>JANAVB010043419.1:16127863-16375363 GCA_029216955.1 Iris pallida
GTCAGTCAATCTAGTATACTATTTATTTACCTCTATATCATATTAGGAGACTTATTTAGTACTAGTTGTGGTTGTAATTAGTTGATATTATATTCAAGTCTTGTCAATAATGTCTTTGACTTTGTCATAGGGTCTTAGATATCGGTTGTAGGTAACATTATATATATATATATGGTCTGGCGATATCGAAACGAATCTAGTGTGTCTGAATGAGATATCGGTTGTAGGTGACATTATATTCATGGGATCTTTGACTTTGTCATGGGATCTTAGATATCGGTTGTAGGTGACATTATATTCAAGTCTTGAAATTTGATGTTAAGACAATTTTCAACTTGACCCTGGAGATATCGAAACGAATCTAGTATGTCTGAATGAGATTGGCATCAGTAAGAATCGATAGCGTATGTGTACACGTTGGATGCACAAGAACTTATGTGCGATATAGCATGGTTATTAGTAACTGTCCGCTACTAATGTGTGTCCGATAATAAGACATAATATACGAATTTGTGCCTATTGGATAATGTGTGTCAATCTTTGCAGAATTATTTCCAAATGGATATGAATTACTACTTGCGGAATCGTTCATGGATGTACAATCGTCGTCCTGATGATATGTGTGGTGTGCGGGATGAATACATAGCGGGAGTAGAGCAGTTCCTGCAGTTTGCTAAGGCGTTCCCTCAGTACATGGACGGCACCAAAATTAAGTGTCCGTGTGTGAAATGTCATAACATGAAATATTATCCAGAAGTGGAAGTGACATATCATTTGTACTCGAGGGATTTCACACCTAATTACTATCAGTGGACCGCACACAGAGAACTTGTGTCTTTAGCATCAGAGCCGGAACCTTATATTGAGCCGTATATACATGCGAGACCTAATTTTGTTTCAGATAATCATGCATACGACGACGGGTACGTGAATATGGTTTTCGACGCTGCGGGGCCTAGTTTCGTTCATGATACAGCTGAGGAGGCACCGAATGTCGATGTTGTAAAGTTTATAGAGTTGCTGGAGAATGCAAGGACTCCATTGTATCCTGGTTGTGAGGATCATTCACCGTTAGAGGTGGTTACAAGACTGTTGAGCATTAAGTCAGATTTTAACATGTCGCAAGAATGCTACAACCGAGTGTTGGAGTTGATTATAGAGATTTTGTCGGCGGATGCAAAGTTACCTAAAGACTTCTATCGGTCTAAGAGGATGGTGAGATCGCTCTGGATGGGATACGAGAAAATCGATTCTTGTCGCAATGGGTGCATGCTGTACTACAAAGATGACAAGGACGCAGATGTATGCAAATTTTGTGGTGCTGATCGCTATAAGACAACTAGTACAGGAAGGTCTACCGGTGCAAGAAGACCGACCGATTCAATGCACTACTTGCCTTTAACTCCACGGTTGTAAAGATTATTTATGGTGAAAGAGACGGCCGAAAATATGAGTTGGCACATGCGAGAACAGATTGAAGGAGTGTTGGATTACCCATCCGATGGAGAAGCGTGGAAGCACTTTGATCGAGTGTATCCTAATTTTGCTTCAGATTCGCGTAATATCAGGTTGGGGCTATCTTCTGACGGTTTTACTCCTTTTGGTCTTTCGGGATCCCAGTATTCGTGTTGGCCTGTGATTATCACTTCGTATAACCTATCGCCTTAGATGTGCATGAAGATTCAGTACATGTTTCTAACCGTTATAATTCCTGGTCCGAACAATCCCAAGAGGAACATTGATGTGTACTTACAGCCTTTGATGGATGAGTTGAGTCAGTTATGGGAAGTAGGCGCTAACACGTACGATGTTTCCAGGAAGCAGAATTTTCAGATAAAGGCAACCCTTATGTGGACCATCAACGACTTTCCGGCCTATAAAATGTCATCTGGATGGAGCACTCATGTCCGTCTCTCATATCCGTATTGCATGGACAGTACTAAGGCTTTCCGCTTGAAACACGGAGGAAAACTGTGCTTCTTTGATTGTCATCGACAATTTCTGCCAAAAGATCATCCATTCAGAAGGAACAGGAATGCATTCCGTGCCGGCATTGTAGAGAAGGGTGATCCACCGCTAAGGTGGTGCGGAGCCACGATATGGAAGGAGGTTAGAGATTTTCCAAGTGGTATCTAAGATCCTACAACTGGGTACAAGTGCGATGGATTTGGTAGAGATAATAACTGGACAAAAAGGAGCATATTCTGGGATCTGCCATATTGGAGTACCAATCTGATCAGACATAATCTTGATGTCATGCATATTGAGAAGAATGTGTTTGATAACATAATTAATACTGTGATGGACGTAAAGGGAAAAATAAAAGACAATCCCAAGGCCAGGTTGGACTTAGAAGAAATATACAAACGCCCTACGTTGCATTTGATATAGGAGAATGGAAAACAGTTCCTGCCGAAGTCAATTTTCTTACTGGATAAGGAGGATAAAGTGAGACTTTGTCGGTGGATCCAGGGCCTAAAATTTCTAGACAGATATGTATCAAATCTGAGAAGATGTGTCGATCTGAAAGAAAATAAATTGACGGGTATGAAGAGCCACGATTGTCACGTATTCATAGAGAGGTTAATTCCGATTGCATTTCTGGAATTCTTACCGCAGGCAGTTTGGGATCCATTGACGGAGCTTAGCATATTCTTCAGGGATCTTTGTTCTAAGAAATTTCTCGTTGATCGTCTAGAAAAGCAAGAAAAGGACATTGCGGTAACACTGTACAAGCTAGAGATGATGTTTCCTCCTGGATTCTTCGACTCTATGGAACATTTACCGATTCATCTATCCTATGAGGCACGTATTGGTGGACCCATCGAATATCGATGGATGTACCCGTTCGAGCAATATTTGAATCACCTAAAAAGAAAGGTGAAAAATAAGGCACGGGTCGAGGGTTCTATTTGTGAAGCCTATGTTCTCGAGTTGATTACAAACTTTTGTTCGATGTATTTCAAGCCTCATGTTGCAACTAATAGAACGAGAGCTTCCAAAAATGACGACGGAGATCATGAATGTAATGATACAATACTGAAGGTATTCAATGTCCCAGAAAAGCCATCGGGTAAAATGAAGAAGAGATATCTGAACGATGATGAGCTATGGGCTGCTCAGGTGTATGTATTACTCAACTGCGATGATGATGAAGTAGAGAAGGTGGAGGAGTAAGTAATTAATACGTCTATATTATTTTAATAGTGTTGATTATTATACTATTACATTAATTGTACGATGTTGTTTTTAGCATATTTAATGATGATGTGAGGTCAGGTAGGCCACACATAACAGAAGAAGAACTAGAACAAGAAATGAGACATTATTTTCCATCATAGTTAAGTACAAATGTAAGACTTGAGAACTCTGTAATTACCTTTCTGTATATGCACTTGAGAATGAGCTTAATTTATTTTTTCGTGGTATTTAGGTCGATCGTCCATACGCAAGACTTGAGAATGAGTCTATTAGAACCCTAGCCAAGGGACCAATTTATGCTGCAATAATATGGCCAAGCTACTGTGTTAATTGGTTTAGGTTCAAGTCAACAACTTGCCCGATCAGAGACAACTTTGTGGATCTCAATTCCACCAAAAATAGTTGTTTGTGTATCAGATCTTCGAACTACAAAGATGTTGATGCGGGCAACGATTTTTATGGCGTCCTATGGGAGATTGTGGAGCTAACATATAGTTATGGAATAGAGCCTGCTAAGATTGTGTTATTCAGGTGTTATTGGTTCGATCCGATTGAAGGTCAAGGTTGGAAAGTAGACAAGCACGGTCTTGTGGATATAAACTATCGACGTCGATATCAAGCCTATGAACCATTTGTCCTATCAAGTCAGGCTCAGCTCGTGTACTTCACAAGTTATCCTAAACGGGGAACAACAAGGTCGGACTGGTGGACAGTATGCAAGACCAAAGCTAGAAATACCTTTGAGGTTGACGATATAGCTTATCAGGAGGATGAACTACCTCTTGTAACAAATATTATAGAAGTGGACACGACGGAAGTTTCTCATTACACATCTAATTGTGTAGAAGAAGTAGAATTATCTGAAGAGGAAGATGCAGATGAAAGTGAAGATGTAGAGGAGGAAGAAGAAGAAGATGAGCTAAACGAACTAGATGAATTTTCAGAAGAGGATTAAATCTGTACGTTTGTTTTATCATCATATTTGACACTTTAGTGACACTTTTATCATATAAATCTGTGACACTTTAGTGACACTTTTATCTGTGACTATGAGATTTTTCAAAAATCTGTGATGTCTATCATATAAATATGTATATTTGTTTTATTGTCATATGTTATTATCAGGTATGACTAGACCAGGAGGAGGACGACGCGGAGGATATTATATTAGGCAGTCCTGTCTGCCTCGGGCTGGGGATGCAGATTCCGTACCCTCATCCTCATCTCCGAGTACACCAGTGTACCGTTCTGTTCCCGGTCCATTACCGGGACATGGCAGTTCCAGCAGGTTGGCGACTCCTCCCTCGTCGTCCAGCATTCCTGATCCCACGTCCAGCATTCCTCCTATCGACGACTCCATGGGAAGAGCCGACGTCGAGCATATGGAGGACGACGATCAGACTGATCCTGCCCAGGCTGAGGTGAGAGCGACCCTCCATGCGCTCTCCCGGACGAGACGCGTTTGGAGATTTGGATGGACGGGCCTACGAAGTAAGTTAATTAGTTAATATATATTTCTCAAATGATTATATGTACATATATATTCATAAAATTTATTATTTTATAGATATCGGCCTCCTGCAGTACAGAGACAGCTGGGATTATTTCTGAGGCAGAACTATGGTGGGCCTTGGATTAACTATTCAGATGCTCCCACAGATAGGAAGGCCTTTTGGTTGGCCCACTTCAAGGTAAAAAATTTGTTTATTTTTAAATTTTAATAATCATTTGTGTATATTATATAAATTTTCTATTTTACTTCTTGTAGAGGACCTATTTCTATCCACCACACCGGGCGACGAAGATCGAGGCCCAATTTTCTGTCGACGCAGGCAAGCTCATTCGTGATGCGATCCATGACCAGAAGTCTCGTGATCACTCCGGAAAGCCGATCCATGGTTGGATCACGCCAGAGCAGTGGACTGCGATGAAGGCTAGATTCGGCGAGGCCAGGTACCAGGAGCGGTCTGACAAGGCCAAGGTGGCGCGGTCGAGCGCCAGTAAGTGGTGTGGTGACTCCATTCTGATGACTGAGCATTTTTGTCATCTGGTATGTTTTCTATGACGGACATCATTTTACAAATAGTTGGATAGAATATTTAATACTAATAATAGATAATATATTTTAACAGGTAAAAAAGGATGAGGACCCGAACATGGTGACCGTCTTCCTGGTCACCCATCGGAGGGCTGGGGAGTTCATTGACGAGAGGGCGATGCAGACATATGTACGTTCTATTCTTTATATTAATTTACTATAATTTAGAAAATAGAAAAATAGATATCAATATAGACTTTAGCAAACACTTACACGTTAGTAAACATTGTTCTAGGCCGAGTTTCTTCGGCTACAAGAGGAGGAGGCTGCTGCTGCTAGTGCGCCAACAGAGGGAGGGGCTGGTACTTCCTCCCAGCCGCCTACAGCTCCATCATCGAACGACCTCTGGATGACCGCCGTTGGCAGTCTTCAGAAGGGAACGTACTACAGTACGGGATCCTACGGCGCCCATTTGGCTTCAGAGTCATCCCGGGTCCCCTCTGTCAGTGTGCAGTCTTCAGCTTCGCAGGCGTCATCATGAGCTCAGGATATTGGTCGTCAGATCGACGAGCTGCGTCGCGAGTTGCAGCAGCACCATCCCGCAGAGCGACGATCCAATGATCACCGGACGATTTGATGCGGTCGAACGCAGTATACAGGAGTTGATGAGTCTGCAGCAGGCTACAGCTGCCAGCTTGCACACGCTCACCGAGTCTACGCAGCACACAGAGCGTAGACAGGTCGAGCTGGAGGGATCACAGAGGACCGTGGCTGCCTCACTCACCCAGCTACATACTTCTCTTGAGGAGAGTACTCAGAGGATGGTGAGTACCCTTGCTGTGCATGGTGACCGACTGCGAGAGCTGGAGCAGATACGTCCTCCCGGTCCATCGATGGCGTCGACTCCAGACGTTGCACTGCCTCCTACTGCCCCTACAGTGCAGCTCGCACAGGAGCAGTATGAGTACATGCTATCCCAGATGCGCGGCAGGGGTCCTCAGTGATCCAGTAGATTTTTTATCATCTTTGTATGTATTGGCCCTATGGGCCCATTGACCGTTCTGTACACTGATTTTTTTCTTATTTGCCCTCCATTGTGGACATGTATGTTTGTTGGATATTTACTTTGTGATATTTACTTTGTTGGTATTTTCATTGTGATATTTACTTTGTGATATTTGCTTTGTGACATCTGCGACGGGGATGACAAATATACCTACGCTGGGTTATAAGCGATGATCTGATATACAAAGGAGGTGCTGTCCAATTTTTTAAAAAATATGTTTGGTATTTTTGTGATGATGTGTGTCTGTGTAAACACAGATACACAGCATAACAAAAATACCAAACATATTTTTTTTAAAAATTTTTCATAATATATGCGACGTAAAGCGACGTTCTGCGACGTATAGCGACGTAAACAGACGTCGCTAATTAGCGCCGTCACGTCGCAGTCCATCGCTCAGTAGCTGACGTGGCATAGAGTTAACGTCGCTAATTTGGTCGCCATACGTCGCTAAACTACTGACGTGGCACGCATGCTATGTCAGCACATAAAAAGGTCCGACGTCGCTACGTAGTCGCACAACGTCGCTAATTTGATGACGTTCCTATTCGTCGTCCTCCGTCGCCAAATTTGCGACGACCCAGCGACATTGTGGTGACGTCGCAAACAGCGACGTAGGGCAACGAATTTGTCATCTGCGACTAGCTTTTTTGCGACCTTCATTTTTCGTCGCTAAAGTCGTCGCTAATTAGCTTTAGCGACGTAGTTTTCTTAATTAGCGACGTATCTGAACGTCGCTAATTTGGCTTATTTTTGTAGTGATATCTTTGGACAGCTGCCGCCAAGGAAAAAAGCCAGCACCTATCAAAGGAAGAAGCCAACACATGCCATCATTATTTCAAGACTCTGAAGAAGCCTGCACCTGCTATAGTATATCTGGAGTCTGTAATGAGTCTTAGGAATATTTGTAAACCCAAAAAATGGATGACAAAATCGAAAGCTATGGTAGAAATTAGTTCAGGATCATTTTCAGATGAAAATCGACATAACGACGGTATACCGATCTATACCGACGGTATATCGATTTTGTTCACAGAAAGTTTCTGTCTACAAAATCGGCATACCGACGGAATACCGATCTATACCGACGGTATGCCGATTTAGTAACGTCCAAAATCCAACGGTCGAATTTCGAACATTTAATGATCCCAACAGCTCTATTTCTAGCCGTTGCTATTCCAGACCGGTATTCCGACGGTATGCCGGTGCATACCGACGGTATACCGATTGCTGACTGAAAAGTTATCTTTTAGCTTTTTTCAATGTTTTGGTGATAAATAGCCTCGAACCCCTTCATTCAAGGTTGATGCTTTGAGCTAAAAATTTCTAAACCACCAAAGCCTATCCACAAACAACTCTACAAAGCTTTCATTTGTCATCCACAAATTGTGTTAGAGTTATTGAGTTGAAAAGTAAGATCTTCATCTTGTTGTTTAAGGAGATCAAAACCTATTGTGAAAGGTTGAAGTTGTGAAAGGTTGAAGTTGGAGAGTCTTCAAATCCAAACTCTCGGTTGAAGTTGGAGAGTCTTCGTATCCAAACTCTCGGTTGAAGTCGGAGAGGCCTTCGGACTAAAGCTCTCGTGTAAGAAGTTGGCGAGTTCTTCGGATCCAAACTCGTGTGTAACTATTTACTCAAATAGTGGATTAAAGCCGGAGAGAGTTCTGGGACTGGAGTGCCCCTTGGGAGGATACCAGGATATATCGTGTGTCGGTATTATTGTTGCTTCTTCTCTTGCACTTATATTTTTAAATTGTCCATTAGCTTGTGCTAAGTACTTGATTAGTTAGCGTGATCCTATTCCCCCCCCCCTCCCCCCCCCCCCCCCCCCCCCCCCCCTCTCTATGGTTACTACAGTTTGTACTACAAAAAGAAAGTGTAGATAACATCAGCGTGATTGTGGTTGATTTGAACAGTAAATGAAAGACTAGCAAATTACTCGGTAGCAAGTTTCTCTCTGGACATATAAGGTTCATAGCAGTTTCAAACTCAGAAGTGTAGGTTGTTCTGGGCATATATAGTTTAAAGTACTTTCAGTAGGTCTTAAATTCGTAGTAGTTTCAGTATTAGGTTTTTTCGGACATATGAAGTTTCTTGTTAGAGCTTTAAGGATGATAGTGGTAACAACATGCACGAAAGAAAATGTACACGGGATTGCAAATCTTTTATGCAAAAGCTTTTAAATATGTCCATATGTAGTGGACAACCCAAAAATGTAGAAGCTATGTTCCCAGCAACTCGTGTATATAAGAAATAAATTGTGTGATGTTATTGTGTAATTATGATATCCGAGTAAGGCAGTTCCAAAGACTCCTTTCAAAATGTGGACATGGAAGAAGATTAGTTTAAGCACCCTGCATGTTTGGGGACGCCCTACAGAGGTTAAGCTCTGTAATCCACAAGAAAATATATTAGACTTAAAACGAAAATCAAATCGGTAACTTCTTTGGTTACCCAGAAAAGTCCTGGGATTGAAAAGAGGGAGGTGATTATTCTAGAAGAAAGGGTACAAGTTCCTGCACCTATATCTTCTCAAAGAAATTTTGTTCCTCTAGTTGGCGTACAACCTAGCGACAATGAACAACAATTTAATAATCAAGAAATGAATGGTCATGAAATAAATGATCATGGAATAAATGATAAAATAATGAATGATCAGCAAGTGATTGATCAAGAACTGAATGACCAAAACCCAAATAATGAAATCATTGCTAATGAACTTGTAGCACAAGAGCCACAAGAAATAAGAGTAAGACGGCCTCAAAGAAATAGGAGACCTGCTATTTCAAATGACTGTGTAGTACATTGACAAGAATCTGAATTTGACATTGGGTTGAGTAAGGATCCGATTTCTTATTAAAACAAAGTTTGGGGCCTCGTTGAGTTGCATGAAGGATGTAAAAAATTGGGTGTAAATGTATTTTCAAAACCAAACGCGATTCCAATGGCAACATAGAACGATATAAAGCCAGACTTGTAGCCAAATGTTCACTTAGGGCCTGTTTGGTAAACAGGAATTGGAATGGGATTTGGTCAAAATTCAGGATTTTGCAGGATTCTGGGGTTGGATATGAAAATCCACCGTTTGGTTAGATGGAGAAGGGAGGCTGAATTTTGCTTGGGGAAGAGCGTTGCAGTTTCTGTCCCCCCTTCCTTTTCCCACACCCACATACATTCTCCTCAACCAGATGTGGAGGATTTTGTGTATGGATTTGCCAAAAAAAAATTTGTAGCCTCTGCCGCACTACCAAAATATGTCGATTTAGCGACGGCCAGATCCGTCGCCCATCCGTCGGCAATCAGCATTAGCGACCGATTACTGACGGATCTTGGTCAAAATAATCCGTCGGCAATCAGCTCGTCGCTAATAAATCTCCGTCGCTAAGTAGTCGTCAAGCGACGGAATAGCGACGACTTTTCGTCGTCACAATACGATGCATTAGCGACGACTTTCCGACGGTCTTTCGTCAATTTCAAGTACTAAATATTGAACTGTGTAGACGCTAGCGACGGAACGGTCCTTCGGTAAACCGTCGTAACAGCGTATCAGAGTGTACCATTCTGTCGCTATTCCGTCGAACGCCGTCGCTAACAAAGGACGAATTAGCGACGAAATACTAACAGATAATCCGTCGACCATGTTCTGGAAATGCTTGACATTTCCAGAACCATGGCGACGGATATGTCGTCGTGTCACGACCCGCACCCGCTTTTCGGACGCGAGAGCGTGAGCAAGCCAGCTACGCATCAAGCGGACTCCAGCCCGACTTGAATACGTAAACGCTGTCACGGCTAGGGTAAACTGCCAAATCCTGACAAACAAATCTATATCTCAATCCACAATAAGAATAATAATCAAGAATGAACAAGTATGGGTCGTAGTCTGCAGCCCACTAACATATATGTCCGATAAGACTCTAATAAAGTAACAAGAGTCTAAACTGAATCAGGAAACAAGATATCTCATGATAAGGTATGAAAGCATGAGCTGATAATAAATACAATACGATACCTGAATCCCGCAAGCGTATCATCCCATCCGTCATCTAGAACTAATAACTATCTCCATGCACTCACTAAACCTGAAGAGATCATCAGGTCCTCAGGGGACATAGCAAGATACATAAAAATATGCCTATCTAGCAGTTTATCATGCAGTAAAGAAAATACAACAAATAAACGAAAAAACACGAATCAGCATGAAAATACGACTATACACGACTGGAAGAACCACTAAGCCTAGACGAACTGCTGGAGAAGAACAAGAGAACACGATATCAATGGATAACCAATCGAATACTCAAACCCTCGTCCCTAGTGTGGACTCGCAGGTTTGAACAACTACTAGCCCTCGTCCCTAGTGTGGACTCGCAGGCTAGCATCACCCTCGTCCCTAGTGTGGACTCGCAGGTGTGAACCATATACTACTAACCCTCATCCCTAGTGTGGACTCGTAGGCTAGCATCACCCTCGTCCCAAATGTGGACTCGCAGGTGTGAACCATATACTACTAACCCTCGTTCCTAGTGTGGACTCTCAGGCTAGCAACACCCTCATCCCTAATGTGGATTCGCAGGTATGAACCATATACTACTAACCCTCGTCCCTAGTGTAGACTCACAGGCTAGTATCACACTCGTCCCTAATGTGGACTCGCAGGTGTGGACTGATAACTACTAACCCTCGTCCCTAGTGTGGACTCGTAGGCTAGCTTAACTACTAACCCTCGCCCCTGATGTGGACTCGCAGGTTAGCTTCACGAATTTTAAGGTAGAGCAGTTCCGTTATGACTTATTCATCCTATGACACGATGCGACTCAGTCCAAGTACAAGTGATGACACGACACAACCCAATCACGATTCACGAGAAAACCAATCCAATATGAACCACAAAATTAACTATGAACAAGAGCTATATATATACGTATATCCAAAATAAAATATAAACAAGGCTATATATACACTAGCAGGCATGATATACTAATCACATATAAATAATCAACTAGTAAAACTGTATAATATAATATAAATAATACAACAAAAATAAACTGTAGAGGGAGGCAAGGTATCTTGCCTGGAGGTTGCACGCAGATCCAACAAAAATACAGTCAACTGCCAAGCCATGAAGTCCAAGTCCTCACAACTGTCTCCGAAAGCTGAAACAGATATTGTCAACATTCTCAGAATAGTCAAATTAGCTAGGATTGCTTGTCCTTAAGTCCAATTCTGGATACAGGGGCAAAACGGTAATTTCGGGCCAAAACGGCATCCGTCGTTGGACCCGCTTTGCACCGAAAAATCTGTCAGAGTCAATGGTCTCTAAAGTCATCAAACTACATGTCTACGAATTTGTTTTGATGATACGAACCCAACGGTACGTCTAGTTTTGGATTTCGGCGGGCCGTGCACAAAATCGTCCGTTGAATCGGACCGTGGGGCCCGCGAAACGGTGATCCGATCAACTGTCTCAGAATTGGACCAAACTTGGCATACAGGACCAAAAAACGATACGGTCCTTTTGGCATAAGTTTCGTCTCGATCTGACGAGCGTGCACAAAGTAATTGGGAAATTTGCACAGAGGTCGATACGGTAAATTTCGACGGATACGTATCAAATTCGTCGCGCACACGCGACCAATTTGAATTCCGTCAATGCCCACACGTCCACAAAGTCGTTACGCACCTTTCGATGCTTTCGGTTCGCGACCACGTCGTCCAGATTGGCGGGACGCACGTCGTATCGAACAATTTTCTAGTTTTGAAAACAGATTTTTGAAAAAATTTGGGATTCAATTTCTCGACGTGTAGTCGATGATTTTCAAATTCGCAAAAAGGGTTGTGAAGCTCTATATGTTGTCTAGGACTGCCTTCAAATATATTTTTGAAATCATGCATGGTTTGGATGATAATTAAATGCAAAGTAGGCTAGTTCGGCGGTTGTCAGTCCTATTTTTGGGTCAGGTTTTCATCGATTTTTGGGTCGATATTCTGGCCGATCTAGCGCATCTACACATAAAGTAATTGAAAGAATGTAAAGACGTATATATTGGCTTCGTACCAGAGTTGGAAGATCGAGAATCGGTCGAGAGACGAGGCGGGAAACTCATCGCGAAGTCGAGCTTCCGACAGCAACCTGCTGCTGCTCACCCGCGCCTATGGGCGCGCGCGGCGGCCGACTCCGGCGATGCCTGGCCGTGCCTGGCCGCCTGTGCACGTGCGTGGGGAGGGGGTTGCCTGGGTCGGCGCTGGGTTGGTATTTAGAGTTAGGGTTTTTGTTGTTCTTTCCCGTTCTCTCTCTCGATCACCCTTCGTATATATGTGTAACTTCTCGGCTAGGCTGTATACTGAACAGGGGTGGGTCGGCCTTTAGCGCTTGGGAAATTTCCCTATAGGGGTTTAGTTGGGCTGGCTTTGGCTCGGTCTTGGGCGGGGTTGGCCCGAGGCTTTGGTTTCTCCATGCTGGGCTAGGCAGGGACTTAGCTAGGCTGGATTGCTATTTTCTCGGCTTGTGGGGACTGGTTGCTCGGGTTGGGGTCTGCTATGGAGCAAGGTTTAAAAATAAAATCGGCAGATACCATTACGTATTAGCTGAAACACATCGAATTTTATCCAGAATGAACCAAAACAGTATGATAAATGGTAGCAGGCTACTATTGGAATATTTTGATAAGCTTGTGACCGAAGTTGGCCAAAACTTGCCACAATTGCCATTTCCTTCCAAACGTGACCGAAAAATAATCAAAACTTCCCAAAGTTTTTCCACAGTGTGCTGAAATGCACCAACACAGGGCTAAATTTGACCAAAATATCTGAACATTATTTGAACTGCCCAATGTATATACTTATCCAGTTTTACTTAACTAATAAGTGCACGTGCTATGCACCTGGAGACGTGCAATGTATGTGGCCTGGGTTGAACTGAGAGGGGATCAGTTCGGGATGGGCTGGCTTGGCTGGCCCTTGGCTAGGCCGGGCTGGGCTTCCTGGTGGGCTTGGTCTTATTGCTAATTGTTTCTTCTATTTAAAAGGAAACTCTATATATATATATATATATATATATATATATATATATATATATATATATATATATATATATATATATATATATATATATATATATAAATTCAGATACATAAATTTAATATATATGTGTACATACATACACATACATATATAACTTATTTATATCTACATACAATACACACATATGGAATTACCCACACGAAATGTTTACATATAAAAAAAGTATAACAACAGTGTATATATATACACATATGTATATAGTTGTACATAATCAGAAATAATCTAAAATATAATATGAATTAATAATGATAGTATTGAAGAAAAATCTATAATAACTGTACCTACAAAATGTGTGCAGTCTAAAAAAGCCTCTAACATGCATAAGGACAACTAAGAGGGTATTCTGTCCATAATTATCATTTTCCATAAATTACTAATACTATCCTTAATACATTAATACATATATATAACAATTATTCATAAAATAACTTTAATAGGGCATTAAGGTAAAATATGACTTCACACAAAATACATCGACACTGACGTCTTTGGTCACACTGCATCATTACATGGGCTTGGACTTGGTTCGAGTCCAGTCCAGACTGATTTTGTACCACCGGGTCTCCTAGTATTATAAATAACAATTTAACTATTTCTAGGAGTTAAGTCGCAACTTAGCTTGGTTTTCCTAGTTAGAGCACACCTATGGCTGGGTCTTCCTTGGCATGGATAATACACTAGTCAAGGCACGCCACTGTACTATCCGTACCATGGTTCCTAGTCATCAGGTACTTCAAAACTCAACAATGTCTAAAATCATCTACCATAATAATTAATTAAATAATTATTTATATAAAAAACAAATTTTTGAAAATCACCATTTAAATCCAATAAATAAATTAATTAATTAATTCAAACATTTTCGGGAAGGGGAGCTACACGTCGCGACTCCGTCGCTCATCCGTCGACGTAGCGACTGAATAGCGACGGAACATCCGTCGTCATGGTTCTGAAAATGTCATGTATTTCCAGAACCTTGGCGACGGATGTTCCGTCGCTATTCCGTCGAACTAGGTACTTCCAGAACCTTGGCGACGGATTTGCCGTCGCGAATCCGTCGACCACCCGTCGCTACCTGGAAGCATTTTTAATTCTCCAGGTAGCGACGGATATTCCGTCGAAAAGTAGTCGAAAACTGGAAACATCCGTCGCTAAGCGGTCACTAGTCCGTCGCTAACTGAGATTTTTTTGAAAAAAAATGCAGAGCTTTCCCTATTCACACAAATATGCAAAAACCAAATCAATATATAACGCACACCAATTATCCAACATTCAAATAGACCAAATATATAATGCACACCAATTATCCAAGAATCACATAGACAAAATATGCACATACGAATTTAATGCACACCAATTATCCAAGAATCACATAGACCAAACCAAATTAATATAAAATAGACATCAATTATCCTGAAATCATAAACTAATATCCGTCGTTATAATCCAATCATAGCACAAATATCCAAAATTCCTACAAATATTCCAAATTATCTTAATTACAATATTTTAAGGAGCAGGAGGAGTTCGATTGCCCGGTGGGGGTAATCTCTGCTGCGACCGACGAATATACTGCTCCACTAGGTACGGCGGCAAGTCGTCGTAGACACTGCTCGGAAGTCGGCGTAGCTGCTCTGGCGACATGAGATCAAGGAGTGCTATCACAGTCGGAGGCGGTACCAGAGGGGCAGCAGGGTTGAAAGAAAGATGACCCACGGAAGAAGGATCGGCACTAGCAGTCGACGGACCGGCACCAGTAGAAGACGGACCGACACCAGCAGCAGACGAACCGGCAGCAGCAGACGAAGACGGAAAGTACGTGGCAATTTGCTCCCGCAAGGATGACACCGTCTCATGCAGCTGCGTAAGCTGTGACCTAACATCATCGTCTGCCGGGGCCGCAGGAGGAGGCGGGTGTCGGTGGAAATCTCTGAGTCGCCATATGCAACGGCCTTAGGGAGCCGACTCCGTACATGAGCCCTTTCTTAAAGTCGCCGACGGTATCTACGAACAAGTCATTGCGAGAGGCCAAAGAAGAGGGCGTCTGGGCGGGCGTCATTTCACCGACATCCTCGGTGTCAGTTAATTGAGCCCGACTAAGGGCCTCACGATACGCAGCCTATCAAATGAATGTATTTTTATTATAAGATTTACCTAAGTTGTAATATAAATCCTATGTTTCACTAAGCTAAGTGTGAATCCTAAGTTTACCTAAGTTATAGTCCGAATACTTTTAATTCTAACGTAAATCTCATAAACATAAGTACTTACATCAGTCTCTTTGGCCCTCTCGTCGACGAAGCTCCCGTCCTTCCGTCTCTTGTGCGTATGCTGGAACACGTCGTGCATGGTGACCGATTCTGGCGCCCTTTCCTCCTTCGCCGCCCGTTGGGTCTGTATACGAAATTTCTGCAGAAGTTTGACACCTCTTCGATAAGATATGCTTGGCATATCGAAGCCTCTATATGAGCCTTGTTGCCAACTTTCTTCTTTAGATGGTGTAGGTATCTATAGAGACAAATTATCTTGAGAATTAAGAATGAATTTTAAAACCCAATGAAATTCAACTTAAATTATATCGATTTTTATGTACCTTTCAAATGGGTACATCCATCGATAATGAATAGATGCACCGACACGGACTTCATATGCTAAATGAATCGATAGATGCTCCATACTGTCGAAGAAGCCAGGAGGAAATATTTTCTCCAACTTACAAATTGTTAAGATAATCTTCTCCTCATGTTCAACCATGTGTTGCACAGTCAACTTAGTTGAAAAATATCCCTAAAGAATATTGATAGTTCGGCCAACGGAATCCATACAGCAGAAGGCAACAACTCTTTCAAAGCAATGGGCAGTAATCTTTCCATAAATACGTGGCAGTCATGACTCTTCATTCCCGTTAGCTTGCGTTCATTGAGATCAACGCATCTAGACAAATTCGACACATAGCCGTCGAAAAATCCTAAAGTAGATACCTACTTGCAGATTATTAATCTATCTTTCTTGCTCAATGTGTATTGTGCTATCGGCTTAGTTATTTGTCCACCAGCTCCCCTTTGTATCAAGTTCAGATAAGGACGCTTGCATATCTCGGCAATATCTTGTCTTGCTTTTGGATTATCCTTCGTCTTTCCTTTAATATCTATGACGGTATTGAAGACATTATCGAACACATTTTTTCGATATGCATAACATCAAGATTATGCCTTATAAGATTATCTTTCCAATAAGGCAAGTCCCAGAAGATACTCTGTTTGGTCCAGTTATGGGTTTGTTCGAACCCATCGACACGATTGTTCGATGGATCTTCCATTACAGTGGACAAGTCCTTTACATCTTCCCAAATATCGTATCCCGATAATCTGGCAGGCGGATGAGAAAATTCTTGTTTTCCAGCTCTGAACGCGTCCTTGTTCTTTCTCCAAGGATGACTCGCGGACAGAAATTGACGATGACAATCAAAGAAAGAAGTTTTTTCTCCATGCTTAAGGCGGAACGCCTTACTATTTTGCATGCATATCGGACAAAACATGGTGCCGTGAGTACTCCATCCGGATAGCATACTGTATGCGGGAAAATCATTGATTGTCCACATCAGTGAAGTTCTTATCTGAAAGTTCTGTTTTCTGGAAATATCATAGGTCGCGACGCCGATCTCCTACAGCTATTTCAGCTCATCCACCAACGGCTGTAAATACATATCAATATTCTTTGTCGGATTTTTGAGACCCGGTATGATAGCTGTCAAGAACATATAAGGAGTCTTCGTACACATACATGGTGGCAGATTGTAAGGGGTCAGAATGACCGGCCAGCAAGAGTATTGAGATCCCGACTGTCCGAAAGGGGCGAAGCCATCAGAACATAGCCCCATGCGTACATTTCTAGGCTCTGCAGCAAAATCTGGATGACGAAAATTGAAATATTTCCACGCCTCTCCATCCGAAGGATGTGACAATTCTCCATCGTCCTTTGTGCGTTCTTCGTTGTGCCACGTCATGTGTTCTGCTGTATTCTGAGACATATACATCCTCTGCAAGCGCTTCGTGATCGATAGTAATGCATATACTTGTAAGGACGTCGTTTTCTAGTTGACTTTTCTTTTTTCCTGACTAGCTTGTAACGATCCGCATTACAGAAGCTGTAACTTTCTATATCCTCGTTCTCCTTGTAGTACAACATGCATGTCACGTCCCGCTCCCGTAGGAGCGATCGTCCTCGCTAAGACGTGATGCCGCACGAGCCTAGATTGCGCTTGGAATGACTTAAGCCTACCGTGTTCTACGCAACACTTCTGCCCAAGTCGACGGGCCTTGAGATCGTAGGACTACTTAACTTGACAACCGCAGAATGAGCAGGACAGCACTTGGAATGACTTAGTCGACCGACATAACTTTGCCTTACTTACTCAAGCCTACAACTTAACCCAAGGGACGAGCAAAGGCTATGCCAAGCCTTGCGCAGTGGAAGCGTGCATGCTTTATCAAGCATTTACGCGGGCGACGCCTATGACTTAGGCTAACACTTAGGTTTTATACCAAAGATCAACTTTCCTTCTCCCAAGCCACGGGACGAAGGACCGAGTGTCATTTTCAAAGCACGCCATGCACCAGCTCTAAGACGGCCGTTGGACCTTTCCATATTCTAACTCAATTCGACCCGTCGGGATCATTCCCTTTAGCTATGTGGATTCGTCTCTTTTATTATCAAGCCTACTTGTGCAAGTTGAAAATATATGATTTATTATGTGAAGGCTAAGATGAGGCAAGTTCACCGAAACTACCCTACCTGAGCGAGCGGTCGCCTCGACCGAGCGAAGTCTTCCAGCAGCCGTTGCAAGGCTAAGGCCGAACGCCGTCGGCATTTCGATTCCTCCGATTAACTGAGCGGGACGGGGCACTACAATGCATCCATTGCGACAACAATCTATCTTTTCGTACCCTAGTCCCAGTTGTCGGACCATCATCTTTGACTTGTAGAAGTTTTTTGGAAGCTCTTTTGACTCCTTCGGTAACACCTCCTTGATTAGTTGTATAATCCGATCATAGCAAGTTTGTGGCAAGTTAAAATCGGACTTTATGTTCAACAACCGCATCGTCACTAACAGTATAGAATGTGGCTCACAACCAGGATATAAAGAAGTTTCAACATCCTGAAACATATCATAGAACTCCTTCGCCTCGGGATTAGGATCCTCTGGATCAAAATTAGGCCCTGCCTCGTCGTACACCATATCTCGTGCAAGGTTCTACAGGTCTCCATAATCAACAGGGCATTCGTCGTCTTCGACGACAAAATTCGTTGCAGCATTATCATCAAAAGCATAAGTAGCAGTATTCGCAACCTGTCTTTCCGCATATAGTTTACCTTGTAATGACCACAGGCCGTAATCACGTACGAAATCCTTACGGGTCAAATGATCTCTTACACTCACCACTTCTTCGTAACGTCTATTGCGACAATTATGACATGGACACTTGATTTTGTTATCGTCCATATACTGAGCTTTGCTCATGGCATACTTAAGAAACACTTTCACGCCTGCCTGAAAATCGTTACTCACACCTATTCTGCTCTCGTGTTGTCGTTTGTATATCCATGTATGATCAACGAAATAACGATCCATCACAGATTTGATGTAAAAATCTGTATCGTAAGACAAACTAAACAGAATTAGTATATAATCATGTAACTGGTGGATACATTGGTATATAGGCCGGATGTACTTAATATCGACCGCATCAGTCTAGTATCGGTCTATAGGTTTGGACGATACCAATTCGCTAAGTTCAATACCATCCGATACGACCTATACCAAACCGATATACCGATACTAATCTGCTACGATCGATACTAAGTACATACGGATACCGATACCGATACCGATACCGATAGTTCGATACCGATACCGATAGTTCGATACCGATACCGATAGTTCGATACCGATAGTACGATACCAATACCGATAGTACGATACCGATAGTTCGATACCGATATCGATAGTTCGATAGTCCGATAGTTCGATACCGATACCGATAGTTCGATACCAATACCGATAGTCCGATACTACCGATATCGCCGAAACCAATACTCATAGGAAAAGTTCGATACCGATTCCGATACCGATACTTTTAACCTTGATATATATATATATATATATATATATATATATATATATATATATATATATATATATATATATAGATATATATATATTTATAAAGATAAAGCAATAAACTTTAAAAAAACAATAAACTTTCTTATCCTATTTCTTAAACTAGGGTTTGTCATATTGCATTTTCTTTAAAGTATCGGCCGATACCGATCCGATACGGCCGATACCGATACGGTTTGGCATGTTCCGGTCCGATACCGACCGATACCAAATATTGACCGATGCCGACATTGGGGGTCTTTGTTCCGGTCAATTCGGCAAAAAAATTAAACAGGGACTGATACTAGAAGGTAAGGGTCTGATCATTAAGGATGGGAACTAATACTCGATTAGGGACTAATGCAATAAAGGATTTTGGGTTGAGACAAATGCAAGTATGGACTGCCCCTACAAGTATACAACCAATACTCAAGCCTCCTCTGTAATGACTGAACCAATTGGCTAAGTGTTAAATAGGGTGGTTGATACAAGAATGTCTATAATAAAAAAGCCTACAAACTTGAGCAACTACTCTATTCCCATAACTGATATTAAGGTCTGAACCATATTACTCAAGAACTGAACCTTAAGTGCAATATCTTACCGATACAACATAGTTTGGCTAAAACAGTAAACTAACCGAGCCTCTCTCATATGGTTGCTACTGACCACAAGAATTTAGGGATTTCTACAATGCAATAACTAAACAATTAGCTTATACACATGTGGACAGGACAAACTACATGAAGAATGGACTGCTCTTCCCATTTGGAGAATGTAGAATGAGCTAAGCATGGCCTGATACATACTTCATATGAACTAAAACACATATATCCAATAAAGGATTGGATGTAGATGTCTGAAACAAGTACTTGTTTGACAGGGGACTGAGCTTATACAAGAGTAGGCAGGACAAAATGTATATCAACATGAAATGAGATAGGCAGACATGGTAATGCAGTAAAGGGGGTGTGTGCTGCATAGTAAGGAACATTGCAGGGGCTGCCATATGTCTCAACATGGTCTTGGCTCAAAGCCATGAACCTAGGATCAAAGGTCAATCACCTACCCTAGCTGTAGGAGTCAATATGAAATAAATTGATCAAGTATCCATCGAGAATAGAGCTAGGGACAGCAGGGCAGTGCAATGAACCATGCACAAACACACCCGAGTATCCTCGTACCTAATTTCACCAACCAAAACCCATCAATTTCAACTCAGTCCAACAAATATGCAAGCTATATTATATTACCTACCAAAATATATAATTTGTTCTGAAAATGGAGAACAAAAAGTTCTAACACTGTAAGCCCCTAAATTTCAAAATAATATTTTTATAATATTAAATAGCTTTTATATATTTAAAATAGATTAATATAATTATTAGGAATTTTTCTAGAATTTTTAAATAATTTTTAACTCAAAATATATCATGTTGTAATTATTTGAATTGTTTTAATATCACTTTGTAATAGTTTTAATTGTTATTATATCAGTTTACAAATTAGTGAATTGTTTTAATTATGATCTGCAAATAATAATTTGCAACTGTTAGGCTTAGGGGTATTTTTGCAAAACCCCAAAATTGGGGGACTTTTCTGTAAAACCTTCATCACCTGCCCCTGACGACTGGACAGCTGCCCCGACGATCGACGACCGCTTTCTCCGCCTTTTTCGGCCAACCTAGCCCATTTTTGCCGACCTACCCCCTCTATAAGTACTCCCCGACCCCGAAACCCTAACCCTAGACTAATTTTCGACCACCCAGATCCTTCTTCTCCAACGAGAACACAAACCCTAACCCTAACTCCGACGACCCACAGCGCCACCTCCATAGCCAACGTCGACGCTTGCGACCACCACCACTCGACGCGTCTCGTCGAGACGAGTGCATCGCCACCTAAGCACCATGCCGACGACGCCTCCACCGCCCTGTCGCTGCACCAACAGCCCGCTCGACTTGGACACGTACGTGTCAGTTCTATTTCGTGTCGATTTTGTGTCTCGTACTCACCTATGTGACTCGCCAGGACACGAGCAACGTGATGGTAAGTTAGGACACGGCTGACTTGGGTCGTGCGTGTCGTGCATAACGCAGACACGAGACTCGTGTGTCTTTGTGTCCTTAACTATCAGGACACAAAGACTAAGGGTTAGCGGGTTTAGATTCATGCTATCGGGTTTAAACCCATTAAACCTAAAAACCTAATAACTAAAACCCTAACCCATTCCCTAACACATGACTCGGGCTGACCCCCTGGCTAGCCCGAGCGCGCTGAGACCCGAACCCTTTGCCTGACCCGAGTTCGAGCCCCCCTTTTTTGGTTTTATTTTGGTTTTAGTTATTTTATTATATTTATATATATATATGTATATATGTATATGTATTGTGTATATATATATATATATATATATATATATATATATATATATATATATATATATATATATATATATATATATATATGTATATATATATTATATATATACTGTTATATATATGTATACAGTATTTGTATATATTTTTTTTTATATTTAGTATTTCTTATATATATATATATATATAAATATAAATATATATATATATATATTTTTATATAAATAAATAAATAAATAAATAAATATATATATATATATATATATATATATATATATATATATATATATATATATATATATATATATATATATATATATATATATATATATATTTGTATGTATATATATAAATATTGTTGTTGTATATTTATATATGTATTTCAAATTCTACTTTTTACAAAATATTATTGTGCATAAATTCACAAGTCATTTTTATTATTTAAATTATGAATTGTATATTTTAGCACTTTAAAAATATATTTATGTATATAAATTACTGCTTTTTATTGATTATGACCAATTGATGTCCAAGCCTAGCATGGGTTTTTGGCCCAATTGTGTCTAATACATTCAGAGTCTGTACAAGTCATATTGGACTTGATTCATGGCTCTGGGTCCTGTATCTTGACTTCGATTCAATTTCGAATACATGGACAAAATAGTAAATAATTAATTAATTATTTTCCAGAAAGTGTTGCTTGTTGTTTTTGAATTTTTATATATATTTTAATTGCTGTAAAAATCTAGGAATAATTGTATTTAAATACTATGTTAATTTAGATAATTTATTATAATTTTTTTAGCATTTAATAAGTATTTTGGTATTTTACAAAAAAGGGAAAATAGAACTCAGTTTCAGTATATATATGTTTACTGATTTTTAATAAATATTTATGAAGGTTTATAAATTCCAAAAAAATTAGTATAAATTTCTATAATTAACAAGGATCATTTTGGTACTTTATTTTATATAAAATTGAGCTTTTTGTCTATCTCAAAAATTGTTGGAACATAGTGTACAGTTTGATTTATTTATTGAATAGTTACGACTTACAACTTTTTGTGTTGTTTTGAGTTATAGTCGTTTTGAACCTCACCCTGCACTATTATAAAGACCATATAAAGTTAGTTTGGGTATTGTGTCACCCTACACTGGTCTCCTATGCTAAAGTTATCATTTGGCTAGGTGTCCAGTCAGAAAGTCGTGTTGCACCACTAGTGTTATAGTGTTTAACTTAGTGTAAAAACTAAGTTTATGTATTTATTTCTACAGTGACGAGTCACCAGGCATCTATAGCATTTTTATCGCTGCTTTGCTTTGCTAAAGGTAAGTACTTCTACAAACTTTACATACCGTTACAACAATGAACTGTGATTCCAACCATGTTAAATGTTGATCCTTGGAGTAGTAAGTCAAACCTTCACATGTTGTATTATTTTCAGCCCCTACCATGTTTAGAACAGTTTTATATCTCTCACATGATTAGAATACGGGTTATGGGGAAACTGATAGTTGAGTACGTGACCATAACTCCTTTATCGTACCGAACAAAGTTTTATTCTACATGTTACTGCGCTATAGGCCATTATCCCGTATTTATGTACGGATGTACACCTATGCTTGTACATTTGTACGTATGTACATTTTATTTACATGTGCCATAGCGCATTGTACACCTATTGACGATCACGTACCTGCTACAGTTTTAAATATTACATATACATCTGTCTCTATGACATATGTGTCATTGCCATGATAGATTATGATGTGCCATGATTCTACTTTATTACATTCCTGTTCATTTCATGTTTCGTATATTTAGTTTGCTAGAATCAGTACTTGCTCCCGTCCTGACAGGATAACGTTGTAGGTATACTTACTGAGAAGGATTTGCTCTGTGATTCATATTATGGAGTTACTGTCGAGGACCAGGCTTTATCTTACGAGGATATACCTGCAGGAAAACTCGTCTAGTTGTCTATTTACATTTTGGACTTTTGAGAGTAGTCATGTATTAGACTATGTATTTTATGACTAGACCTGTATCTAGCTTTACATTTCGGACTTGTACTTGGACTTACTATTATATGAGATGACTTTTGTGTTTGGAACATTTATGACTCTTCATTACTTATAGAACTGTTAGCACATTTTTAGTCTTATCTTGTTATCTTTAGAACAGCTTACCGCACTTTATCTCAAGCGTAGGCTGGACATGACTCGGCCCGGCCCAACAATTTAGGTAGCGGATCGTGACAAACACATATTCAAATTAGTCCAAAATATATAAATTTTTTTCTGAAAATGGAGAACCAAAACCCCGCCGCCGCCCCCCGCAGCCCCGCCACCCACACCCCCGCCGCCCCCCGCCGCCCAGCCCCCGACGCCCCCGCCCCAAGCCTGCCGCCCCAAGCCTGCCGCCCCAAGCCCACCGCCCAGGCTCCGACGCCCCCGCCCCAAGCCCGCCGTCCACCGCAGCCCCGCCGCCCAAAACCCCCCGCCGCCCAGCCCCCGACGCCCCCGCCCCAAGCCCGCCGCCCCCGCTGCCCCTCCGACCACCGCGAGAGAGATCGAGAAATCAAGAGATCGAGAGAGATAGAGAGAGAAAGAGAGAGGGGGTTACCTTCATGAGAGAGAGAGGAGAGGACGTCGACGCCGATCACCGAAGCCGCAGGAGAGAGAGAGAGAGAGAAAGAGAGAGAGAGAGGAGAGGAGAGAGAGTGAAATTTGGGGGGAATGAAAAGTTTTCTCCGTCGTTTCAATTTAAGTCTGGGTCGTATATTTAGCGACGGACTAGCGACGGATATTATCCGTCGCTACGCCGTCGCTATATTGGAAAACTACCGACGGACTATCCGTCGCTACGTAGTCGGCGACTTGTCCCGCCACTTCTTCCAACATTTTGCGCCAAATAGTCGACTGCATAGCGACGATTAAAAATCCGTCGTTATATCTCCGATGCCCTAGCGACGGACTCGCGACCTTTTCTCACCCTTAAAATAAAAATAAAAATATATCGGCTTATCGTCGGTACTCCGTCGGTGATATGTCGCAAATCCGTCGCTAATTACGACGGAAAGAATCCGTCGCTAAACAGCCGTCGCTAATTGAATGTATTTTGGTAGTGGCGGACCGACCTCCGCCGGGTCCGATAGCAGCTCCTCATGGTTGGGCCTCCGGTCAGCCCTGGATCTGACTCTTGCGGACTGACCTCGTCAGATCCGACTCTTGCGAACCGACCTCCGCCAGATCCTTCCCTTGCGGACCGACCTCCACTGGATCCGACTCTTGTGGATACTTGCGGATGACCATGGTGAGAGAGAGAGAGAGAGAGTGACCGGGGAAGAAGAGAGCTTTCTAAAAAAAACCATGGCGAGAGAGAGAGAGAGTGACCGGGGAAGAAGAGAGCTTTCTAAAAAAAAACGGAAGAACCTGGTCATTCTCTCTCTCCCTCTCTGTTAAGTTATAAATATCTAACTTTGTTTATTAAATATGTTTAATATTAGTTAGTTGACATTAATTCGTTACAGTATTATTTTTATATTAGATATTTTTATTAATATTAACTAATACAAATAATTTTTGTTATTATTACATACTTTTTTATTTTCCACTTCTCACTTACCTATCTCAACTAAACACACATGTCTACTTTTCATTTTCCATTTTTCACTTTCCTATCTCAACCAAACACATTTGTCCCCTATTAGGGGGACAAAAAAGTGAATGCATTTCCATCCTTCTTTTCTCCTTGAAAGTCCAAATCCAAATCCAAATCCACTTCATGTTTACCAAACAGGCCCTTAGAAAGAAGACATTGATTGCAAAGAAACCTTCTCTCTTGTATCTAAGGACTCTCTCAGAATTATTATTGCACTTGAAGTTCATTTTGATTTAGAGTTACATCAAATGGATGTGAAAAATGACTTTTCTAAATGAGAATATTGAGGTAGAAGTCTATATGAATCAACCTGAAGGCTTCTCACAGAAGGTAAGGAACATATGGTCTGTAAATTAAAGAAATCAATATATGGACTTAACAAGCTTTCCAACAATGGTATCTCAAGTTTAACGATTATGTTCTCTTTCGGTTTTAAGGAAAACATTGTTCATCGATGTATATACCTAGAAGTCAGTGGGAGTAAGAAAACATTCTTCCTGACAACCATTTTTTTTCTTCTTATAGGATTTTTGAAGAGTTGAAGCGCAACTGCAGATACATGTTCATCTTAGAATTCACAAAATTATGCATTTAACAGTTCCATATTATAGAAATATCAGGTTCAAAAATATGTAGACTGTGTATAAGCATAATCAGATGTTTGAGTTTATCAGCTTCAATATAAGCTGTGTCTAAAATTTCAGAATCTATCGTATTCCTGGTTATGATAGTTTGTTAAATTTATATCATGTGAGTATCTAAGTTGTTACACAAGTGAACCTCCATTCTCATTTCAATGTATCGCAGAGTTCTTTAGCACTTTAAAATATTCAAAGAATATGTCATATATAATGACTTGGAAAACACTTAAAACTCTATAAAACCAATTATAGCCCATTTCTTTAGGAGTTTTTGGTTTGACTAGGCCAGATGTGTGGGTTACTCCTAAAATACTCTATGCCATCAGAATCATATAACATACGTGTGTTTCTAACAATTGCTGATATTAGCCCCAAGGTAGTGAGCCAAAATCACACATAACTCTCCACCTTTTGAAAAAAAAAAGTTATCGTATAACTTTTCAGGCTTGGCACTAGAAAACTCATCTTTACCAGCCATAGTA
Source organism: Iris pallida (assembly GCA_029216955.1). Taxonomy (NCBI): domain Eukaryota; kingdom Viridiplantae; phylum Streptophyta; class Magnoliopsida; order Asparagales; family Iridaceae; genus Iris; species Iris pallida. Next base: position 16,154,577 of record JANAVB010043419.1, read on the forward strand.
ACAATGAGACCATCTAATGTTTCGCAAGAATAGTGTATTGAATATGACATCCTAGATTAATAGTTTAAATAATTTTTCTAATTAACCTTAAAAAAAATTTAGTCTAGAAGTGTTGATCAACTTGGGTTAGCTGTAGGGACCGGATCCCAACTACCGGTGGCCTGAAGACACTTAAATACCGTATCGTTTAGGACTATTTACACTCTTTTTGACAGAATGACCTTTTGGCTTGTACCAAAATTAATCTCTACTTTTACTTTGATTCAAAGGAATTTACAATACCATTAAACTATTTTCTTTTAACTAAATTGTTTGAATGTATAATGTCACATATTATATGCAAACAATGTTTGTTTAACGTAATCTAAATATTGTGATAGAACAATATTGTGATATGACTATAAATTCTAATAGTGTGATCATATGATCAACTAAGATTCAAACATGAAAAACTAACATGCGAAGAATATCAATTTAATACAATAATATACAGATCATATATGTAAACCAAGATAATTAGCTCATAAATTTTAATAATATATTTGTCCAATTAAATTTAAGAATAAAAAAATGACTAGAATATGTAGGTTGTGAATATAAAAATTATCTTTCCAATTGATCGGAGCACTTTTGTACTTCTAGTCTTGATTTCGGCTTAGTAATAGAAATTTAAAAGATATATCTTTTGTACATTTTTAGATAGTTCTATTATTCTCGCTAAACATCCATTAGTATCCAAGAATTTGAAAAATAAGATTTACAAACAATACGTTTAAATTAATAGAACAAAGACCTTTTCTATTATAACTTACCTTTACCCTTAGCATGTTTGAACATTTTCTAACATGTCACAATCTTTAATGCTTTTTACTTGGAGATATAACATTAAAAAAATTATGTTAAGAATAAGCGAGCGAAAAACAAATTTGCATTACCGTTACCGCTAACATGTTGTTCTTTTCCTAAAAAAATTAAAATATCTCTAATGATTCCACCTTCAAGAAAATAGAGGTTAGTACTGGAGATATTCTTGACAAAAAATATCAATGAGACACCAAATCCATATTCTTATAAAAAAAACTCTTGAAGTTAGCATAAAATTATAAATTTTGTGAAAACTAATTAGTGGCTTGTCTTGCTTGTTATAATTTATAAAAAAGCATGTTTTGTCCTAAAAAAATGAAGTTCAATATTACACACAAACATAACATAAGAATGAGAAGCATAACAACATTATGATTTGAGCATCTTAGTTCGTTGTACAAAGAAGCATAACTATGAAAGAAAGCCACAAATTAAAATTATTTGTCTATTTTTTCACATTGGTCCATTTATTAAAAGAATGATATAGACATGTTAGACCACAAAATCCAATATGTCTATGATACATTTGGTTTCTTTTGTATTTCCCAAGTATTGAAGAAATACATCTAGGTTGTGTAGAATTGATACATTTAATTACCCATGTCAAAGTGCATGATGACTTGTACAGAACACATGCCTGGCTCCAGGGGGAGGCAGGCTAGATCTGGGCTTAGGGCCTCCTCCCCCAAGTGGGCCTCCAATTATATATATATATATATATATATATATATATATATATACAACAAAAAAATTTGGCCATACGACAACTTTGTCTGGGCCACGCATGCAAAAAAAAAATGACAAAGCCCGCCGCCTAGAAGTCGAATAGCCAATAGGCAATAGTCCATGGTGATGGATGGCTGCCAATTGTTAATGTTGTATCATTCTCAGCCGAAAGAAGTTTTTGCCTTCCAAAAATAGCAGGCCACATTTAAAACCTAGACCTAGGAGAAGGAAACAACAAACATGCCTCATCTCCTCTCTCCCAAAAATAGCTGCCAACATTTTTTGTTTTGTTTTATAAACAGTCCTCTCTACAGGTCTCCCTCCCGCAGCCTGCAGGCGTAGCCGCATTTATTTTTCATTCTCTTCTTTAATTTCTAATGCTATTTTTCTCGTTTTTGTGAAATTGGTATAAATTTGAGTATTTGTTTGACTATTGGACAAGCTAATTATCATGTCTCTTTCTCTAAATAATATTTTCTGATAACTGATTCATCTCTCTAATTTTTTTTGCTATCACTCGGGACACGATCGGATCTGAGATCTCTTGGTTTTCCTAATGCTTGGATAGCTTATAGAATAATATTGACTATCACTACAACAGATATGGGATATGATAGCGTGCGCTGAACACTGTAGAATGCATATTATAGCATATTCCGCCCGCTATATATGCCCCTGCTATAATAACCCCATGTACAAGAACGCTATAAAGTTATAGCGTTTACGAACGCTATTCATGGATTATAGCGTTCATTGACGCTATAGACAATATATAGCATTTTGAAACGCTATATGATAGTTATAGCAATTAGGAACGCTATAGAACTTTAAAAGCATTCATGAACGCTATTAATATATTGTAGCGTTCATGAACGCTATAGACATGTTATAGCACTTACAAACGCTATATAGTTTACATAGCCTTTACGAACACTATAGTTCATTAATAACATTTGTTAACGCTATAAATGTGTTATGGCATTCCTGAACGATGTTTAGGTTTAATTGCGTTTCTGTATGTTATTGTTTATTAATAGCGTTTCGATATATATCTGCTTTTTATAGCATTTTTTCCTGCTATTATATGTGCAACAATAGCATGTCAGAATGCTATTGCAGAGTCAAAATTCTGTATTCGAAAATTTGCAGAATACAACACATCAGAATACTATTGCAGCTAATGCCACAGTTACACAAAATGCAGGTATTCAAAATTTTTAATGCGAATCAATCACAGAATGAATTCCGCACATAAGTAAATTCATTAATTTCACTGTCTAATATATGTAGAACAACGAAGTAGTACCAAACATTCAAAATCCTTAATTTCTCCATGTAGAACAACAAAGTAGTACCAAACATATGTCCAAAATTAAACATTAACAGTGTAGTTAGCTACATATATTCCAAAATGTTGACTATCTAACATTTAGCTCCCTTCGAGCCTATCCACAACCAAAACTCCTCAGAAAGCATCCTCTTCCATCAACCAACCTACACAAAAATAGGGGGTAAATCATTAGTGTAAAGAAAAAACCATCTCGAGCCGATCCAGACAATTGACGAAAAGTAAATTATTGGGATAGAAAAAGTGATGCCTTACCAGTGCACTAATTGAGTCTTATGTAGTTGTTGCAGGTTGCAGGTTGATCCAAGTAATCAAGTAAAGAATGAAAGTTTGTTTTATATTTTGCAGGTTGCAAGTTGATCCAGGTAGCAGATTGTTCCAAAAATATTTTATACAAATGCATTATTGTTTATATTTTGCCAATTGACATTTGTTGCAGGTTGATCCAAGTAATCAAGTAAAGAATGAAAGTTTGTTTTATGTAGTTGCTGTACCAGAAATTGTAACCTATGTATTAATGCTTTAATAAAATTGGACTTATAATTGTTGTGCCAGAACTTGTAAGTTGTACTTGTTGCTTCAGGTACTGTTTGGATGCTATTTTCATGATCAAAATTTGATCTTGTAATTGTTGTTATTATTTGGTCTCCAATGTGCATCAGATCAGACGCTCTAGTGTTCAGTAAACAGTAGATTATAAGTTTAGATTATTGAAGAAGTGTGCAGATAAGTAGAAATTAGTATCAAAGAGTGTGTAGGATTAGTTTTTATTTTACATCTGTGTAATAGAATGTGAAAACAGTGAGTAAAACATAGGGTTGCATGAATTAAAGTATAGTGTGTAGGAATTTAATATAGCATTTAGAGGTACTGCACTAAAGACGTACCTAGTCTTCAAACGGCATAATGTGGTCTGTTGGCCAAGCCGTGGTACTTCCAATGATTTCCTCTACTATGTCGTTACCAAAACACGGCCTAAACAACAGAGCTTTGGGTTGTATCACTATATCTACCCAAACACGGGATGCACCTTGTCCAAGAGGATAACCATGAACCGGCACATTCGGATCATCGGTGATCCATCGTCCAATTGCAACAACTTCGTTCTTATTTCCCGTCCAATCGAGTAACTTGCATTTTTAGTCCTTTGACAGATGATGATGTGACTACAACAAAGATTGAAGCTCAAAGATATTAAATATAATTCAAGTTACAATACTTCTATTTATTAGGGATATATTACCTGTGGAGTAGATGGAGATTTTGAAATGACCTTTACTTCAAAATCATTCTCGTCGACACTGTTGTTCTCCTCCTCTTTAGTGTTCTCATCATCACTGCTGCCCTCATTGTTCTCCTCCTCCTCTTTAGTGTTCTCGCCGTTCTTCTCATTGGTCATCTTATTTTGATCCTAATGAGGGAAACAGTTACATGTAATTACCAAAAAGAAAAATATTGATTTGTTACAAGTGGTCATTCTTGATGACTTACCTGACTTTTCATTAATATACCAAGTAGTTGAGTTTGTTGTTTAATTAACTTTGATATGGAGTTGATTTGCCCTTGCATTGAGTCAACTTTGCTTTAGAAATTTCTCTCCTCTACACTCACCTCAACATCATCATCTTTTTGTTGATCACATTCCTAAACAAGACAAGCGTCATAGGTAATGTATAAAAAAATATCAAAGTAAAATAAAACAAGAGTCAATCTAGAATTCCTACACGCTTACCTTATTTTTTATCAAAGTCTCTATCAACTTTGCTTGTTCTTTAACTAATTTTGACATTGAGTCAATTTCGTCCTGCATTGATTCAATTTTATTTTCCAGTCGAACTACTGTTTGATAATGCTTCTTCTGAGCAACTAATTTAGATTTAGTTGCTCCGGCTCCGGCTCCTCTAATCCTACCCCGTTTTTCAGATTGTCGTACTACTTGTGAAAGTGCATCACCTTCATCTAATTGTCGGGATCCCTCTGAAGGTGGTGCAAGAAGGATTTCCTTGGCTTTTTGCTGAAATTACGATGAAGAAAACTAGAATTAGTCTCCGTTGGACAACGCTTGACTGTCAATACAGGAAGAAAAAAAATATACTATCCATAAGAAGGTAATTGTGTACATACAATGAGCTCGTTGTCCTTTGAGTGCTTAGCTACACCTTCCCCAGTAGTATATCCCCGGATCCAAGCACGAAGCCTAACCTTATCGATAGGACATGGCCCCTCCTTTCTCTGCATTGTATTAGGTAAAATTGGCATTGATAAGTAGAAAGTTATAAATACGAATAAAAAAAATACTTTATACTTACCAATATTTTATCGGCAATGCGAGCAAAGCCTTTTCTACTTCCAAGGTACGACATTGTTTGTTTTCCTCTCATTTGTTTAAACTTTGTAGACCTCTCCTACGTACAACACATGCATATTATTAGATAATACCTAATGTTAGACATTGAAGCTTGAAAAAATATTTATTCAACATACCTTAAATTGTTTTGATGATCTTTTCTTAACGAATAGTTCCCAATCTACCGGGTCTACGTCATTCAGCTTTTTCTTCAAATATTTTCCCAATTTTGATTTGTTGGCCCTAGCAAGTCTTCCCATTTGTTGGAGGACATACATTTTTGCCTCTCTATCGCGCTCCATGAATGTAAATTTTTGCTACAAGTGCAAAATAGTCATAAGTAATTATTAGGAAGATAGTATATATAAACTATATTTAAAAAAGAATGTAAACTTTCATCTTACTGTAACAGCTTTCCAATAGAAGTCATTGCTCTCAGAAGGTATATGTCTCCAATCATCGAACGTTATTGGTACCATTTCACGTGTCAAACATCCGACAAAAGTTAAAAGATGTTTCGAGTTCCTTCCAATTGGTTGACCATTTTCATTTAACTCCACCTCTAGCCTATTGCTACTTTCAACGGGCCAAGCACTACACCTAGTGGGTCCCCTAGTCCTTGTTGTTTTCTCTGTTTTGCCTTCATTTGAAGCTTGTGGTTCTTCTTCGTCATTTGAATCTTCTGGTTCTTGTCCCTCATTTGATGCTTCTTTTCCTTATTCTTCTTGGAACATTTTTCCTTGTCCTTCCTTTGCTTCTTGTGCTTCTTTTCCTTCTTATGATTCTTTGTAGATTTACTCGCTTGATTTTCACTCTACAAGAACACAGTTGACATTTATGCATTAGAAATATATGTAAGCATTGTTATAAAAAATATGTGCTTGTTTTGCAACAGTTGACATTTATGCTTGTTCTCAGAACACAGTTCTGAGAACAACATTCCCACAACATTCCCAAAAATCAGTGAAAATATGTGCTTGATCCTTACCGCATTCGAACCTTCTTGCTCATTTATATAGAAACCAGCATTTTGATTGTTCACAAGAGCAGCCTCGACGCCTTGTCTTTGCTTCTTTGCTCTCTTTTTTGCGCGTTTTGAAGACTACAAATATGCAACATATTAAAACAGTAAGAAATAAATGAGATTTATGTAAGCTTAATTTCAAATACATATTGAAGGTTATTTACCTCAGCTTCACCATCATTTCTCCTTTTCCTTGGTGTCATTGCAATATAGGGTAGCTACGAGCAAGAATTACTCGCTGATGATGATTAGAAAATAAGCAAATATTAAAGAAACAAATCATGACAAGTAGAGTATCATAGAGTATCAAATACTAAATCATGACAAGTAGAGTATCATAGACTGTACATCGAAGGACTGTACATTGAAGGACTGTACATTGTTTACAGGACTTGAAGTCCAGGACCTGATCAAGATTTTGCAAGAAATTAATGGGACTGGGCAGTGTAATGGGATGAGATGCAAGGAATAATATATATGCAGTATACCAGTTGGGGGCAGGATAGATACTTGTGTTTGTAGGACATGCTATGAAGTGTGTTGATGAAATGTGTAATGCAGTAAATGAAGTGAGCAGTGAAGAGTTTAGATGCAGTGAAATGAAAATGAGTGTGCAGTGAGTGAGGCAGTGGTTAAATTGGGAATAGAATATGCAAGGCTAAAATTCAGTAGATCAAATTGAAGAGCAGGCAGTGAAATAATTCCACTGTACAGTATTTAATGCAGTGGATCAAATTGAATAAATATTTTTGTGCACAGGTGTCTAATGGAGTGTATTTGATGATGAATGTCCTGAAACAGTGGATGTATCAGTGAATGCAATCTGGGCATCAGGTAATTGCAGTGATTAGATAGAATGTTGCAGTGAAAGATTCATATTTGTATGGAAACCTGATGAAATGCAGGTAATTGCAGTGATTAGATAGAATGCCAAAGCTCCCAGAATAGTGAATAAAATGCAGGTAATTGCAGGTAATTGCAGTGAATGCAATCTGGGCATCAGGTAATTGCAGGTAATTGCAGTGATTAGATAGAATGCTAAAGCTCCCAGAATAGTGAATAAACCCCAACCCGACCCAATTTTAATTTCCAAACCCTTATCATAACTCGATATCATCTCATATTGATATTACAGATCATGTAGAAAATGGAAACCTGATGAAATCAAGTTTCAAGCATACAACGAAAATCTTAGAGTTGCAAATGAACCATAAGTTACAGATGTTTGATGAACACCAACCGTGGATGATACAGACATTAAGCTATATATATATAGACATTAAGCTTCTTGAGGGCCTTAAAAGTATTTCACAAGTCACATTAAGCTATATATATATATATATATATATATATATATATATATATATATATATATATATATATATATTCACAAGTCACATTTAAAAGTATATATATATATATATATATATATATATATATATATATATATATATATATATATACTTTTAAATGTGACTTGTGAATATATATATATATAAAAAATATATATATATATATATATATATATATATATATATATATATATATATATATATATATATATATATATATATATCAACCGTGGATGATACATACATTGAAGGACTGTACATCGAAGGACTGTACATTGAAGGACTGTAATGGTTTGAGTTTACACCTGTATTTTGAAGGACTGTACATTGATAGAGTATCATAGAGTATCAAATGTTTTGAAGGACTATACATTCATAGAGTATCAAATACTAAAACGAAGTTCACAGACCCTATATTGTGAAGCATTTAAAAAAACCAAAACCTAATAAAAACTACTGATTGTATACATGTTCTGCACAACCTTAACAAAGAAAACTAAAAACCTGCATATAACAAATTCAAGAACAATTGTGAAAGCATTAAAACAATACTAGTTATTTTCAAACAAGCTTCTATACCAATAATAAAACCATATAGAGTGTTTCATAAGATTAAATATAGAGGAAAAAGACCTCTTAAACATAAATGCCCTCACAATCCTTTCTAAGATAACTATCACTACTATCCTCAACATTCTTATCTAGTTTTGATACATCCATTGGTGCTAATGATGGTGTAAAGACATTTTGATCAACGTCCATATCCATATCTTGAAAACCTCTTGCTGGTGCCTTTAACACAACATGCCAATTAGATGAAGCAGTGTCCTTAGAGTAAAATACTTGGGTTGCCTGTGATGCTAGAATAAACGAGTCTCTTTCAAAGCGGTGTTTTTCTTGGTGAAGGTTAACCAAGGTAAACCCATCTTCTATTTTGACACCATTTGTTGTGCTAGCCCAATCACAATCAAAAATAGGAATGTGAAAGGTATGATAATCCAAGCAAAATATATTCTTAAGTACTCCATAGTAGGCAACTATATCGGTGACTTGGTTCCTATCCTTCGAGCTGGATCTACAAATGGTTATTGCCTCAAGTGAGACACCACTGTTCTGCCTAGAGTTCTCAGCATCCTTTGTATGGTAGCGGTTACCATTGATAACAAATTCTGAATAAGACACAACATGTTTTGAAGGGCCATGTGCAAGCTCTCTTAACATGTCGGATATGTTTCCACAGGATTGTCCCTCAATCTGCTCAAAATCAAAACAAAAGGTAAGGACATACATTGTTTGGAAAATAATGTGCTAAGGGTACTAAAAAAAAGAAATTGGAACCTTTTTTTTAACCAAGATGACAATTCCTTCGAATGACGATCTTGAAGTAAATTTTTATTTTGAACAAGTCGTCCATCCGAAAGTTTCAATTCCTTCAAGTGCATCCTAATAGGGAAAACAATTTTACATGATATTAATTATAGATATTGGCAAGATACATTAGAGTTAGTATGTTTTCTTATAACTTACTCTAGATAAGGTTCGACTTCATCCATATTGAACAATACATAACGGTGAGCACTTTGTAGCTGTTGTTTATCCCATGTCATTATTGTTCCTTTTGAAATTGGACGACCATCGAAAATCGCATCATTTTCAATATCTTCATTTCTATTTGGACGATGATCCATCTCAGCAACTTGTTTCATGTACCCACTAACAAATCTCATGCTCTCGTCGGCAAGATAACATTTTACTATACAACCTTCAGGACGTGTACGATTTCTAACGTATCCTTTAAGGATCTTTATGTATCTACGAGAAAAAAATAATTTTTATTTAAAGTAAGCAAACGAATGAATGAAATCAATAAAAAGAAAACAAACGATCACCTTTCAAACGGATACATCCAACGATAATGGACTGGGCCACCTAATTTAGCTTCACGCCCCAGATGGATTGGCAAATGAATCATGATATCGAAAAATGAAGAAGAAAAATACCTTTCAACCAAACATAATATGTCAACAAGTAGAATGGTAAATGAATCACGATATAGAAAAATTGAGGAGAAAAATACCTTTCAAACAAGCATAATATCTCAACAATTTCTTTCTCTAATTTCTCTATTTGTTCTCTATCGATGGCTCTTTTGCACAAGACATTAAAAAATGCACAAATTCGAAATATTACAATCCTTGGTCCTTTTGGAAGAAGACCTCTCAATGCTACAAGCAACAACTGTTGTATTAACACGTGACAATCATGCGACTTGAGTCCTGTTATTTTGCATTCTTCTACTGATATACAGTTTCCAATGTTTGAAGAGTAACCATCGGGCAACTTCAAGTTATATAATCTCTTGCAAAAAAATTTCTTTTCTTTCTTTGAAAGGGTGTGCGGTCCCGGTGGAAAAAAAATCTCTTATTTCTTAATTCTGGATGCAAAACTTGTCGAATGCCCATTTCTTCCAAATCCTTAAGTAATTCTATGCCATCCTTCGATTTTTTTTCTTTGCATTTAGCAATGTACCAACCACACTATCACACCAGTTCTTTTCTATATGCATTAGATCCAAATTATGGCACAAAATGAGATGCTACAAAACCCAAAAAAGAATAGAAAGGTCAATTGGAAACAATTTACAAAACACATACGAAAATAATATGATATTACCTCCCAATACGGCAGTAAAAAAAATGTTGACTTCTTCCACATCTCTGAAGATTGCCTCTTTCTTTTGCCATTGTCTTTTCCTTTCCCAAAATCATTTGTCATATTTCTTAGTCCTTCTAAAATTTTTGATCCAGTCATTAATCTAGGTGGTTCCCTATGTTCTTGCTTACCATCAAACCAACTTTTTTTCAACCTAAATGGATGCTTGGCTGGAAGAAAATGTCTGTGTCCTATGTAGACGGTTTTTCTACTATATTTTAACCATTTTGAACATGTATTCACTCCACATATGGGACATCCAACTTTTCCTTTGGTAGTACATCCAGCTAGGTTACCATAAGCTGAAAAATTATTTATTGTCCACATCAAAATTGCTTTCAAGTTGAAAAAAGATTTACTAAATGCATCATAAGCATGCACTCCATTGTTCCATAGCTCTAGCAAATCATCTATTAGTGGCTGTAAATAAACATCTATATCATTTCCAGGTTGCTTCTATCACGCCCCGAGTCGACAAACCGTTCGTCCCCGGTGTTACTTTGCCGATTCGATCGTCCTCGCTAAGGCGTGATGTCGCACGAGCCTGGAGTTGCGCTCGTGCAAGGCAAGATGACAAGTTCTCAAATGATTATCTTTTGATTTTGATATAAATATGCCAAGTCGAAACTTCACAAATCATATCAGAATATAAGACGCAGTATAGGAAGATAGAAATGCTTTTCATTCATAGCTTGCAACGAAGTGCAGGTCGTAATTTACATTGGATGTCGTTGCGGCTACATTGATTGAACACATAAGGAAATACATTCGACAAGTTGCCTGAACTAACGCTTGCTGTCCCATACATTCGCCCCTTTATACATAAGTCGTCGACTTGAATTGGCTTCAAAATACTTCAGCTAGGAAGAGCTTCAAAACGCCTCTCCGTACTTCAGCTCCAGTTTAGTTGAGCGCGTCCGTCGCACCTGGGGAAATTGGGGGAATGGGATTAGCACACTTGCTAAGTGGACGAGACGAACCCACTCGTCTAAACCGACTCTGATTGTTAGGGTAGGCATGCTTTAGAGTTGTCTTTCTATTAGAACTAAATGAATTCAGTTCATATTCGATAGCCATCTTTGCGTAATAAAGCATACAATGAACCATAGCAGTTTATCATAATTCTTACCACGGCCGTGCTCGTCCCTGCATGAAAACATAGATAATATTTACACCTGCATAAGACAATAGGTGAGCATGCTACTATCTTATATGCGGCCATTGATGTTACACATCACGTGGGATTATCTCAATGGCATTTCGGCCCCTCTCAGTCTAGGTTGTAAGCCTGACTGACGGTTCCAAAATGCATCAGTACCGAAGCACGATTAATCATTCCCCCTAGGTCGAGTCGATTCCGATGCCCTGGATACCGATTCGAAGAAACTATCAACTTGTGCACAAGCTGTCCATGATCATGCCAATACGTGAACAGTTTATATATGCAACTAGTTTTGTATAGCGCGGACAGTATTGAACGACATTATCATTCCCCCCAACTCATCCAACGTTTCATTTTCCCCAAGCCGTACTCCGATTTAGCGTCCCGTAGGCACCAAATTGTCCGAGGCATCATAACCCATAATCGACGTTTCGTATTATTTTGCAGCACGTAAAATAGTCTATCTTTTTACTAGAAACTTAAACTTTCTGGTTTATGTGATAGACTTGTATTTTCAGAGTGAATTTCTCTAAATCGATACGTTTTCCCGAGTTCTTGGACTTAGTGGATTAGCATGCAATTAACTTGGCATCGTTCGACTTGAATGAATTCGAAGCAAGGAATAAGTTTGCGGGACAGAGTAGAAAAGAAGGGACCGAATCACCCACCGATTACTTTGCTTCGTGCGGGTCGTCGAAGCGCTACGCAACGTCAATCCTTAGTTACGCGAGCTCCTGCAATGGCACCAACACTTTGTTAGATTTTCTTCTTTTTCCCTTACATCAAAATTTGTAATTGCATCCATAAAAACGACGCGAAAGCACTTCAATCAAGCCCAGCGGCAAAGCTCCAAGAAAACCATACAGCGGTCCAGTCCGGTCGAAGGGACTCTTATAGAGAGCTCACTCGCCGAGATGCAGCCCGCTGCATCTAGGACTTATTCCAACAGAAGTTGTTCCATTAGTTGGATCGATTCTCGTAACTTCCGTCCAAATCGATTTGAATCGATGCCGCAAGGCGTTAACGTTTACCAAGCTTAGCGATCGAGTCAGATGGCCATCTAAGTTCCCGGCCGATCTGACTCGGCGCAAGCATATTATGAAGTTCCGTCGCCTATCGAAAGCGGGGTGCTACATAATATACCACTAAGAAAAAGTTTCGTCCCGAAACTTAAGAACAAGGGTCTGACCTTAATTTAAACGAACAACGTAGGGTACTTCTCTTTCATCTCCGCCTCCATCTCCCATGTCGACTCCTCGACTATATGGTTCCGCCAAAGCACGCGGACCAAGGACATCGACCGATTTCGCAGTACCTTCTCCTTGCGGTCCAAAATTTGAATAGGCTCCTCCGAGTAAGACAAGTCAGTACGTAGCTCCAACTGATCGAAGCTAACCACATGACTTGGATCGTGCACGTATTTTCGAAGTTGTGAAACGTGGAAAATATCGTACACATCAGCTAAGGCAGGAGATAGTGCGATCCGATAAGCAACCGCCGCAACTCGCTCAATGATCTCGAAGGGGCCTACAAATCTCGGGCTCAACTTGCCTTTAACGCCGAACCGCATCACACCGCACATGGGCGTTACTTTCAGAAACACATGGTCCCCGACCAGGAACTCTAGCGATCGTCGACGAAGATCTGCGTAGCTCTTTTGTCGACTTTGCACGATACGGAGTCTATCTCGAATCAAGCGGACCTTTTCGATGGCCTGCTCCACCAGTTCCGGTCCAAGCACTTGTCGCTCTCCGACTTTATCCCAGCATATCGACGAACGACACTTTCTCTCGTAGAGCGCTTCGTATGGAGCCATCTGAATGCTCGACTGATAACTGTTGTTATACGCAAACTCCGCAAGCGGCAAATGCGTAACCCAACTAGTCTTTAGGTCGATCGCACACAGACGCAGCATGTCTTCTAGGATCTGATTTACCCTTTCCGTTTGACCGTCTATTTGGGGATGGTACGCCGAACTAAAGTTCAGTTTGGTCTCCATCGCCGCTTGGAGGCTCGTCCAGAAACGCGATAGGAATCGCCCGTCTCTGTCCGAAATTATTAAGGCCGGTACCCCGTGCAGTCGAACAATCTCATCGACGTAGATTTGTGCTAACCGATCGACGCTCCATCCTACTTTGATTGCGATGCAGTGAGCCGACTTGGTCAATCTATCAACAATGACCCAAATCGCATCATTCCCCCGCGGCGTCGTCGGAAATCCCACAATGAAATCCATCGAGATATTGTCCCACTTCCACTCAGGAATGGCGATGTTCTGCAGCTCGCCGCCTGGCCTTTGATGCTCCGCCTTTACCTGCTGACACGCCATGCATTGCGATACGAACGTAGCCACGTCTTTCTTCATGCCGTGCCACCAAAAATTTGTGCGCAAGTCCTTGTACATCTTGGTGCTTCCAGGATGTAACAAGTACTCCGCATAGTGCACCTCTGTCAGAATTTTTTTTCTGAGTTCGGCAGTTTCAGGAATGCAGAGCCTTCCCTTTAGTCGCATCGTCCCATCTCCGTCTTCCGCAAAGTCAGTCGCCCTTTCTGTTGAAATCAGCTCACGCATTTTCTTCAGGAATGAGTCGTCCTTATGTGCGGTCTTTATCTTGCTAAGCAGGCTTGATCCTAACTTCAGTTGAGCTAGGTGCAGGTGTCGATACTCAATTCCGAGTTCGATACCCATCGCTTCAAGGTCTCGCTGTATCTCCTTATTTATGGCCAGTGTTCCCATAAATATTCTGCTGAGTGCGTCAGCCACCACGTTTCCCTTGCCCGGTGTATACTCGATCGTTAGCTCGTAATCTTTTATGCGTTCGAGCCAACGTCGCTGTCGTAGGTTGAGTTCCCGTTGCGTAAATAAGTACTTCAGGCTTTTGTGATCTGTGTAGATTCTGCATGCCACACCATAGAGGTAGTGTCGCCATAACTTCAACGCAAAGACGATCGCCGCCAATTCTAGGTCGTGCGTCGGATAGTTTTTCTCGTGCTGCTTCAACTGCCGTAAAGCGTAGGAGATTACTTTGTCTCTCTGCATGAGTACGCACCCGAGGCCAGTTTCCGACGCGTCGTTGAATATCTGAAAGCCTTCTGGACCGTCTGGAAGTGCAAGGATTGGAGCTGAGACGAGCCATTGCTTCAACTCTTGGAAGCTGGATTCACAGTCGTCGCTCCATTCAAATACTACTCCCTTCTGGGTGAGGCGAGTCAGAGGCGACGCTAGTTTTGAGAAGCTTCGCACAAATCTACGATAGTAGCCCGCTAAGCCCAGGAAACTCCGAATGTCGCTAGCCGAGACAGGTTGTTTCCAATCAACCACCGCATCAATCTTCTTTGGGTCTACCGCGACACCTTCGGCAGAGATTACGTGCCCGAGGAATGTCACGCTACTCATCCAGAACTCGCACTTACTCTGCTTGACGTATAATTTGTTTTCACGCAGAATCTGTAGTACCGCCTTCAAATGTTTCGCATGTTCTTCACGATTCTTTGAGTAGACAAGGATATCGTCGATGAATACGACTACAAATTTATCTATTTATGGTCGGAAGACTCGGTTCATCAGATCCATAAACGCGGTTGGGGCATTCGTCAAACCGAACGATATGACGAGGAATTCGTAATGACCATATCGAGTGCGAAAGGTAGACTTCGATATGTCGTCGGACTTGATCTTCAATTGATGATAGCCTGAACGAAGATCGATTTTTGAAAATATTGTCGCACCTTGCAGTTGGTCAAACAAGTCGTCGATTCGCGGTAAAGGATATTTGCTTCGCATGGTCGCCTTGTTGAGTTCCCGATAGTCGATGCATAGCCGCAACGACCCATCCTTCTTTTTCACGAACAGTACGGGAGAACCCCACGGAGAGACACTAGGGCGAATAAATCCACGGTCTAGCAACTCTTGTAATTGCACCTTCAGTTCCTTCCGTTCTGCTGGAGCCATTCGGTAAGGCGTCTTGGATATCGGCCGTGTATCCAGAAAGGTGTCGATGCTGAATTCTATTGTTTGATCCGGCGGCATCCCTGGCATCTCGTCAGGAAAAACGTCGAGAAAATCTGCCACAACATCAGTCTGCATTGTGTTTGTTAATTCCTTCTGCGTGTCTTGGACTGATGCCAAGTATCCCGCGCAGCCGGAACGCAGCATACGCCTCGTCGAGATTGTCGACACCATCATTGCCGTCTTCGAGACCGTACCGCACGAATAGGAGAACTCTGTCTCGCCAGGAAGACGAAACACCACTCTCTTCTCCGCGCACTCGATCGTTGCACGACAAGCGCCCAACCAATCCATGCCCAGGATTATGTCGTAATCTTTGATGTCGAGTACGACGACATCCAAGGATAGATATCTTCCTCCGATGCAAATATGGCCATCCCTACAAATAAAGTTTGCGGGCATATCGACTCCCGATGGAGTGCTAACGCTAATATTTATATCTAGTGATTGTATGGTTATTTTATTTTCTCTCGCAAAATCAGCAGATATAAAGCTATGCGTCGCACCCGAATCGAATAATACTCGAGCAGGTATATCTTTGTAGAGTAATATACCTGTTACAACCGTATCGGACGCAAGCGCCTCGTCCCGAGTTAAGGCATAAACTCGGCCTTGAGCTCTGTGGCGTTGGTTCTGTTGGTTGACGGGCACCGCATTTGCGTCTTGCAGTATCAGCGCTTTATGCGGATTCGGAATGTTCCTTGGTAGGTTATTTTGATTCTGAACTTTCTGCGGGCAATACGTTGCTATGTGGCCTACCTCGCCACACTTGAAGCAGGCTCTTGTCAAGCAATCGGTGGTTCGGTGCCCACGCCTACCGCATCTACTGCAATATGGTCCGCCATGGCCCCGGTTATCAAATGTGTTCGGACGTTTAGATATTCCCGATCCCCCGGCATCGTTAGGACGCTTGTTGAAGTTGTTACGAACGACAGGCACGGCCCTTTGCGACATACGGCCAAAGATCCGCTCACTATCAAGTGCGGCTTCGTAGGATTCACGATAAGTTTGGCAACGTTTGTTCATGACGTCCCTACGCAGTTCTTCGTTGAGGCCTTGCTGAAAACGCTCGCACCATTCTTCTTTGTTGGACAGGAAGGCGCCGGAAAATTTTGTAAGTTTCGAGAAGCTTGCATCATAATCTTCAACACTCATATTCCCCTGCTTCAACATCATGAACTCATCCCCCTTCTGTCGATGGATGGCGCGAGGAACGTATTGCTCAAGGAAGGCTGTCTTGAACATTTTCCAAAAAATCTTTTTTTTGGAATCGGTTTCACAGATCTCTTGTTTCTTCGCCGCCCACCAGTCATGTGCTCTTAGTTGTAACTGCAGCGCCGTATAGGCCACCTTCTGGGACCCTTCGATGCAGAGGAGATCGAACAAGTCCTCCATCTCTGCGAGCCATCCCACTATCATGTCGGGCTCTGCTCGGCCATTGAACTTTGGCGGTTTCATTTGCGAAACACCTTCACTTTGAACATGGAAGGAGAGTTCATCATTTGCGGGGAGACTTCTTCCTCCTCGTCTTCTTCTTGATCACCTTGCTTTTCCTCGGGCTCTTCGTCCGTCATCTTGGTATTTCCCGCCATTCTGCTCACTATCTGAGTCAGGGCATTCATCTGTTTCTGTTGCGCCTCGAATTGGGCTTTAAATTGTGTCTGAAGCTGCTGCTGCTGCAGTTCCATCAACTGTAGCATCTTCTGCATAGTCGTCTCGCTAGGCTCGGTGCTTTTTGTGCTCGACGTACTATCTACAGTTTGGGTTGGGGCGGGATTGTTTCTTTTCTTAGTCATTCCTACAAAACATAGTAAACCCGTTAGTATTTTTCAAAATATCTACGGGCTTACCTGTATGGAACTTTTATTTCACGCAGCATGTCGACAAGCATTCAATCGAGCCATCGCAACGGACATTCCAACAATGAAACATCTTTCGAAAATCCGAGGAAACATAACTGAGCTCTGATACCAATTTGTCACGCCCCGAGTCGATAAACCGTTCGTCTCCGGTGTTACTTTGTCGATTCGATCGTCCTCGCTAAGGCGTGATGCCGCACGAGCCTGGAGTTGCGCTCGTGCAAGGCAAGATGACAAGTTTTCAAATGGTTATCTTTTGATTTTGATATAAATACGCCAAGTCGAAACTTCACAAATCACATCAGAATATAAGACGCAGTATAGGAAGATGAAAATGCTTTTCATTTATAGCTTGCAACGAAGTGCAAGTCGTAATTTACATTGGATGCCGTTGCGGCTACATTGATTAAACACATAAGGAAATACATTCGACAAGTTGCCTGAACTAACGCTTGCCGTCCCATACATTTGCCCCTTTATACATAAGCCGTCGACTTGAATTGGCTTCAAAATACTTCAGCATAGGAAGAGCTTCAAAACGTCTCTCCGTACTTCAGCTCCAGTTTAGTTGAGCGCGTCCGTCGCACCTGGGGAAATTGGGGGAATGGGATTAGCACACTTGCTAAGTGGACGAGACGAACCCACTCGTCTAAACCGACTCTGATTGTTAGGGTAGGTATGCTTTAGAGTTGTCTTTCTATTAGAACTAAATGAATTCAGTTCATATTCGATAACCATCTTTGCGTAATAAAGTATACAGTGAACCATAGCAGTTTATCATAATTCTTACCACGGCCGTGCTCGTCCCTGCATGAAAACAGAGATAATATTTACACCTGCATAAGACAATAGGTGAGCATGCTACTATCTTATATGCGGCCATTAATGTTACACATCACGTAGAACTATCTCAATGGCATTTCGGCCCCTCTCAGTCTAGGTTGCAAGCCTGACTGACGGTTCTGAAATGCATCAGTACCAAAGCACGATTAATCATTCCCCCTAGGTCGAGTCGATTCCGATGCCCCGGATACCGATTCGAGGAAAATATCAACTTGTGCACAAGCTGTCCATGACCATGCCAATACGTGAACAGTTTATATATGCAACTAGTTTTGTATAGCGCGGACAGTATTGAACGACATTATCATTTCACCCAACTCATGCAACGTTTTATTTTCCCCAAGCCGTACTCCGATTTAGCGTCCCGTAGGCAGCAAATTGTCCGAGGCATCATAACCCATAATCGAAGTTTCGTATTATTTTGCAGCACGTAAAATAGTCTATCTTTTTACTATAAACTTAAACTTTCTGGTTTATGTGATAGACTTGTATTTTTAGAGTGAATTTCTCTAAATCGATACATTTTCTCGAGTTCTTAGACTTAGTGGATTGGCATGCAATTAACTTGGCATCGTTCGATTTGAATGAATTCGAAGCAAGGAATAAGTTTGCGGGACAGAGTAGAAAAGAAGGGACCGAATCACCCACCGATTACTTTGCTTCGTGCGGGTCGTCAAAGCGCTACGCAACGTCAATCCTTAGTTACGCGAGTCCTGCAATGGCACCAACACTTTGTTAGATTTCCTTCTTTTTCCCATGCATCGAAATTTGTAATTGCATCCATAAAAACGACGCGAAAGCACTTCAATCAAGCCTAGCGGCAAAGCTCCAAGAAAACCATACATCGGTCTGGTCCCGTCGAAGGGACTCTTATAGGGAGCTCACTCGCCGAGACGCAGCCTGCTGCATCTAGGACTTATTCGAACAGAAGTCGTTCCATTAGTTGGATCGATTCTCGTAATTTCCGTCCAAATCGATTTGAATCGATGCCGCAAGGCGTTAACGTTTACCAAGCTTAGCGATCGAGTCAGATGGCCATCTAAGTTCCCGGCCGATCTGACTCGGCACAAGCATATTATGAAGTTCCGTCGCCTATCGAAAGCGGGGCGCTACAGCTTCGGTCCAGGAATCAGTAGTGTCAACATTATATTTTCTTTTCGTATGCATAGCCATGGTGGGAGATTGTATGTCGTGAACATCACTGGCCAACAACTATATGAAGAGCTAAAATCGCCGAAAGGATTAAACCCGTCTGCAGCAAGGCCGAGTCTAAGGTTGTGTGGCTCTTCTGTGAAAGAGGGCCACTTCATATCAATTGTCTTCCATGATAAGGAGTCCACAGGATGTCTCATGATGTCATCTTCACTTTTGTGATTATAATGCCACCTTAAGTTTTCAGCCGATTTAGGTGTCTAAAACATTCTTCTGAACCTTGGAATTATCGAAAAGTACCTTAGTACTTTTGCTGGAAATGCTTCTTGAATTTTGCCAGTCTTATCTTTCTTCCACCGTTCCAATCCATATTTTTTTACATTTTTTCTCATTTTTCAATTCTTTTCTGTATAGACAACAGTCATTGGGACATGCATCTATCTTCTCACAATCAAGCTCAAATGTCTTAAGCAACAATTCAGCATCACGTGATGATTCTGGAATTGTATTTCCATCAGGTAAAATATCATGCAATATTTCCAAAAGATGACTAAAACATTTATTAGAAATTCCATACATAGACTTGTGCTTGTATAAAATAACGGTTGCCGATAACCTAGTATACTTTTTGTAACTTGGGTATAATAGATTATTTGCATCCTTCAATAAGGTTGTTAATCCATCATCCCTTTCTTCTTCGATAGGTTCAGCATTGGGTTCATTTTGAACATATGCATCTTCAATTATATTAGTATCCTCTGTCTGTTCCAAATTTGAAATTCCTTCCCCATGCCAAATCCAAGTTGTATGAGACATATCCATCACACATCTTAGCAAATGAAGTAAAATCATATCTTCATTACCACGACACAAATTCTTACAATCAATGCAGGGACATAACATAAAGTCTGGATTCTTTGCATTTGACTTGGCAAAATCCACAAACTGACGGACATATTTCTTATACAATATCGTATTCCTAAAAAATACAAAATAATTATAACATAAATAAGACATAAAGATGGATTTAATTAAGTGAACACATTAGTATTGTGAAAAGGATTTCAATACTTGTTAAGATGAACCCAATCTTTATTCATCATGTTGACACCCACAACTTGCTTATATCGAGCTTGATAACACCAAAAATAATTTATACGTGGCCCTAAAGAGTTTTAAATTCAATAATTTAGACTTTGTACATGCATTAGTAAACAAAAACAATTGTCACTTCCTGAAACAAACCAAAAATATAAACAAATTATATACGGAAAAGGAATGACTTACAGAGCGATGACAAAATCGTGGCACTTTCTTCTTCTTCAATACTTCACAAATTTAGGGTTCCTCAAACAAACCAATAACATAGAACACAATAAAACGACACAGAAATTCAGTTGAAGGAGTTGTACATAGAAACAAAATTTCTATCCAAAGTCGAACCCTAATTTCCGACAAATAGATCCACAAAATCGAGGAGTCACATATACCCCAAATAATCCATCCAAAGCCCAAATAATCCATCCAAAGCCGATCCAACAAATCCATCCAATAAAACTATAACATCCCTCACGAAAACCAAAAAAAATCCATCCAAAGTCGAACCCTAATTTCCGACAAATCGATGAGGCACATATACACCGCTACTGATAGATACTTTATTGACGGAGAAAAAAATTGAAAATAGCGTTTTGCTATGGACAGTCGGTCGATTTTTAGGGTTTTCGTGAGGGGAGAGAGAAAGACAGAGAGAAGAAGATGAGGAAGAGGGAGGGTTTCGTGAGGGGAAGAGGGTTACCTGAGGTACAGCGTTGTCGGAAGAGGGTGGCGACAGAG
Organism: Iris pallida; assembly: GCA_029216955.1. Classification (NCBI taxonomy): domain Eukaryota; kingdom Viridiplantae; phylum Streptophyta; class Magnoliopsida; order Asparagales; family Iridaceae; genus Iris; species Iris pallida. Next base: position 16,175,811 of record JANAVB010043419.1, read on the forward strand.
AGAAGAAGATGAGGAAGAGAGGAGTTTTCGTGAGAGAGAGTTATGAGGAGGAGAGAGGGTTTTCGTGAGAGGAGTTGAAGGGTTTTCCAGTTACGCGCCCAGATTATAGGAGTTGAAGGGATTTTCCAGTTAGACGCCCAGCTTATGAGCTGGAGAATACAATAATGTTTTTTCAAACATAAAACATAGCGTTTTGCTATGGACGGTTCCGATTTAATTGTGAAACATCTAACGGACGGGATCGCCCGCTATGGAGAACGCTATAATTTTATGTAGTAAAACTGAATCGCTCCTGTAGCAGTCACAACATACTATAACTTATTTTTTTAATATAAAATATATTTTATAAAACTGTGTTGCTTCTCCCATATGATTGGAACAGTAGATAGTTCAATTGTGAGCATTCGATTAACTCGGTTAACCGAACCGAATTACCAAATACCGAATTCGACCGAAAATCGAATAACAAAATTGAAACCAGCCGAAATATCCTGTACCGAACCAAACCGAATGGAATAAATATGTTCGATTTTCAGTTTATTTGGTTTATAATCAATATTTCAGTTTATTTATAAACCGAAATTCAAAAACTACAAAACCGAAATCGAACCAAAATTAACCAAAACCAAAACCGAACCGAACCAAATAAACTATTCGGTTATTTGATCGATTTATTCGGTTAAATCGAATAAATAGAAATCATATTTTAATTATATTAAAGAAATTATAAGTTTGTACACTTTTTTGTTATATGTCAAAAATATATCAAAAGTAGGACTTCAAAATATATATATATATATATATATATATAAAAATATATATATATATATATATATATATATATATATATATATATATATATATATATATATATATATATATATATAGTTGTTGCTTTCAAATATATACATTTTTTCAAATATATACATTTTTAGTCACTAAATATACATAGAATTAGAATTTTTATAAATTAATAAATTTTATTGGGGTTTTCGGTTTTAAACCGAAATCGAATAAATTTTTTTTAGTATTTTCAAAACCGAAATCGCACCAATTTTTTTTTCAAATGAACCGAATCTCTTATTCGGTTAGGTTCGATTCGGATTTTGGTCCAAAACCGAATAATGCTCACCCTTAGACATACGGGCACAGCAATGGTCAGAAAAAAAAACTATACCTTTAACAGCACTGCATAATGAACGCTATTGATAATGACACTTCTAATAGCGGGGAGGCATAAACGCTATAGATAAACTGCTATTGTATGAACTTTTAATAGCATTTCCTATGAACGCTATGGATGATGATATTATAATAGCAGGAAGGCGCAAACGCTATAGATAAACTGCTATTGTATTACCTTTTAATAGCACTGACTAATGAACGCTATTGATGATGACATTCTATAGCAGGGAGGCTGGAACGCTATAGATAAACTGCTATTGTATGTCCCATTTGTTGTAGTGTATATCAGTTACAGTAGTTACTGCCGAAAGAAGTTTCTCCAAACTCAAGTTGATAAAAACTACCTTCGATCAACTATGTCACAAGATATATTGAACGTTTTTCCCATGTTGTCTATTGAAAAAAAATGACAATTAAACTTGATCAAAATGATTTAATTGACAATTTTGTACATAAAAAAAGGAGAAGAGTATGAACTTTTTCTTCTTAGATTTAATTCAGTTTTATTTTGTTTCATTTTTAAAATAAATTTGGAGCTTGGAGTTGCTTAATTTATTGAATCTTGGTTCGAGGTATTTTGGATTTGTTGGACTTAAAAAAAATATATATAAATGACTGAGGGCCTCATTTATAGGACTTGTTTAGGACCTCCAAAATACTGGAGTCGGCTCTGACAGAACACAAACAAGTAAGCATGTCACCATAAAGTTGTCTAACCTTTAGTATTCTTGTAAATCATTCTTTCTTTTACAACATTCTTTCTTTGGACACTAAGCATACGGAGGACATCATTTGTTTTGCTAGATTAGAGACCCACATTGATTAGAACATATTTTAACCTTTCTATCTAAAACCTTACTAATAGATTATCATAAATTTGTAACATTATTTATAGATAATAACACTATCGTTTATAATACCAGATCAATACTAGTTTGGCATAGCAAGCTTCCATCATTCTAGGCACCATATGTGCAAAATAAAATTTAACAGTTATAGGAAAAGATTCTGCTTAGAATACAAGAATGAAAACCTCACACAAGCAATAGACTATCAATGAATAGTACACAAACAATCAACAAAAATCGATGACACTACCGATTGTTGTATGATGTTATTACCAGAAGTACTCCAAGAAAATATAAATACCAGTAATAGTAAAAGTAAGTAAAATTAATTACTATGAATTTTATATATATCATATTTATTAGGCTGATATTGGTAAATACTGTGGAAGCAACTCACTAAATTACTCCATATAGCTATAGATTTAATTGAGTTAAATCAATGGGGACGAGTCTAGCTTGTTAGAAAACAAAGTGACATCAAGACTAAGTATAGGTACTTTAATTAAGCTTGTTCTTATGTACAGGCTTTATTTGCTAACAAAGCTATGTATACTCCTCCTTTTTCATGCTCGAGAGGAAAGAAAAAGAAAAAGAAAAAAAAACACATCCAGCTTAAAACGAAATCGTAAGGATGCCAGTAGTATGGTCATGACTCATGAGCATGTAGACGGTGTGCTCCTTAAATTGGATAAATTGAACGAATATTTAACATGTAAAATTCATGTACAATTTTTTTTATCCGGTTAAACAGGACATAAAAATAATAATTTGAATAATCTCTTAGATTGTTAGAATTTTTCTTTGAATCCTTTAAACAAAATAACAAAAGGTTAGAGTTATCGGTCACTGGGAAAGTCATGTATGAAGCAATGTCTTATATTGTGCAGATTTATTCTTGAATTCACCTATATGTAAAATTTATTTGCTATCGATTTTCCGTCATTGCACACAGTTTTGAGAGAGTGATCTGAACTTAGTTTTGTCCAGAAACTAGAGAAAATGAAAGGAAATTGGAATGAAGATAAATGGTTTTCCAATAATGGATAGAAGAAAATTTAGAAGAGTTTGGACATATCTTCTATCCTTTTGATCCAACCAAAACCCACAAATATATACTATATATATAGATACTACATATATAACCCACACCAACCCATTGGATTTAATAGCCATTAGGGTCATTAACCGCTAATAATATAGCCATTATTGTCACTAGTAAATGTACATGTTTTGCACGTATAATAACGTATAATAAAAATATTATTCAATTATAGTCAAATATCTCTTCTAACTCATGTGGTTAAGCTGTGAGGTATTCTTCTAATTATTTGGTTGAATTTGATTTTCCATGTTGAATATATATAATAATTTTAAACTTTTTTCAACATTTGCTTACATAATTTATTTTTTAAAATAAAATGGATCATGATATAATGATAGTTTAGATGGCTCACTTTTGAGCCGTTTTGAAGCCTCATTATATAGTGGAAGATTACCAATTGTCTGTTGGAAAATTTAAAAGCTAATAAAAATTTGTCACATTTAGAAAGGAAAAGGAAGTTAGTTTTTTCACATATTATACAACACCAATGAAATTGGGTTGTCCTATACGGAGCTAGTTTTGGTTGCTTCTTGACCCTTAGGCCTCGTTTGGTTCGCGGAATGGAAGGAAAAGGTAATCAATTCCTTGTCATTTCCTTTCCTTTAGAAAATTTTATTTCCCATTGATTTTTCTTTCCGACGTTTGGAAATGCCAATGAATTTGGAAATGAAAGTGATTACTTCAATGTGGGAAAATGATTCCTTACTTGGATGGATGGAATCACTTTCTCCCCTAATTTTTCTTCCAGGAATCACTTTCCTTTCCTCCTCAATTCCTTTGGCATCAAAATATAGGAAAATAATCACTTTCCTTTTCCAATCCGGAGATACCGCGAACCAAACGAGGCCTTATTGTAGGTCGATCTTGAAGGGTTATCCACAATCCCACAACTGACAGAACATTCAAACAAAATTTCAGACAAGGAGAAAATTATGAAATATTTGATCCATAGCTTAAGTATACGATTGTTATATAATTTCTACATACAAAACATTCTCTTTTTGTAGACAAGTCGGAACACTTTTCAGTCTATAAACCAAATTAGAAGCATAAAAATTATTTATCTTAGTTTACTTGTTTTGTTTTGTTTTTAATCAAGACTCCATTTAGCAAAACTCGATTTTCTAATAAAAATTATGTGTAAACTCAGTGTGTTTCTAACTTTTAAAACTGTCATGAAAAGTCGTTTGACAACACTAATCTGATCGAGAAATTATTCAGTGGATCGGACTTATTTCGTGGATCGGACTTATTTCGTAGCAGTGGTAAGTCTTGACTTTCCACCAATAGTATCACGGTATATCACTCTCCTCTATTCTTTCAATGTAACTATATATTTCCTGGTGTTCATGACACTATTGATGGAGAATCAAGGCTCATCAGCTCATTAAGTGGCTGTAGTAAGACTTGACTTCCCACCATTAATGTCATGACACGTCACTCTCCTTCACTCTTTCATTGTAACTATTTCATGTTGTATCATGATATTATTAGTGGAGAATCAAGGCTCACCATTGTTACGTGATGAGTCCGACCCATAGAATAATTTCTCCATCTGATCCATTAATTTCTTTCTACTGTCTGCCAAAAATAAATAGAGAAAATTTAAGTGGCACCCCACTTTTTTTACGCTTATTTAAGGTGCATTCCACAAGTTTACATGAATGTATAACACCCCCCCACTTTTGACGGTTTCCGTCCAAAACGAGCGGTCAACCCCGTTGACCAATTTTTTTGGACGAAAATGCCCTTGTCTACTTGTGGGGTGTCTCCCCTCCCCGTCACACGTGGCTGCACCCCGCCGTGCTCGGCCCCCTCCACAGCGTCGCCGCAACCCCCCTCCCCGACCTCGCCTCACCCCCCGGCCATCACCACCACCACCACCACCATCATCACCAGCATCATCATCACCACCACCATCAACCATCATCACCACCACCGGCACCCTCCCCCCCTCCCGCTCTGCCCCCCCTTCCGCTGCGCCCCTTAGCCCCCACCGCCGCCGTCGCTGCTGCTGCCGTCCGCGCGCTGCTGCTGCGGCTGCTACTGCTGCTGCTGCGGCGACGCCGACGGCGGCGGGGGCGGTAGGGGCTAGGGAGCGGAGCGGGAGGGGGGTGAGGGTGTCAGTGGTGGTGATGAGGTTGATGGTGGTGGTGATGATGATGATGGTGTTGATTGTGGTGGTGGTGATGTCCGGGGGCCGGGGGTGCAGCGAGGTCGGGGGGGGGGGGGCGACGACGCCGTGGAGGGGGGCCGAGCACGGCGGGAGGGGGAGACGGATAGTTGACGCAGAGAAGAGGACAACAGATAGGGGTATTTTCGTCAAAAAAATTGGTCAACGCTCGTTTTGGACGAAAACCGTCAAAAGTGGGGGGTATCATACATTCATGTAAACTTGTGGGGTGCACCTTAAATAAGCGTAAAAAAATGGGATGCCACCCAAATTTTCTCAAAAAAATACTATCTTTGAATGTTAGTGGAATACATATGTAGCATCCATAATTATTTGAGTTTATGTAATCCAAATTAGTGTTTTAAAAATTGGACCGACTGGCCCCTTTAATCAGTTGATCCACGTACTGGTAACTTTTTTGGGTCCGGATTAGAGCATCCACAGTGGCAACACTCCAAACCATACTCCAAATCTCTTTAAACCATACTCCAATAATTAATTTTGGAGTATTCCCTTCATGTTGGTACACAATGCACTACCAGAATAAGTCGTTTTAGCGACGCCTAAAGACGTCGCTAAAACGACAAATTACGTCGCTAAAAATATTTACCGACGCAATTACCGACGTTTTGGACTTGTCGCGAAAACATAAGTCGCTGATCTTTAAAACGTCGTCGAACGTTGCAAATACCGACGTTCACCGACGTATGATTACGTCGGTATATCTTGGGATATTACCGACGTCTACCGTCGATTCGTCAGTGGATTAGCGACGTGTTGAAAGTCGTTATATGTCGGTAAAATTCTGGGAACTTACCGACGTTTACCATCGTTACGTCGTTGGTTTGGTGACGATTATTATGTCACTAAATGTCGATAATTCCTGGGATTATTATCGACGTTCACCTACTTTTACCGACGGTCTCCGACGTATAAGGACGTCGGTAAACGTCGGTACCCTGGAAAATTTTGCAGATTTACCGACGTTTACCGACGCAAACGTACGTCGGTGGACGTCGGTAAACGTCGGTAAATCTGCAAAAAAAATAAAATAAAATAAAATACAGAATGTTCTTTTCTCCCTGCAGTTTAAAAAGATAACCATAAAGACACAGTATAACAGATATCATTTTCTCCCTGGGTTTGCCGACCCCTTCGGTGGAACACTCAACACCGGTAAACGTAAACCACAGAAGCACATTAACATTCAATTGAAACGAATAATAACATAAACAACAGTATAACGCAATGTAGCAGGCAACAAATAGAATGAGATCCAACAAATAGAATAGGATCCAACAAATAGAATAGGCACAACCAACAAGTATCCAAATAACCAAGTCTACACCAAATAACAAAGTCTACAACCAAATAACCAAAGTCTACACACAACTAACAAATAGAATAGGATCCAACAAATAAGATCCAAACATCCAAGTCTACACAACCAACAAATATCCAAGTCACAAACAAAGGATCAAACAAACACAAACAAACAGTCCTAACTAGGACTACTAGGGATCTGGTGCAGGAGGGGCACCGCCACGACGAAGGGATAAGAACAACTCATACTCCTCAAGTGAAATCGATACCGATGGAGCAGGCAGTGACGTCGGTGGAGTCGGTGTCGATGAAGAAGGCGGTGGAGGCGGCGGAGTCGACGACGATGAAGGCGCACCCGGAGGACCAGCACGCTCCAATGCTGTAAGTCGCTGGTTGTATGAATCCATGGTAGATAACAGTCTATCACTGCTCTGGACCATTGAATCCGTCACCAATCTCAGCCTATCGGTCATGGTCACCTGTGCTGTCTGCAGCTCCGTCACCGTGTGCTCTAACCCTCCAACGTTGCGCTCTGTCCTCTCAGTCGTCTCCATGAGCTCCATAATGCCGCGGTCGAGCGCATCCAATCGTGCTAGCAGCACAGGATCGTCCGTAGGGTGCTGAGACTGCTCCTCGATCCGTCGTAGCAGGTCGTCACGGAGAGACTCCATCATCTGGTGGACTCGGGCAGACTCCTGGGACGGCTGTGGACCATGCACACTAGCATGAGATGCCCTAGAGGACTGGGTCGCGACTAACGCGCCATAGGATCCCGTACAATAGTACGTACCCCTATGGAGTCCACCAGCGGCGGTCATCCACAGCTCGTCCGTCGACGGAGCTTGAGTGGGCTGCGAGGAAGTACCGGCCTCTCCTGCATTAGGTGCACTAGCAGCCGCCCGTTCCCGCATCCTCTAATACTCGGCCTAGAAAGTATGGATAGTACTCTATAATTTCTAATTTCTAATTAATGTACTTATTATTACTAACTACATGAATATTTATTTGCATCATATTTACTAAGTTATATTAAAATTGACACAAAATATTAAATTAAGATAACGTATTGTAATACTTACATAGGTCTGCTCGGCCCTCTCGTCAATAAGGCCTTCGTCCTTCCGATGGGTGGCCAGGAAGACGGTCACCATGTCGGCGTTACCGACCTTCCTTACCTATAATTAAATATATTATCTTAGTAATAATTTATCGGACTTGTATTAAAATAATATTTCTAAAAGTAAAAGACATACTAGATGACGGAAATGTTCTATCATCGGAATCGACCCACCGTACCACTTCGAGGCATGTTGCCTAGCCGCCTTGGCCTTCTCCGACTTCTCCTTGTACCTTGGCTCGTCGAATCGAGCCTTCATCGCATTCCACTGATCAGGGGTGATCCAACCTTGGATCGGCTTTACGGCACGATCATGATCCTTCTGATCATTAATAGCGTCGCGGATCAGCTTGGCAGCGACGGCAGGAAATATCCCCTCGATAAGCTCGGCCCGGTGCGGTGGATAGAAAAATATATCCTAGAAGAGCGCAAACCAAATATTTATCAGTTATATATAATATGAATAAACTATATGATTCATATTAAAAGCAAATCTATTTTAACCTTGAAGCGCGTAAACCAGTAGTTCTTCCTTTCGTCTGGAGCATCAGAGTTGTTAATCCAAGGACCACCTTAATTATGCCTCAACATGTGGCCTAGGCATCTCTGTACCTCTGGGGGACGATATCTATACAGACATATTATATTCATGAAAAAGTTAATTTATGATAAAAATAAAAAAAATTATAAACCAAAATACCTACTTTGTACCGTCGGCCCAGATCTTCGTCCTCCTCTCCTCCGGAGGTGCGCACGCATCATCTGTATAATGCTGGTCGGCCGTTAGCGTAGCCGCCTTGGCCGTCGGCGCAGCCTCCACCATCTGCTCATCCGTCTCCATCGTCGTATCAGCAGCATGAACGCTAGACGGGCGAGCACTCTCATTAGGCCTAGCACTACTCGTCCCAGGAGATATGCCACATGACGTCGTCCCAGCAGGCCCAGCTACTGTCCAATATATCGGAGTAATCGGCGACGAGGATCCAGAGCCGGTACCAGTAGGAGGTACCGAAGGAAAACCCCGTCCTCTAGCAGTACCTGTAGGAAGTACCGGAGGATCATGACCTTGTCGTCGCCCTTTTCGGAATGATCCGCGACGACCTGCCATACCTGATAACAACATATGATAATACAACAAATAATAGAGACTAGAAATATGAAAGTACAACAAAGACAAGATAATAACCAAGACAACATATGATGATACATTCTACAATAAACATCGAAGTCCAGATAATATATTCTAGAAGAAACATCTAAGTTCATATAAGTATATCTCTCTCAATCATCTTCAGAATAATCATCTTGTTCGTCTTCCTCGACCTCATCTTCCTCTTCCTCCTCATCTTCACTTTCATCTTCGCCTTCGTCGGCTTCGTCTTCCTCTTCGGATAATTCTATATCTTCTACATTATGTGTCGTGTAATGCGTAACTTCCATGGAGTCCACATCGACAATATTGGTTACAAGAGGTAGCTCGTCCTCCGGGTAAGCTTTTTCGTCAACATCAAAAGTATCTCTAGCTTTAGTCTTGCATACTGCCCACCAGTCAGACTTCGTTGCTCCCCGTCTCGGATAAGCTGTGAAGTACACGAGCTGAGCCTGAGTTGCTAGGATAAACGGTTCATAGCCTTGATATCTACGCTCGTAGTTTATATCCACAAGACCATGCTTGTCAATTTTACAACCTTGATTTTCAATTGGATCGAACCATTCATACTTGAACAACACGATCTTTACAGGTTCTCTGCTATTATTATATGACAACTCCACAATCTCTCGCAAGATGCCAAAGCAATCATTTCCTGGATCGTCGTCTTTGTAGTTCGAAGACTTGATACACAAACAACTGTTTTTCGTGGAATCAAGATCCAGGAAGCTGTCTCTGATCGGAGCATTTGTCGACTTGAACCAAAAGCCATTGGTACAGTTACTTGGCCATATTTTAACAAAAGTAATTGGTCCCTTGGCAAGAGTTCTAATTAATTCAATCTCGGGTGAAATTAGACGATCGACCTGAATATCAAAGAAGAGATAATAAGTTATTTATTACGCAGTTGCATTAGAAGAGGCCAGTAATTACCGAGCTACTTATATATTCGCTCAACCAAGAAGGAAAATGACGTCTCATTTTTTGTTCTAATGCTTCGTCTGTTAGGTAGGGTCTAACCAGCCTCAACTCATCATTATATGTGCTGGAAAATAACGAAGCAACCGCCGATTAGTACAATAATATTAGCTTATACTATTACATTGAGATGACGTAAACTCATCATTCCTTACTTACTACTCTAGCTTCTCCACTTCATCCTTGTCGCAATTGAGTAATACATACAACTGAGCAGCCCTTAGCTCTTCGTCATTCAAATATCTCTTCTTTATTTTCTCCGAAGGCTTTCCGGATGCATTGAGTACTTTCAGTATTCCATCATTAAATTCTTGATATCCGTCGTTATTTCTCGGAGCCCTCGTTCTATTCGTAGCAACATGAGGTTTGATATAGGAGCAGAAATTTTTAATCTCCTCGAGAATATAGGCTTCACAAATAGAACCCTCGACCCGATTCTTATTTTTCACCTTTCTTTTTAGGTGATTCAAATATCGCTCGAACGGGTACATCCATCGATATTCGACGGGTCCACCAACACGTGCCTCGTAGGAAAGATAAATCGGCAAATGCTCCATAGAGTCGAAAAATCTAGGAGGGAACACCCTCTCTAGCTTGCACAGTGTTACCGCAATGTCCTTCTCTTGCTTTTCTAGACGATCAACGAGCAATTTCTTAGAACAAAGGTCCCTGAAGAATATGCTAAGCTCCGTCAATGGATCCCAAACTGCCTGCGGTAAGAATTCTCGAAATACAATCGGAATTAACCGCTCCATGAATACGCGACAATCATGACTCTTCATACCTGTCAGTTTGTTCTCCTTGAGGTCGACGCATCTTCTCAAGTTCGAAACATACCCATCTAGAAATTTCAGACCTTGAATCCACCTACAAAGCCTCACTTTATCCTCCTTCTCCAGTGAGAAAATTGCCTTAGGCTGCTTCAACTTTCCATTCCCGTCCTCTATCAAATACAATGCAGGACGTCTACATATTTCTTCCAAGTCCAATCTAGCCTTTGGATTATCTTTCGTCTTCCCCTTTACGTCCTTTACAGTATTAATTATGTTGTCAAACACATTCTTCTCGATATGTATGACATCAAGGCTATGTCTAATCAGATTGGTGCTCCAATATGGAAGATCCCAGAATATACTCCTCTTCGTCCAGTTATGAGTGCGACCAAATCCGTCACACTTGTAGCCCGTAGCAGGCTGCTCAATAGCACTTGGTAAATCTTTTACCTCTTTCCATATCGTGTATCCGGGCCACCTTGGCGGGGGATTAACCTTCTTCACAATGCCAGCACGAAAATCATTCATGTTCCTCCGGTACGGATGATCCTTCGGCAGGAATTATCGATGACAATCGAAGAAGCACGGTTTGCCTCCGTGTTTCAAACGGAAAGCCTTAGTGCTGTCCATGCAATACGGACATGAAAGACGACCATGCGTGCTCCATCCAGAAAATATTTTATAGGCCGGAAAGTGTTGATGGTCCACATAAGTGCTGCCCGCATCTGAAAATTTTGTTTTCTAGATACATCGTACGTGTTGGAACCTACTTCCCACAGATGATTCAACTTATTAATCAATGGCTGTAAATACACATCGATGTTCCTTTTCGGATTGTTCGGACCTGGGATAATAACGGTGAGGAACATATACGGAGTCTTCATGCACATCCAAGGCGGTAGATTGTACGGGGTGACGATCACAGGCCAACACGAATACTGGGATCCCGAAAGTCCGAATGGGGTAAAACCGTCGGAGCAGAGACCTAATCTGACATTACGCGGATCAGAAGCAAAATCTGGATACTTTCGATCAAAGTGCTTCCATGTTTCTCCATCATATGGGTGATCCAACACTCCTTCGGTATGTTCCCGCTTTTGCCAACTCATTGTAACGTCCGTATTTTGGAATACGTATTTTGATTAGGCGTATATGTATTTCGAACATGTATTTTATTTTCTCAGATTATGGCATATAATTGTGTTTTGGCTTAACTTGCGGATTTTAGTTTTCTCGTAAAACGGGTTTTGGACCTGGCTTGGTTTTATTTTGTGGAGAAGGAATTGGTTTGGTTTGGTTTAGTATGCATTGGAACACCCTTAGCTAAACCTCCACCCTCAACACAACATATCATCCCTCATTAAAACCCCACCTAACTTTTTCTCTCCACATAACTACCATTAATTTTCTTCATCTTCTTCTTCCTTCCTCCACACAACACCAACACCATAGGCAAGTGCACCATGCCACCAAATAAGCACCCCATTTTATTTGTCCATTAGCTAGATTAGGCCATGGGGATCAATATTAGAACTTGGTATTTTGTGATTTGGAGCTTCCATTTTTCTAGATCTAAGTTTTTACTATTTTTGGATTTTCTTGGTTTTGATCTATTAAACTTAGATTTTTCCTTATTTTGAGGCTTCCATGTGGAAGAGAATTCACTTTTACACAAGTTAGAACTTTGAAAATCTAAATTTTGTTTTGATTTGGCCAAATTATAAAGATTGGAAATTTTTGGTGTTCTTGAGTTATCTCTCGGCCTGATGGAGAAGATGACCCTCGACCAGCGCTCTTTAGCGCAAGGCCATGCGCAGTTCAACTGTGCGTAGTTCAACTCGTGCGCAGTCCAACTCGTGCGCAGTTCATCTCCTACGCAGTTCATCTCCTGCACAGTTCAACTCGTGCGCAGTTCAACTCGTGCGCAGTTCAACTATGCGCAGTTCATTTCCTGCACAGTTCATCTCCTGTGCAGCTCATCTCCTGCACAGCTCACCCTAGCGCAGCTCGACCCTAGCACAATCTAACCCCAGCGCAACCTATTGCCCATGATGGTTTAGATTTTATTCTTTGGACTTGGCTTCTCTTTTGTAGGTTAGAGTTTTGAGATCTTGTTCTACACAACACGACTGTCTCGACCCAACACGACCTGGCACGATTTTTGGTGTTTGCTTATGACTAGTACGGTTTTTCGTGATTTTTGTGAAGTATGATTCTAGTACTTTCTGATCTTCTTGATAGTGACCCGATGGGGTGCGCCCTTAACTTTTAACCTGTAATTCATGATTAATCTTGATACTGGATAACTTGATAATGGCCCGTGGCGGCGCACTCCTGACTTATAACTTGTAAACCTATAACTTGTAACTTGACTTGATGCTGTTGCGATGGCTAACTTGACTCGTATAATCAACTTTGACATCGTGGGTGTTCATTCTTGCTGTCTTGTACAATCAACTTGTCTTGTCTCGCATCATGTCTAGGACGTGACTCCCTGGTTACTACGGTCAGGGATTCAAACTGAATATGGATTAGGCTAATGACTAGATCAAACTATAGTTCATGGAGAATTTCCAGTCACAGGCGATCTCGTTATCTGGGCGCTTTAAACGGGCTTGTAGTCTGCCGATGAGTAGGGCACATTTCTAGCACACTGTCATGTGTTGCACCCTCTAAGTCACCTAAGGGTATATCGTCTCCTGGGCGATGTATCCAACCATACTCTCAACCCGCGGAAGGATAACTAGATAGTCTGCAGGGCTTGGGACTGGGAAATTTCTCATTTGCATCTTGTTAGTAATTAGGCTTGTGATAACCCTAGTTAGTTAAGTAGTAAGCCGAAGTATTTGATTGGCCGCTTGTGAATGGATGGTGTCCAGCCTTGTCTAAGTCTCGTCTAGTTCCAGTACCTGATACTCCGGTACATGATTGTTTTACTTATCTTTAACAATGAATGGGTAGAGACATAGTGCTATTCAGGCGAAGTGTTACAATTCCGGTCCTTGTTTGGTTTAAGGGTTGTAATCTGGCTCCCGGAATGGTTCCATGTCCCTAGTCGTTTATTGTCCTGTTGTACTCTTTATTAATTGTACTTTTCTTCCATTTTCTTATGTTCTGATATGCTGGCTTTTGTTCTTATTTCGGGGCCTCCTTTGTGGCACTTGCTCTTTCTGGGGTTTGACCCAGCTGGTTTTGTGTGGCCAGATTTCGGAGCAGCACCCGAGGATCTACCGAACTTCCAGCCCAATGGTAGCGACTAGAAGGAACCCGGGCTACGAGTGGGTTTTCTATTTTGTTTCCCTAACTTCATTGTAAAATTATTCTTTTGAGGCGTTTAGCCGACGAGCACCTGTTAGCTCGATGCATATTTACTTACTGTCTGCCTACGGGCTGTAACATGATTAACAAATCCTAGGGTTGATCATGTATGACCGAACTCTTGCTAGTCTTGACATTTTGTACGACTAGCTTCATGACCATCCAATATGTAATATTTGGGACGCCTTTTATTGTATATTTGGTGGTCAAACATCTTGTAACTAAATTACTTGCTTGAGATTGAGACAATAGGCTTGACCTTAAGAGACCGTTGGCTTGTAGTAAACTCTCATATCTAGACAGCCGTGACCGTAAAGCGAGGTGGATTCCATTTTAATATACGTAGCTGGCTATGTTCGCCTCCGCTCTCCAGTATTCTGGTTCTGGGGCGTGACATGGTTTAAGTGGTGGCCCATACAGGTCTTAGCTTTGTCACTACCACAATTCTAGTTTGAGGGTAAATTTGTCATTTTTGGGGTAAATTAAATTTATTAGTATTAATTAGAATTTATGGGAATTTTTAGGAATTATTTTGGATTTATTTGGACTAGTTTGATTTTTGACTAGTTTTGACCCTTGTAGACCAACCTAGGAGCTAACCCTAGTTAGTGGGTCATGGTTAGGTCAAGTGACTCTAGTCTAACCTAGTATGACTTAAGTTAGTAGTTATTGATTCATTAGAAATTTAATTAGGAATTTAGGAATCAAGTGTTTTGATAAATGGCTTGTGGTTTCACAAGTCATTTTGTGACTAAACTTGATAGGACTAGCTAACCTAGCTCAAACCCTACCCAAACCCAACTTGGCCAGCCCACTAAGGTTACCTAGGGATTCCTACCATATAAAACCCCTCCCAAATCTAGGGTTGCCTCTTTCTTAGGAAGAGCCCTAATTTCAAGGAGGTGAGTTCTATTGTCATTTAATTTCTAGAGCTCCTTTCCTATTCCTTTTTCTTTCTAAATTGTTCCAATAGGTTCTAATAGGATTGTTTTTGCTGTTGTTGAGCTCTCATTTCAGTGTGAAGTTGTTTTGGATTGATTGGGTCATCAAGTGGAGAGCATTGAATAGGGGGTTTCTATTGAAAGTTCAACAAGAGGTAACTTCTTCAAATCTCAATGGATTTTCGATTAGTCTTCATGTATAGGAAGCCCTAAGGGTCCTCCTAAGGTCTGGATAGGATTCGTGTCAAGTGTCGGAGGATTCGTGTCCATTCTGGACACATATCAATACTCTGGACATAGTGTTCGACAGAATGCCACAAAGGGCATGTCGATCGAGTTTACCCATTGTTTTTGAATAGAAAATAGGGTTTTGTTCTTGCTTACTATTTCCTATCACTGTGTCTTGGTTTTCGTGTCGTGGTGTGTCGGTTATGTGGTATGGACACGCGCGTGCACACGCTCGCGCGCGTGCTACAGGGATCCCCTGCCTATCGGGCCCTGTAGCGGACACGACACGCATCGTTTGGACACGAGACTTGACACGTGGCATGGGGCCATGACTGACACCCCGTGTGTCAAGCCCCATGTGTCCCCGTGTTGTGTCTAGGTAGATATCAGCTGTGCACGCATTTTACTGTGTCTGTGCACACTAGTTTTGGGCCACTGATACGGGCCTCGTGTCCGACACTGACACATCGTGGATACTGGCCAATGGGCCTATGAGGTAGCCCTATAGGTGGGCTACCTATGAGGGTGACCACGAGATCCTCTCGTGTCTTGTTTCGTGCACACGACACAAGTGCACGTGTGTACGAGACAGTGCACTGTGTGTGTGTCACTTGATGTTTTTGATCTGGACACGCCGTGTCAGGCTATGGGTGACACAAGTTGGGTTGTGGGGCTTGTGCACGAAGGGTGTTTTCATTTACCAAGCATTAGATTCATGGTTAATTGATTTTTGCTATTTCGATTTCCCGTTAAACCATGTTCTGATACTGTTGCTTGTTCTACCTGTCATTCCAGTTCTAAAATGAGATGGGTTGATGATTTTAATCCCTGTATTGATGTTAATTACTGAGTATTTGATTCTGAAAATGTTCCCTATATGTCATCTTGATGTGGTTAAAGATTGAGGTTAAATTGATGAGTTGTGGTCTGTTAAATGGGTCAATGTTTCATAACATAAGATATGAACTGAAATTTACTGATTGTGTTCTTCAAAACTGGATGGTTTCTAACTGAGATTTATTGAATGAATGATTCATTCATTAGCTTTTCCCTGTTTCCTTAACAAAACTGAGTTTGTTCTCAAATCTGAGTTTGTTTTGGTATTTATAAACCTGTGTATACACTGTCATTTGATTCCTGAGTTCTTATAAAAACCTGAGATTACACAGACTTGAGATTCATGGAATACCTCACTGTTGGGTATTCTTCTTAACTGAGATTGAAGGGAAGGGGGGAACTATGAATTGCTTTCCTTTTCTTTTTTTCCTAACTGGATTTAGTGCCATAGTGTATCAACTTGATGAATTAAACACCTGAGAACTGGACTTGATAGTCCAGTTCTACTGATTTCCCTTTCCTGTTTACACATAGCTTTCACTCTTGATTGCCTTATCCACCACACACTTCTCCTCATTCCCTGTCCTTTCCTTTCACTGATTTCATGTTTCTGTGACACTGGAACACACACACACACTTTTCCTTCTCTTTCACTGTTATTAAATTCCTGCACACCCATGTATACACACACACACTATTTTTTTTGGTTCTTCTTCACTGTTGTGTTCCTGTCATGTATATGTGATCACTGTTGGTACAGCTACACACACACACACACACAAGTACTATTCCACATTGCCCTCACATAGCCCTCTCTTGTACTGCCCTATCACACACACACATTCATTCCTATCTTCCCTATATTCCTGCCTCATGTGCAGTCTAAATATATGTATTTATATATATATGTAAGCTAATATATGCTTTGAGACATATATGTTCCTATATGTATGAGAGTATATATATATATATATTTCTATGCTAGTTTAATACTTAGCCTAGGGTCATTTAGGATGTGTATAATGTGTAGGGTAGTGAATGTGCATATTTTGTGTAGTGTGATGAATATATTGTGGTATGCTTAGACTTCAATATATATATATATATATATATATATATATATATATATATATATATATATATATATATATATATATATATATATATATATATATATATATATAAAAAAATATATATATATATATATATATATATATATATATATATATATTAAAAATATATATATATATATATATATATATATATATATATATATAGTGATAGGTTTAAATACAGGAATTTACTTGTTTAGACTAATATAGACTAGTGTAGTCTAGGGTAGACTAGTTGACCTAAATTAGACTTGGTTGACCTAGTTTGACTTCTAGGGTTGACCAGAGTTGACCAAGAGTTGACTTTGGCCTAGATTGACCTAGAATCATGTAGAATGCATAGTAGGACTCCATTTTACTATTCCAGACTTGTTGTGACTTGTGCTGTTCTGATTAGGAGCCAGACACCACTCCTTGGACGGTACTTTTCATACTGGACACTCAGATACAGGCGAGTACATTCTCTGATCATTTCATATCCTGCTTAGAATTATTTCCTGCAGTAGATTACTTTACTTGTACTGTCACGTTGTTCACACGGATTAGTACTATATGGATCCCTTCTTGAGATGTTATCCTTAGGGAGCATCAGGTACTACATGTTTTGTGTGTTTCACTTACATGGCGTATCATATGCTTCATTGGTTCTTTGATCACTTACGACATATACTCTTATGATCATAGAGTCTTCCTAGAATCCTTATCCCATTTATGGGACTACTATGTATCACCTTCGGGGTCTATCACCTTCGGGGTCTATCACCTTCGGGGTCTACTACCCTTCGGGTGCTGTTACATAGCATCATATAACATAACCTGGCTGGATCCTTGTGTATTGATTGGGGGTACGGGGGAGTAGAAATGGACATGTGAATAATACCCAAGTAGTATCTTATCAGAATCTCTTCCATAGTGTCTTATCAGAATCTCCTATGCCATTTACATGTCTATATTGTACTCTGACTCACTAGTCACATGATAGTTCTCTATTTATAGTAGATATTTCTCTTACAGCTTTCTCTCTGTTTATATACTGCACTTCTTTCAGTACTTGTATCTTACTTTACTGCATGATTATATTTTCTAACCTGCTATGATCTGTTGAGATGTACTGTACTCGGTTCTGTCCTGACTGGACCTGTTGAAAATATTACAGAGGACGATGAGGAGGCTTGCCTGGATACTTACTACGGGGCAGCCTTAGATGACACCTGCGAGCTGGACCCTCAGGAGGACCCAGCTCTAGCTGAGGAGATCACCCCGATTGCCTAGACTAGACTAGTTAGGCTTATCTTACTTTATGCAGTCTTGAGACATGTTCTAGTTAGACTTTATTTTAGGAGTTCAGTATTGTATATATTCTTTCATCTGAGACCTTGTACTGTTGGATATTGCTGGGATTATCTTAGACTACTGTTTTCATCTATTTTATTCCTTGAGTTCTATTTCATATCGTGCTATATCTTCCTTAGTTGTGATTGAGTTTACTATTGCTATGTCACCCCCATTCGGGGAGTATAAACTGTTTAGATGTATATTGTTAGATGTATGTTGACCTAGGACAGTGCTCTACCGCTGACACTGCGACGTAGGCTGGGCGTTGTTACGTTCTCGTACCCTCACAGTGGGTGCGGGTCGTGACACGTTTTTAGTTGTGGCCCATGCAGGTCCAGACTAGAAGTGTAGTGGTACTCGAACTAGAGTATCACTGCAGATTGCTATAGGATATAGGAAATTAATTTTAAGATACTCAATCACTTTAGGAAAATTCCTTTTATTGCCATCTAAATCCTTTTGTCAGCTGATCCTTTGAATTATAACTGTCCGCCCTTGTTATTTTGCTTCTTTCTCAGAAATTGATACTCTTGTTTGTCTATCTTCAGGATGGTAGAGACTCGATTGCAGCGTGCCACCCATGAGGATGCTATAGAGGGGACTGCTACCTCTCAGCCAGTACGGCGAGGCCAGGGGACTGCAGCTCCTGCCACCTCAGCTCGTGTTGAGACCTCGGCAGCCGCAGCAGGGGGTATGCATCCACCGACTGGGAGGCAGGACCCGGTCATTCCAGAGGATCCTTTCCTGCCGCCACAGCCTCCAGGACATGTGGACGTAGCTCAGATGTTCGCGTATTTCCAGCAGTTCATGGACCGACAGCAGGCTCGGCAGGACAGAGGCTTGGAGTTGGCCGTCACGACAGCCGCAGCTCGACCAGTGGTGCAGCAGCCGAGGATGTACAATTATAACCCAATAAATCATAAATATCAAACCTCAAAAATCAATCAATTTCTTAAACCAAGTATAAAATTCTATAAATCCTCTGGTGTTTACCATTTAGAAATCTCAAGATTAAAACTTTTTGTGGCAATATCTTACTTTACCAATTACTAATCATTAAATCACACTAAAAAGTCTTTTTTAACTCAATTAGAGTCTTGAATGTATTCCAATTGCCAATATAACCATTCTAGCCACGTGTTTGACCTATGAGCATATACTAGTGTAGTCATCTTCCTGGTTGACACTAAGAACGAAAATAAGAATCAACGGTAGAATGGAATCAAGCAAGATGCAATTCAAGGAGGTCGATCGAGAGTTCAAAATGTGAAGTCAAGGGAAGAGGTCAAGCTGTATGGATGAGATTCCTATAATTCTAATCCTATGTTGCAGGTTCACATCGGTACAGTAACGTAACCGAAGTGACAAACTCGACCTGCTTGGGCCACCACAAAAACATGTAACGCCCCAGTCCCAAAATACTTAGGACCAGGTACGTATCCATGCCAGCTGTATACATACGAAGTACACTCCAATATATGGAAATCTTGTATGTATACATAAGCTGTAAAATACAGTAGAACCATAATAACTAAATCTCATCCACTAGATAAATAAATGATATAAAAGCAACTTTGAATTTGTCATGTATACAATCATTAGGCGGAGACAAAGTCCACTACCAACTATCTCAAATAAAATGTACAAGAAGTGATCGATAAAATAACGAGACAAACCAAGCGCAATTATCTTCGAAAGAATGGAGAAGATCACGGTCTCGGCTAGAACACCTGTAAAATCACAGAAGCACACACCTGGAGTGATAACCAGGTCCTCAGAGGGACGTAACAAGATACATAAAGAACATGCCATAAATACTGAATATAAAATATGCCACACAAAAAATAAGTGACAAAACATAAATAAGGTAAACTAACCATACTAAAGTGATCATGCAGTTTGAGAAACAATCCTTCGACGCATGAGCCCTGGCTGTAAATGGGATCGGCATAGTCCCCATATAGGGCACCAGGGGCCTACGTCCATAACGCTCGGGAAGCGTCAGAGGGCACCATGTGCAAGGGGCTACGTCCATAACGCTCTGGATAACGTCAAAGGGTACCTGGAGCCTGCGTCTCCGGCGGAGCGCACAGGTAAGCAGGGAAGTGCAAAGAAGCCCATACGTCAGGTAATGTTCTCCCCACCCAATGTACCTATCAAGTCGCATCCACGACCATGTACCTCTACTAACTGCTAAGTCTCATAACATGCCTCTATTAGCAGTTAGCCCTAACGCATGCGCATGGGGGATCAGCCCACACGCAAGAACCTCTATATGCTTCTCATCTCATACATCATCATGGTATAACTGTGTCAAGGTTTATGCAATGCACTAAGCTAGTGGTAGTCCCTTAACTCTAAGTCCATATGCAATCAAAGGGTAAATAACAAGGTACAACTAATATCACTGAGCAGGCAGTAATCAAGAACTAGAAATAAATGAACAGTGATATATAATAAAAATGCAGACTGAATATAAACAGTATAATGGCAAGGTATCTTGCCTGCGGGTGGTGCGAAAAGCAGCAAAATCCAACAATCAGAATCGTCAACACGAAAGTCAAAATCTACAAGAAGCTTCGGATGCTGAAACAAACATCACGAACGAGTTTGGAATAAAAGATATACCTAGGGAACGTCTGTCCAAAAGTTAAATTCTGGAACAGGGGCAAAATCGTAATTTCGGGTCAAAACGAAATTACGTTCTGACCTAGGACAGCGCTCTACCGCCGACACTGCGGCGTAGGCTGGGCGTTGTTACGTTCTCGTACCCTCACAGTGGATGCGGATCGTGATAAGTATTCAAGAATGTGAGGGTTTACCAAATAGATGTCTCAATCAGTACTCATCCTTGATCTCCGTTTATATCCTCTGAATCTCTGGATTCTTGCCCTGATCATGTGCTTGTATCGTTGATCTGTCCTGGTCCTTCCTTATTCTTTTTCTGTATCGTCTTCTTCAGCGGCACTGTACCTGACCCTGCCGATCAGCAAGGTGGAGCAACTCTCGTGGACCAGCCGTATCTTGGAGATCAAACCCAGCATTCCGGAGTAGCCTCCAGAGTCGTGCCTACTGGAGGAGAGCCACCAATCCAGCCCGTCTAGCCCGTCGAGCCTGACGATGGCACCTTGGTAGGTCTCATCAGGACCTTGATAATTTCCCAGGATCGTCGCGGAGACGCCTTACACCAGGCAGTAGCAGATACTTTGACCAGAGACGGTCATTCAGGGAACAGCGCGGCCAACAGCTTTAAGCGCTTGAACCCTCCATTCTTCGACGACAGCGAAGATACGATTGCTGCGGACGCTTGGCTTCAGGATACCGAGGTGATTCTGGAAGCAGCTAGGACACCTGAGAATGAGAAGGTGGCGGTGGTACGCCTGCAGTTGCTGGACTTGGCTCGCAGTTGGTGGGCGGCGCAGGCCTTGGGATTAGCGGCGACGGTCACTTGGGCGGTGTTTAGAGAAAGATTCCAGACGAAGTATTTTGATGTTGTAGCTCGGTACGACCTACAGACGAGATTTACCAACTTGAAGCAAGGAGGCAGAACGGTCGACGATTATGCATCTGAGTTTTCTAGACTTAGTAGGTTTGCCCCCACTTTGGTGGCGACCGAGTTTGATAGGGCCCAGCGGTTCCAGCAGGGGCTGCATTTGGAGATCTTGTTGGCAGTTGAGCAGTTCGAGCACCAGACGTTCGATACAGTATTGAGGGCAGCTAGGAGGCACGAGTACACCTCCCAGAGGATCGTGGATAGGACCGGAGGTAGGAAGCGATCCCACAATCAAATGCACCAATCATCAGCTCCAGCCCCGGCAGCTAGGGGTTTGACCGTTGGAACTCTGAGGCGGGCGGCCTCAGTGACGTCAGTTCAACATTCGACCCCGACGTACCCGCAGCAGCAGAAGCAGAAGCTGACTTCCGCGATGGGATGTTCTCATTGCAAAAAGTCAGGGCACGTGGTGGCAGATTGTCGCAGGGTACAGGGATTGTGCCTGGCTTGTGGAGCGGCAGATCACAAGATAGGAGCCTGCCCGAATAGGGGTAGTTTGTCCTCTTCTAACCTAACCAGTCCATCGGTTAGGGGACCAGCACCTATGCAACAGCAGCAGTACCCGAGGCCATTGTTGCCTCAGGCCCAGGCGTTTCATCAGCAGAACCAACAGCAGTACACCCAAGCCCAAGTGCAGAGTAGGCAGAGAGGTTTCCAGCAGAGGGGACCCGCAGCCAGAGGACAAGATCAGGTCATGATGATGACTATGGAAGAAGAAGTTGCACTAGGTGAGGTAGTGGCAGGTACTATTCTCGTCAACTCCTTTCCAGCATCGGTATTATTTAATTCTGGTGCATCGCATTCATTCATGTCTGCACGATTCGCGACACGGATAGGATTGGAGCTCGAGTCATTATCAGTGAGGCTCAATATACTTACTGGTAATGGTCTTGTGGGACTAGATCGAGTGTTTTCCTCGTGTCGGATCGTAGTTAGCGGTAGAGAGTTTTCTGCTAGATTTATAAAGTTTCCCCTGGCAGACTATGATGTAGTCTTAGTGTAGTGTCCCAAATTTGTGATACGTATTTAGTGTACGTATACATTTTTTGGACCCGTATTTTTTAATCATGATTAGTTAAATTTGGTTAATTTTGTTTGATTGGTTTAATTGGCTTATGGTTCATCATTGCATTGCATTGGCTTGGTTTGGTTCGATTTAGTGGGTTTGGCTTGGTTTGGTTTTATGTGGAGAACCACTCCCACCTAACACCACTCCCACCATAAATATCAATCCCACTCTCTCTCTTCCATTATTACTCACTTCTTCTTCTTCACCTACCAGGAGAGAGAGAGAGAGAGAGAGCTTAGGCAAGTGCAACTTGCTTCATGGAAGAACTCCATTTTTATTGTTCCATTATCTTCCTCATGTATTTCTAACCCACTTTAGTACTTAGCACTTTTTATTTCTGCGGTTAATTTCTTGTAGATCTAACTTTGTGGTATTTTCGGATTTTTTTGGGTTTGATCTGTTTAACCTTGTTATTTCCAAGTTCTAATACTTCCATGTTGTAGAGAATTTTGTTCTACCCAATTTTGACCTATGGAAGTCCAAATTTGGACTCCTGTGGGAAATTGGGTGGTGTGGAGAAGCCATGGTATTTTCCATGAGCATCTTCTCTGATGGCAACATAAATTGTTGCTAGCTTGCATTTTGGCCGCAGAAATCTTGCTTAGCCGCATGAGCATGGCAGCATTATTTGCTTCCTGACATGATTGCATTTATTAGCCAGCATATTAATTTAGGCAAGGCCTGTTAATAATTGCCACGTACAACTTACAATTGCATGCATATAATGTAGTGGTGAGCCGCATGAATTTCTAAATGGTTTGAGCCGCATGGCTTTCTTATTACCTTAATATTACATTGCATGCATCAGTGCTTGCATGGAGGTAATAATGAGCCGCATAAGTATTACAATTTTAATACATGTTAGAACGCACTCAGCCGGATGGGATGCACTCAGCCGCATGCCATTTACATTTTTAGGCATATAATGCATGGAATGCATTCAGCCGCATGTACTCAGTAATGCATTAAATGCGCTCTCTAATGCATTAATGCACGCATTTTAATGCATATTATAATACATTCTCCAATGCATTAATGTTCTCTGATGCATTTAATGCATTATTTAATGCATCATTCCCATGCATTTCTTTAAAACATTTAGAAGCATGCATTTAGCAGTATCATTCAATGCATATCCCGATGCATTATTTAATGCATTATTCCCATGCATTTCTTTAATACGTTTAGAAGTATGCTTTCAGCAGTATCATTCAATACATGTTCCAATGCATTATTTAATGCATTACTCCAATGCATATTCTAATGCATTCTTTAAACGCATTCATGCATTATTTAATGCATATTCTAAATGCATTCTTAAGCAGTCAGTCGCATGCCTTTATGCTCTAATGCATTGTAGCCGCATGAATGAGCATAGCGAGCCGCATAGCTTGCCTTTTTTTTGCTTTTAGAGGAGGAAAAAGTCAGCCGCATATGCATTTTTGAATGCATTAGCACATGCACTCTTGCTTGGAAACCATTGTAGCCGCATGGAAATTTATCAAATTGCTTGCGTACATTAAATTTGCATGCCTGGCCCAGTACTTTAGTTGCCTTATTTGCATAGGCCGCAGGACAATATTTGTACAGTTGTATTTTGTGGGACCCATGACATTTCTTTGCTTGCTAAATGCAAGCTTACTTGTAGCCGCATGGCTCTTAGCTTTTAGTTGCATTTAGCGACTTAGATTGGCCGCATGGCTTTACTTTAATTATTTGCATGTAGCCATTTTAACTTGGCCACATGGCCTCTGTACTTGAGTGTCCACGTATCCTTTTCTTTTGCTTGAGTGGAAGCTTGCATTTATTGCGGGCTCCTCTCTCCTTGTCTTTTCTGGTTGCATGAATATTTCTTGCTGGTCGCATGGCCCCCTTCAGTTATTTTCTGGCCGCATAAGCTTTGGCTAGCCGCATGGGTGGCCTCCCACTCTCTTTGGCCGCATGTATGTTCTCCCACTTTTGGGCCGCATGGGGTTCACTTTGATTGTTTAAATGTTTTATTTGCTTGAATTATTGTCAGAATTCTTCCCACTCCCAACATGAAAGTTGTAGAGTTTCTCCTTGGCTTCAAGAATATATATATTATTATTTAATTGTACAAGTTTCTCTCCCCCTTGATAACTGGCATGACTTGATAGTGACCCGCCGTGGTGCACTCCTGACAAATAGACTTGACCTGATAATTTGACATGATGACTTGGCATGATAATTCTTGATAGTGTCCCGCCGTGGCACACTCTTGACATGATAAACCTGACATGATACTTCTGGTAAAGCCGTTGCGCCGGCTGCCTGACATGATAAGTATGAATGACCTGGACACCGTGGACGATTATGCTTGTATAAATGAACCCGTCTTGTCATGCATCATGTCTAGGACGGGGACCCCTGAGTACCACGGTCAGGGTTACCTACTGAAATGGACTAAGGCTAATTACTAGAATAATCCAGTAGTTCATGGAGAGACTTTTCCAGTTACCTGTTGCCCCTTTGATCCCGGCCTTATATATATATATATATATATATATATATATATATATATATATATATATGGGATTTGCTGCTATCCGTCGAGATGAGCGCACTTCTAGCCCGTCGTCGAGTGTGGTACATTAGGACACATGTATCTTACTACAGTGTGTCTGCTATATCATGCTATATTTTTCCTTTTCTTTGCTGGGGTCACTCAGGTAGCAGCAGGCGGGTAACTGGACTTGGAGGAATCTCGCTGCATCTTGCTAGTAACTAGGCATGTGATAACCCTAGTTAGTTAAAGTATCAAGCCATACTTATTGCTTGGCCATGAATTTTGGATGGAGTTCGATCAGTCTAGTCTCGTCTTGATCTTGTAAAAGATTGTTACATGACCAGATTTCTTATATTTATCTTGCCGATAAATGGTGGAAGAAACCAAGTTCTGTTCAGACGAAGGGTTACAACCCCGGTCCTTGTTTGGTTTACGGGTTGTAACCTGGTTATCTGAATAGTCTCATGGTTATCTCATCGTATATCATCCTGTCATGCTTTTCCAATATGTCCTGTCTTTTATTGATTCTGTACAAGATTGTCTTTTATATTCACCTGTCATGCTTTTTCTTAAATTATGGTCTCTTATTATGTAATTATACTCTTGTACTAATTGCTGGTTTTAGTTCCTAAGTGAAGCCTCCTTTGTGGCACTTGCTCTTTCTGGGGTCTGACCCAGCTGGTTTTGTATGGCCAGATACCGGAGCAGTACTAGAGGATCTACCGACTTTCCAGCCTGATGGTGAACACCAGGCGTAACCAGGGCAACGAGTGGATTTATTTTTGCTCTTCCACTCTATTGTAAAATTATTCTTTTGAGGCGTTTAGCCGCCGAGCATGTGTTAGCTCGTGTACATTTTTACTTACTGTCTGCCTACGGGCTGTAACATGATTGGCAACCTAGGGTTGATCATGTATGACGAAACTCTTGCTAGTCCTCACATTTTGTAACGACTAGCTTCATGATCAGCTGAATATGTTATTTTTGGGACGCCTTACTATTGTATATTTGGTGATCTTACATCTTGTAATATTTATTTGCTTTCTTGTGATTGAGACACTAGGCTTGTTCTTGACCTTAAGAGACTGATGGCTTGTAGATAAACCCTCATATATCTAGACAGTCGTGACCGTATAGTGGAGTGGATCCCATTTCATTATACGTAGCTGGCTATGTCTGCCCCCGCTCTCCAGTGTTCTGGTTCTGGGGCGTGACATTTAGGCACGGATTGGTTGAGGAACCAGTATGCTAGGATAGACTGCCATGTTGGCATGGTTGTCTTTAGTATCCCAGGCGAGCCAGAGTTTTCATTCTCCAGAGGCGCAGTGGAATCATCTTCTCCAGTATTGCAGATGGCAGTAGCAGCGGTACAGTTACCCCGAATAGTTGAAGAGTTTTCAGATGTCTTCCCAGAAGAACTTCCAGGGATGCCGCCAGAGCGGGAGATTGAGTTCACTGTAGACTTGATCCCCGGGACAGCACCAGTATCAAAGCGAGTCTACAGGATGGCGCCTTCAAAGTTAGAAATTTTATACAAGATGATTGAAGAACTCAGGACCAAGGGATTCATTCGTGCAAGTGGATCGCCTTGGGGAGCCCCGATGCTTCTTGTGAAAAAGAAGGATGGTACGTCCAGGTTATATGTAGATTATCGTACCTTGAACTCAGTGATAATCAAAAACAGATACCCTCTCCCGAGGATAGATGACTTGTTTGATCAACTCAAAGGGGCTTCAGTGTTTTCGAAGATAGATCTGCGATCAGGATACTACCAGATCAGAGTCAGAGAGCAGGACATCCCGAAGACAGCTTTTCGATCTAGGTATGGGCATTAGGAGTTTCTTGTTATGCCCTTTGGAGCAACCAATGCACCATCCGTATTCATGGACCTCATGAATCGTATTTTTATGCCTTACTTGGATCAGTTCGTGATCGTGTTCCTAGATGATATCTTGGTCTACAGCAAGAGCAAAGCAGAGCATGAGCAGCACCTCAGAATCGTCCTTCAGACGCTTAGGGAGCATCAGTTGTACGCCAAGTTCAGTAAATACGAGTTCTGGCTCGATCACATTTCGTACTTGGGTCACATCATTACCCGAGGAGGAGTGGAAGTGGATCCCCAGAAGATTGTGGCTATCGAGACATGGCCAGTACCTAGCTCAGTGGCAGAGGTTCGCAGCTTCCTTGGATTAGCCGGCTACTACCGGCGATTCGTTTCAGATTTTGCGAGAATTTCAGTGCCGATGACCCAGTTGACCCGCAAGGATATGTAGTTTGCTTGGACAGCATAGTGTCAGGAATCATTTGAGAAGTTCAAGCGATGTTTGATAACGGCTCCCATTCTCACACTTCCAGATGGGACCGGAGGATTCACAGTTTATTGCGACGCTTCAGGCAGAGGATTGGGGTGTGTCTTGATGCAGCATGGGAAGGTAATATCTTACGCATCACGTCAACTTCGTGATCATGAGAGGAATTACCCGACCCACGACTTGGAACTAGCAGCAGTAGTGTTTGCACTTAAGCTTTGGCGGCACTACTTGTACGGAGATAGAGTGGAGATATTTACTGATCAACAGAGCCTGAAGTATGTTTTCACCTAGAAGGACCTTAACATGCGGCAGAGAAGATGGCTGGAGCTACTGGTGGACTACGATGTGGATTTGCAGTATCACCCAGGAAAGTCCAACGTTGTAGCAGATGCATTGAGCAGGAGAGCCGGAGTTTACTTCCTGACGGCGCAACCAGAGTTATTGGCGGATCTTTAGAATATAGGAATTGAAGTGGTTCTTCCTACCAACGTGGCGTTGATGGCCAGTCTACAGGTTCAGTCCAGCATAGTTGAGAGGATCCGGATGGCACACTCTACAGATTCCAAGATTCAGCGACTCAGGGCAGAGTGTGAGGTAGGAAGAAGGCCAGAGTTGTGCATTCATGAAGATGGTACACTTCGATACGGCACTCGTCTTTGTGTATCCAGTAGAGATATCAGACAGGAGGACATAGCAGAAGCTCACAGTTCACAGTATTCTATTCATCCCGGTGGCACGAAGATGTACCGTGATATTCGTCCGCATTTCTGGTAGAATGGCATGAAGAGGGAGATTGCCCGGTTTGTCTCTCGGTGTTTGGTTTGCCAGCAGGTTAAAGCTGAACATCAGAGGCCCGCTGGACTTCTTCAGCCCTTGCCAATTCCAGAATGGAAGTGGGAGCATGTGACCATACATTTTTTGACTGTATTGCCTAGATCTCCAGCTGGTCGAGATGCTATTTGGGTTATAGTTGATAGGCTCACAAAGGTGGATCATTTTCTCCCATTCAGAGTTGGGCAGTCTACGGCCCAGTTGGCAGAGATATACCTCAGGCAGATTGTCAGGCTTCATGGGGTGCCGGTCAGTATCACCTCGGACAGGGATTCAAGATTCACATCACACTTTTGGCGTAGCCTGCAAGAGAGTTTGGGAACTCACCTTCAGTTTAGCTCAGCTCATCATCCGCAGATAGATGGTCAGTCAGAGCGCACAATCCAGACTCTTAAAGATATATTGAGATCTTGTACCCTTGACTTCGGTGGTTCATGGGAGGATCACCTGTACCTGGTATAATTCTCGTACAACAATAGTTTCCAGGCCAGTATTCAGATAGCCCCGTTCGAGGTACTGTATGGCAGGAAGTGCAGATCCCCGCTAGCATGGGACAACATCGGAGAGAGGCAGATGCTCGGTCCAGAAATGATTGCCCAGACAGTTAAAGTGGTCAGAGGGATCAGAGATCTCCTTCGAGTGGCCCAAGATCGCCAACGGCATTGGGCCGATGCCCATCGACGTCCCTTAGAGTTTGCTATCGGCGACCATGTATTCCTTAGGATTTCGCCTAACCGTGGCGTCATTCGCTTTGGCGTACGGGGAAAGCTTAGTCCTAGGTATATAGGGCCGTTCGATATCCTGGAGCGAGTAGGAGATGTATCATATCGTCTCGCTCTTCCGTCGTCGCTAAGTGAGGTGCATGATGTATTCCATGTGTCCCAATTACGATGGTACATCCCGGACCCGAGCCATATCCTGGACCATTCGGAATTGGTTGTTGGTACCAACCTTTCGTATGAGAAGAGGCCCGTGTCTATATTGGACCGGAGAGAAAAGATACTCAAGAATAAGACTATTAGCTTAGTCCGTGTTGCTTGGGGTCATCACTCTCTAGGTGAGTCAACGTGGGAGCGTGAGGACGACATCCGATCGCGATATCCTGACTTGTTTGACTCATAAGGTATAATGTCTTCCTTATGCCTTATGCTTTCCATCCCTTGCTT
This sequence comes from Iris pallida, assembly GCA_029216955.1. NCBI lineage: Eukaryota > Viridiplantae > Streptophyta > Magnoliopsida > Asparagales > Iridaceae > Iris > Iris pallida. The sequence goes on from JANAVB010043419.1 coordinate 16,205,689, forward strand.
GCATGTATGATTGTTTGATCGTTTGCTTAGTGTAGCTTAATTGTGGATAGTATAGCGGGCTCTTACATCTCATAGCATCTTGATTTAAATTCTGAGGATGGAATTCTTTTAAGGTGGGTAGCACTGGTTTGAGCAAAGGCTACGGCTTTGTGAAGTATATTGATCCTATCTTTGCTGCCAAGGCTATTCAAGGGCATAGGAAAAGAAGGAAGCTGGAAGTCGTGACTCCCTCAGGAAAGCAAGGCGCGTAGCTAGGCAAAAGAAAGCTAGGAGTCGGCAGGCATTTCTGATATGGCAGAGTCTCTTTCCCTCCCTTAAGACCCCTGTGTCAGAACTGACTGTATACCGGGTGGTACATCAGATACAGTCTTTGAAGGTAGATCAGAGTTGTAACGTCCGTAATTCAGAATACGTATTTTGATTAGGCGTATATGTATTTCGAACTTGTATTTTATTTTCTCAGATTATGGCCTGTAATTGTGTTTTGGCTTAACTTGCGGATTTTGGTTTTCTCGTAAAACGAATTTTGGACCTGGCTTGGTTTTATTTTGTGGAGAAGGAATTGGTTTGGTTTGGTTTAGTATGCATTGGAACACCCTTAGCTAAACATCCACCCTCAACACAACATATCATCCCTCATTAAAACCCCACCTAACTTTCTCTCTCCACATAACTACCATTAATTTTTTTCATCTTCTTCTTCCTTCCTCCACACAACACCAACACCATAGGCAAGTGCACCTTGCCACCAAATAAGCACCATATTTTATTTGTCCATTAGCTAGATTAGGCCATGGTGAACAACATTAGAACTTGGTATTTTGTGATTTGGAGCTTCCATTTTTCTAGATCTAAGTTTTTACCATTTTTAGATTTTCTTGGTTTTGATCTATTAAACTTAGATTTTTCCTTGTTTTGAGGCTTCCATGTGGAAGAGAATTCAATTTTACACAAGTTAGAACTTTGAAAATCTAAATTTTGTTTTGATTTGGCCAAGTTATGAAGATTGAAAATTTTTGGTGTTCTTGAGTTATCTCTCGGCCTGATGGAGAAGATGACCCTCGTCCAGCGCTCTTTAGCGCAAGGCCATGCGCAGTTCAACTGTGCGCAGTTCAACTCGTGCGCAGTCCAACTCGTGCGCAGTTCAACTGTGCGCAGTTCAACTCGTGCGCAGTTCATCTCCTGCGCAGTTCATCTCCTGCGCAGTTCAACTCGTGCGCAGTTCATCTCCTGCGCAGTTCATCTCCTGCGCAGTTCAACTCGTGTGCAGTTCAACTCATGCGCAGTTCAACTGTGCGCAATTCAACTGTGCGCAGTTCATCTCCTGCGCAGTTTATCTCCTGCGCAGCTCACCCTAGCGCAGCTCGACCCTAGCACAATCTAACCCCAGCGTAACCTATTGTCCATGATGGTTTGGATTTTATTCCTTGGACTTGGCTTCTCTTTTATGGGTTGGAGTTTTGAGATCTTGTTCCACACAACACGACTGTCTCGACCCAATACGACCTGGCCCGGTTTTTGGTGTTTTTCTTATGACTAGTACGGTTTTTCGGGATTTCTGTGAAGTATGATTCTAGTACTTTCTGATCTTCTTGATAGTGACCCGATGGGGTGCGCCCTTAACTTTTAACCTGTAATTCATGATTAATCTTGATACTAGATAACTTGATAATGGCCCGTGGCGGCGCACTCCTGACTTGTAACTTGCAAACCTGTAACTTGTAACTTGACTTGATGTTGTTGCGATAGCTAACTTGACTCGTATAATCAACTCTGACGCCGTGGGTGTTCATTCTTGATGCCTTGTGCAATCCACTTGTCTTGTCTCGTATCATGTCTAGGACGTGACTCCCGGGTTACCACGGTCAGGGATTCATACTGAATCTTGATTAGGCTAATGACTAGATCAAACTATAGTTCATGGAGAATTTTCAGTCACAGTCGATCTCGTTATCTGGGCGCTTTAAATGGACTTGTAGCCTGCCGACGAGTATGGCACATTTCCAGCACACTGTCATGTGTTGTACCCTCTAAGTCACCTAAGGGTATATCGTCTCCTGGGCGATGTACCCAACCATACTCTCAACCCGCGGAAGGATAACTAGATAGTCTGCAGGGCTTGGGACTGGGAAATTTCTCATTTGTATCTTGTTAGTAATTAGGCTTGTGATAACCCTAGCTAGCTAAGTAATAAGCCGTAGTATTTGATTGGCCGCTTGCGAATGGATGGTGTCCAGCCTTGTCTAAGTCTCGTCTAGTCCCAGCACCTAGTACTCCGGTACATGATTGTTTTACTTATCTTTAACAATGAATGGGTAGAGACATAGTGCAATTCAGGCGAAGGGTTACAACCCCGGTCCTTGTTTGGTTTAAGGGTTGTAATCTGGCTCCCGAAATGGTTCCATGTCCCTAGTCCTTTATTGTCCTGTTGTACTCTTTATTAATTGTACTTTTCTTCTATTTTCTTATGTTCTGATATGCTGGCTTTTGTTCTTATTTCGTGGCCTCCTTTGTGGCACTTGCTCTTTCTGGGGTTTGACCCAGCTGGTTTTGTGTGGCCAGATTTCGGAGCAGCACCCGAGGATCTACCGAACTTCCAGTCCAATGGTGGCGACTAGAAGGAACCCGGGCTACGAGTGGGTTTTCCATTTTGTTTCACTCACTTCATTGTAAAATTATTCTTTTGAGGCATTTAGCCGACGAGCACCTGTTAGCTCGATGCATATTTACTTACTGTCTGCCTACAGGCTGTAACATGATTAACAAATCCTAGGGTTGATCATGTATGACCGAACTCTTGCTAGTCTTGACATTTTGTACGACTAGCTTTATGATCATCCAATATGTAATATTTGTGACGCCTTTTATTGTATATTTGGTGGTCAAACATCTTGTAACTAAATTACTTGTTTGAGATTGAGACAATAGGCTTGACCTTAAGAGACCCTTGGCTTGTAGTAAACCCTCATATCTAGACAGTCGTGACCGTATAGCGAGGTGGATTCCATTTCAATATACGTAGCTGGCTATGTTCGCCTCCGCTCTCTAGTATTCTGGTTCTGGGGCGTGACACTCATGTTTTCTGTAGTTTTCTTCACCATAAACAACCGATGCAATCGCGACGTCAATGGCAAGTAGTGCATCGAAGAGGTAGGCTTCCTGGCACGAATAGACTTTCCTCTACCACATGCCTTGTAGCGATCGACACCACAAAATATGCAGACGTCTTCATCCTTGTCGTCTTTGTAGTACAACATGCACCCGTTACGACAGACATCAATTTTTTCGTATCCCATCCAGAGCGATCTAACCATCCTCTTAGATCGGTAGAAGTCTTTAGGCAACTTCGCACCCTTAGGCAATATTTCTATAAGCAACTCCATAAGACGGTTGTAGCAATCTTGCGACATGTTAAAATCGGACTTGATGCTCAAAAATCTTGTAACCACCTCCAACGGTGAATGATCCTCACAACCAGGATATAATGGAGTCCTTACATTCTCCAGCAACTCCATGAACTGTACAGCATCGGGGTTCGGTGCCTCCTCAGGTGCATCATGATCATCCGGATCAAAACTAGGCCCGGCCGCGTCAAAAACCATGTTCACCAACCCATCGTCATAAGAAGCGTTGTTGTGGACATCCACATAAGGCTCGTACTCCGATGCTAAAGACACAAGTTCTCCGTGCTCGCTCCACTGATAGTAATTCGGCGTGAAACCCTTCGAGTATAAATGATACGTGACATCCACTTCTGGATGATATTTCAAGTTGCGACATCTCACACACGGACACTTAATTTTGGTACCGTCCATGTACTAAGGGAATGTCTTGGCAAACTGCAGAAACTGATGTACACCCTCTATGAATTCATCCCGCACACCGCACATATCATCAGGATGACGGTTGTACATCCACGAACGATTCCGCAGATAGTAATTCAGCTCCATATCCATTTGAGGATAATTCTGTAAGATAGATACAAGCACATCGTTGAAACACTTGTGAAAGTAATAGCATTTGAGGATATTCCTATTAGTATCGATATCGAAATCGGTATCACACCATTCCTATGAGTATCGATATTGAAATCGGTATCAGACCATTCCTATGAGTATCGATATCGAAATCAGCATCACACCATTCTTATGAGTATCGATGTTGAAATCGGTCATATCGACCATTCCTATGAGTATCGATATCGAAATCGGTATCAGACTATTCCTATGAGCATCGATATCGAAATCGGTAACATACCATTCCTATGAGTACCGATATCGAAATCGGTAATATCGACCATTCCTATGAAGTCTATGTTAGATTAATAGTCTAAGTCTAATGTATCGTGTTCAAGTCCAATGTGCTCGTGTCCAAGTCCAATGTGCTCGTATACAATTTCTCGGATCATTTGTGTTTGTTTACTTCCTTGCTTAATTCATAATCATGTATTTTATTAACATTTCAGATATATTTCACTTTGGTTAAGATATCGGATATCCATAATCATGACTATGATGACCGAACTTTAATCATGAAGGAAGAAGGATAACTAACTCGATTTAGAAAGAATTAGTACAAAGTTGGACAAGGCTCTTCTCTTAGAGAAACATAACTACATATGAGACTTTCAAAAGGGAAATCCTTTTCAAGTGTTTCCAAAATCTCAAGTTGGGAACAATACTTAAATACATGTTTCTCTCAGTTTAGTTTTCTCTAAAAAAATAATTTGTTTTCTTTCTAGTTCAATTCATCTCAGTCTTAGTATGTATGTTCTTTCTTAAGAATTTCAGATATATATTCACTATGGTTAACTAAAATATTCAGGTATCCTCAATTTGGGATATCATTTCTAATCATGTATATTGGGAAAGGAAAGTGATTACTTTCCTATGTTTAGATGCCAAAGAAATTAAGGAGGAAAGGAAAATGATTCCCAATTGAAGGGAAATTAGGGGGAAAAGTGATTACATCCATCCAAGCAAGGAAACACCTTTCCACATTAAAGTATTCACTTTCCTTTCCAAATTCCTTGCCATTTCCAAACAATGGAAAAGAAAATCAGTGGGAATTGCAATTTTTTAAAGAAAAGGAAATGCCAAGGAATTGATTTCCTTTTCCTTCCATTTCGTGAACCAAACGAGGCCTTTGTTCCAACACTTTCACAATTCTGTGATATTACATACCCAATGATTGAAATGTAACAATTTAGTGATATATTTTGTTGTAAATGATTGAAATGTAAAAAATTCAATGTATGTTTATCAAATTTATATTTTTGACAAAAGTTCAATATTAGGTCCAGTCTATTAAACATTGAAAATATTCAACCGAACAAACGGAACCTATTATATTGGCTCGGCTTGACAACCCCGCAAAGGCTTAGCATTTGACAGAAAAAAAATATAACTAGGGACTTAGCCTCGACATACCATCGAAAACCTTTGGTTTGTAAATTGATTCTTGAACATGCAGTTTACCAATTCATAAGAATCTGAACTTTGTATTCGTGTCTGTGTCGTGTCCATGTCAAATGGCTACTAGAGATATCGGGTTAGGGTTTACCTGAGGTTTGGGGCTGATAGAGGAAGGGGGTAGCCGAGAGGAGGAGGAGAAGGAGCTCGCGGTGGAGGAGCTCCACGGCACGTGTAGGCGGTTGGAGGAGGAGGAACTCGATGGAGGAGCTCGGTTGGAGGAGGAGGGGATCTTGGGATGGCCGAGTAGGAGGAGGAGGAGGAGGAGCTCGCGATGGAGGAGGAGGAGGGGTCGGTGTGTAACACCCAGTTTCTAAAATAAAGGTAATTTTGAAATTTTGTATTTTAATTTATTTAATTTAAATGATAATATGATTTTTGGGTAATTTTTAATTATTTTAAAACTATTTAAATCATGACTTATGATTTTGGTGTTTAACTAGTGTAACCTTAGAGCCTAGTCATGTGATTAAGATGTTTGACTAGTACATTCTAGCCTAGAGGGTATTTTGGCTATTTTAGGATTTATTTAAATTTATTATGATTTATGGAAATTTGTGTGATTTTTATATTAATTAAATATGGCTGTGTGTTAAGTTAGTCATGACTAGTTGAGACTTGTAGACTAACCTAGAACCAACCCTAGTTGGTGACCCTAGTCTAACTCTAGTTAACCTACTTTTAGTCATTAGAGATTAGTCTTAAGGTAGGAAGGATTACTTAAGTGAAACTAGTTCATGACTTATGGCATAAGTCAATGACTTATGATTTATCAATGTTGAGACTTGTGATTAAGCCATAGGCCCATGACTTAGGCCCAAAACCAAATTAAATCCACCCATGGCAGCCAACTTAGGGTTTCCCACCCCTATTTAATGCCTCTTCCATTTAGGGTTGGCCTCTCTTGGAAATAGATCTCAAGTTTAGAAGAAGGTAAGTCCCCAACCTTAGAAAATCCTAATTAATTCATTTTAGCTCCTTTTTAGTCTTAGTCTTTCGCAATAGGATCTAATTTATGTTTATATACTGATTTTGGAGGAGCACCACAGTTTGCATGCAATTTGGAGATTTGGAGTTGCCATTTGGAATCCCCTCTTTGAAGCTTTTCTTGAGTTTTGATACTCAATAGGTAAATCATCTAAACTCATAGTTTTTCCTGATTTCTTTGCATATAAGGTTAGGTTTTAGGGTTTCCTAGCTGTCCCCAAAATTAGGGCATAATTCGTGTCCATTTCGTGTCCGTATCGGACACGTATCAAAATGGTATACTAGGTGTTTGTAGAAATGCCACATAGGAATTTATTTTCATATTTTTGAAATATAATTACATGGATCTGTAGATCTTGATGTGTACATTAATTTTTGTGAAGGTGTCCTTGTGTTTCGTGTCCTTTTGTGTCATGTTTTGCACGTGGACACGCTGCACGAGCCAGTAGGCCGTGTCCTGCATCTCGGGGGGACATATCTCTCGACACAGGACACACCGTGTCCTAAATTTTTGTGGGATTCATGGGGCAACGTCTGCGACCATGGTCCCAAAATTTGGGAGCACCTCGTGGAGTGTGCGTGGCGCAATCGCCCCCGCACTGGTCGTACGAGCCACGCATGGGCTGCTGTGCGAGTGCACAAATACCACTGATACGCGTGTCGTATCGTGTCTGTGGGACTCGTGGACACGTTGTAGGGTGACACACACGTAGCCTTACCCTAGGTGAACACGTGGACACGAGCACGTGACGTGTCGTGTCGTATGTCGAGTCTGGGATACACGTGCACGCGTGCACGATGATTTTCGTGCACTATTTCGTATCTGTGAACACGTGTATTTCTGGACACGATTCGTGTCCAATTCCTGGACACGAGGACACCCTCATGCACCCTCACTTGTATGTCATCTATTACCAACCTTTGTTTCACAATTTTAGTGATTAATTTCATTCGAAATCCAATTCCCTATCATTCCCTGTTTTCACTGATACTTGAACTGAAAATGGATTTCTGATTTTGAATTGGTTTTTATTAATTGTTAGATGATGTTAAATGTTAGAATTAATTCATAGACATGTATATTATATTGCTGAAATGATGATTTAGGTTTGGGTTTTGAAAATTGGGTATTCAAATCGATTTTGATATGTCAATTGTTTTGAAAAAACCACTAATAACTGTCAATGGGCTTTTCTTTTCAGAAACCTGAGAATGGTTTCCAATTCTTTTCTTTCCTTAAACCAATTTGATTTAAATCCATGTTATTCCTAACTAGTAGGATTTTTGGTTGTTCGAATGATGGATTACATATTGTGTTGATCAGGTTTTGGCATATGGATTGGGGTTCCTGTCCAGGTTCAGAAAACTGAACTGATAATCCAGTTCCAGTTTTTTTTCCCCTACATCAACACTCTCACACATTGGATCCCCCTCTTATGTCACACCCCAATACCTGTGACACATTGACACTTGATTCACCTGGGTTGCCTGTGTACACTGAGATTGGGATAGGTTACTTGATAGGTATTTGATATTCATGAAATTTACTCAATGTCAAAACCTGAGTTTAATGAAATCTGTTTACACAATATCTGAGATTTTGAATATGATGATTGATATAAAAACCTGAGATTGAATGTTCCTATGAACTGAATGTGAGACTAATGTTAGTTTATAATTAATTTCAAATGAAAACTGAGATTTCCTGTCATACATTTCCTGAGATTGAATGTTTAAAATAGAGCATGAATTGATTTCTTCTTTTTGCCTAACTGAAAACTGAAACTTGGTTATGTTGATACCTGAGAATGGTTGGGGACTTAAAGTTCACACTGTTTTAATCTCCCCCAGGAACCTGAGGACTGAGCCATTACACCCTTGTGTGATGTACACAACATTACTTCCATGTACACTCATTGACACACACCCACATGCTAAGCCTATCTACACACTCCTACACACACACTGGTTTTCCAGTTTTCCTCACACAAATTCCAATCACACACACTCTTCGCTATGCTCTAACACATAACCACCTATCTATTGTCACATGTACACACACATAGCCTCATACACACACATGTACACAAAGGGCAGCCACTTTAGCAGTCTTATATCAGCCCATAGGCTGTGAAAACATACCCTTAACCTGCCCCAAAATCAGAATATAGCAGTCCTAAAACACAGGCCCTATTTAGTTTTCTGCCACTGTTTGTAATTTGTCACTGTTTTGATGTGTTTTCCTCAGAAATCTGAGCACACACTCTCCTCTCTCTCACTTCACTGTTTTGTATTTTAGTCACACACTCACTCATGTCCACACACACATGACCACACATCCTATGCACTCACACACACATATGAATTTGACACACAGGTTTTTCCCTCACATTTAACACACACACACACCTCTCATATGTTACCCCTTAACCCCCCTCTCTATTTCTCTATGTATAAATACATGTAAATATATATGTATGTATGTTGTATGAATGTATGTAAATATGTATATATATTGATATTGATATTGATATTTGATATTGATATTGATATATGATATTGATATATTGATATTGATATATGATAATGATATATTGATATTGATATATGATATTGATATATTGATATTGATATTGATATATTGATATTGATATTGATATATGATATTGATATTTGATATTGATATTTATATATGATATTTATATATTGATATTGATATATGATAATGATATATTGATATTGATATATGATATTGATATATTGATATTGATATATTGATATTGATTGTAATGCCTGTTGTTCGTATTACGTATTTGGAATACGTATACGTATTTTTATCTTGTATTTGCATATCTCCTTGGTTTGGCTCTCGGCTTGGTTTGGCTCTCGGTTTGGGTTGGGTTGGTTCGGCCGGCCTAATGCTTGGTTCATCATGGGCCAATGGTGGAACACCTTAGCCTATGCTTCTCCTTCATTCTACCACAACCCCCTCTTTATTATCCCCCACCAACCTTCTCTCTCCTCCATAATTCTCATTTACTTCTCTTTCCCCCACCATTACTCTTCTCCACCAACCAAGAACACTATAGGCAAGTGCAACTTGCTTCCACAAAAGAACTCCTTTTGATGGTTTCATTAGCTTCTTCTCATGATTCTAAACCACATTAGAACTTGTCAATTTCCATTTTGAGGCTTTAATTCTTGTAGATCTAGAGTTTTGCTATTTTCGGATTTTTGGTGGTTTTGATCTATTAAACTTCCTTGTTTTCAAGTTTGGATGGTTCCATGTTTTAGAGAATTTCATTCTACCCAATTTTGACCTTTGGAAAGTTGGATTCGGACTTATTTTGACCAAGATATGGACAATTGAAGCTTAGATTCAACTTTAGAGTTCTTGCTGTTCTTGCCATTTGGAGAAGACAGTGAACAGTGAGCTAGCTTTTTAGCTTACGCCGCTGAGTTGTACGCTGCTCTTTAGCAAGCGTACGCTAGCCTTCGTACGCTGCTCTTTAGCGAGCGTACGCTAGCCTTCGTACGCTGCTCTTTAGCGAGCGTACGCTAGCCTTGATACGCTGCCTGTTGGCAGCGTGTCTTGAGCGTACGCTAGCTTGAGCGTACGCGTGCCTTGGTACGCTAGCTTAAGCGAGCAAGACGTACGCTGGCCCCTTTCGTACGCTAGCTCGAGCGTACGCAGTCTTGAGCGTACGCTAGCTTGAGCGTACGCTGACCTGTAGCTTGAGCGTGCCCTTGTGTACGCTGACCCTTGCGTACGCTTCCCATTGGAAGTGTATGGATCTTTTGGTACGCAGACCTGAGCGTACGCTAGCCTGAGCATAGCCTGGCTTGAGCGTAGCCTGATTACCCTTAATCTTCTATAGCCCTGTATATTGATATTTTATTAGATATTTAACGTCCATTTTATATCCTTACGCCTTTTGTCCTGAACTTGATAATCACGAATTTACTTGATATGTTTGGAATTGATAATTGAGCATGACGTGATAGTGACCCGTAGTGGTGCACTCCTGACATAATAACCTGACATGACCTGAAAGTGGCCCGTCGTGACGCACTCCTAACTAGTACACTTGGCATGATAACCTGACATGATTATCTCGAATAGCTGTTACGACGGCTACCTGACATGACATGACCTGTATAATTAATCCTGGACACCGTGGACGATTGTGCTTGTACAAATATTCCAGTTCCGTCTTGCATCATGTCTAGGAGGGGACTCCTGAGTACCACGGTCAGGAGTACCTACTAAAATGGACTAAGGTTAACAACTAGATTAATACATTAGTCATGAAGAGATTTTCCAGCTACAGGCAATCCCGTTACCTGGGCGCGCTTGGGATCTGTAGCCTGCCGACGAGTAGGGCACATTTCCAGCACACTGTCATGTGTTGCTCCTTTCAAGCTACTTAAGGGTACATGCATTTTCTGGACGATGTACCCACCTGAATTCAACCCTAATCTCTCGACCTGGGTGACCTGGATGGTCTGCAGGGCTTGTGGCTGTGGAATAATCTCGCCGCATCTTGTTAGTAATTAGGCTTGTGACAACCCTAGTTAGTTAAAGTATCAAGCCGTAGTTCTTGCTTGGCCGTGAAATGATTGGATGGAGTCTAACCAGTCTAGTCTTGTCCTGATCTGTTCCAGATTATTGAATGGCCAGAATGCCTGTATTTATTTTACCGATAAATGGTAAGAATTCCAAGTTCTGTTCAGACGAAGGGTTACTACCCCGGTCCTTGTTTGGTTTACGGGTTGTAACCTGGTTATCTGAATAGTTTCATGGTTATCTTGTCGTATATCATCCTGGTGTATTTTCTTTATTTCCAGTTCCTACTTTTATTTATATCTTGTGCTGATTGCTGGTTTTAGTTCTTAAGTGAAGCTTTCTTTGTGGCACTTGCTCTTTCTGGGGTCTGACCCAGCTGGTTTTGTGTGGCCAGATTTTGGAGCAGCTCCAGAGGATCTACCGATCTTCCAGCCAGATGGTGGCCACTAGACGGAACCCTGGCAACGAGTGGGTTATTTTTGGCTCTCCCACTCTATTGTAAAAATATTCTTTTAAGGCGTTTAGCCGACGAGCACCTGTTTAGCTCGATTGCACTTTATTTACTGTCTGCCTACGGGCTGTAACATGATTGACAAATCCTAGGGTTGATCATGTATGACTAACTCTTGCTAGTCCTAATATTTTGTAACGACTAGCTTCATGATCAGCTGAATATGTAATATTTGGGACGCCTTATTATTGTATATTTAATGATCATACATCTTGTGACTCTTACTTACTTGCTTATGATTGAGACACTAGGCTTGTTCATGACCTTAAGAGACTGTTGGCTTGTAGATAAACCCTCATGTATCCTAGACAGCCGTGACCGTATAGCGAGATGGAATATATTTCAATATACGTAGCTGGCTATGTCTGCCCCGCTCTCCAGTATTCTGGTTCTGGGGCGTGACATTGATATATGATATTGATATATGCTATTGATATTGATATTGATATATGGTTTGGCATAGGCTTGGTATAGGCTAGACTTGGTTGAGTCTAGATTGGACTAGATAGACTAGTTTAGACTTGATGAGCCTAGATTAACTTGTTTAGACCTAGTTTGGCTAGTTTAACCTCGTTTGACCTAGTTTGACTTAATTAGACTAGAATTGACCTAGTTTGACTATTAGGGTTGACTGGAGTTGACCAAAGGTTGACTTTAGCCTAGATTGACCCCAAACTTCATGTAGATGCATTGTAGCAGTCTATTTCCTTATTTTAGACTTGTTGTGACTTGTACTGTTCTATAGGAGACAGACACCACTCCTCAGACAGTATATTCTCTTCGAACATTCGGCATACCATACGAGTACATTCTCTGATCATTTCATATCCTGCTTAGAATTATTTTCCTGCTTTAAATTACTTTACTTGATACTGTCACGTTGGTCACACGGATTGGTACTATATGGATCTTTTCATGAGATGTTATCCCCCTCGGGAGCATCGGATACTGCATGTTTTGTGCGTTTCACGAATCATCACGTATCTCTATGCTTCCTCTGATTCACGAATCGCTTGTGACACATGTACTCTCATGTTCACAGAGCCATCATGAATCACCTTCACGTATCACTCATTTATGAGCCATGTGAAGTTTCACGAATCTTAACATAACTTGAACAGATCTTTGTGTATCGATTGGGGATGGGGGAGTAGAAATAGACATGTAAATATTATCCCAGTAGCTGTAGTCATGAATCACTCTCTTAGCTGTAGTCATGAATCTCCTATGCCATTCACATGTTTATATTTTACTCTGACTCACTAGTCACTATCAGCTCTCTATGTATAGTAGATATTTCTATTACAGTTCTCTCTCTGTCTACATACTGTTTTTCTTCAGTTAATGTATCTTAGTTTACTGTATGATTATATTTTCTAACCTGCTATGATCTGTTGAGATGTATTGTACTCGCTCATGTCCTGACTGGACCTGTTAAAAATATTACAGAGGATGAGGAGGAGGCCCTATGTACCACCTATTACGGAGCAGGCTTAGACGACACCTGCGACCTGGTTCCTCTGGAGGATCTAGCTGCAGTACAGGATGCTACTCCCAGAGTCTAGGCTAGATAGCTAGGCTTTAGTTTTCTTTCAGCTTTGTTACTTGGTTTTCAGTTGTTCTTCTGAGATGTTGTTATATTTAGAGACTTGTATTGAGCTGGATGTTCTTGAGTTGTTATCTTAGACACTTAGATTTTCTTCCTCTTATTTGTATTACTTTGTGCTTTTGATCTCTCTATCTACCTTTACTATTCTGTATCTGTCTCAGATGTGATTGAGACTGTTCAGTTATGTCACCTCCATTAGGAGTGTATATACTGTACATGCACCTTTATATTGTTAGATGATTGACCTAGGACAGCGTTCTACCGCCGACACTGCGGCGTAGGCTGTGCGTTGTTACGTTCTCGTACCCTCACAGTGGGTGCGGGTCGTGACATGTTTTTAGTGGTGGCCCATGCAGGTCGAGTTATGTAGTGGTATTCGAACTAGAGTATCACTATAGCCTGCAGTAGGATTAGAATATTTTTGAAGGTACTCAATCACAAATAGGAAAAACTCTCATTCAGATTCCGTATATCTATATTTTGTCGCTTATTGTCTTCCTTGAATTTAAACTGTCCTTCTTTGATATTTCGACTCATTCTCAGCAATTGTTTTCTTTTGATCTGTGTCTCCAGGATGGTTGAGACGCATCGCATCGCCAGGGCCAGGGGGCCGCCGATGAAAGGTCTGTCACCTCTCATACTCCGCAGCCAGCCCCTGGTACCGCAGCCCCAGTTATGCCAGCTGGGGTAGGCGTTTCGGCAGCTTTTGGAGGAGCCCCACCAGTAGTGAGGCATGAGCCGAGTCCGGTGATCCCGGATGTACTTCAGCAGCAGCAGCAGCCACCTGCAGGGACAATTGACGTCGTTCAGCTGTTAGCCTTCTTCCGGCAGTACATGGAGGGTCAGCAGACCCAGCAGCTGGGGCAGACAGCAGAGCTCACGCGAGGCATTGAGCTGGCAGTGACCGCAGTAGAGAGAGTCGTAGCTCAGCCAGCGGTAGCCCCGCAGCCGTACCAGCCACGAGAGAAGGGCATCCAAGATTTCCAGAAGATGCACCCGAGAGACTTCCGGAGGACAGAGGGGATCTTGTATGCCGATGAGTGGATCGAGCATATAGAGGAGATTTTTAGGTTGGCCGAGATTTCGACGAGGCTCCAGATAGAGGCAGCGGCCAGCATGATGCAGGATCTGGCCCGTACATGGTACCAGACCGACCCGAGGGTCGGTACAACAGCACAGACTTGGGCAGCATTCAAGAAGCTGTTCAAGGAGAAGTTCTTTCCAGACGCAGCACTAGGAGCCCTCGAGACCCAGTTCGAGGCCCTAGTCCAGGGGAACCGGTCCGTGGAGGAGTACGCAGGAGAGTTCTGCCGCCTGAGCAGATTTATGGAGGACTTGTCGGAGACGACGAAGGCCCGAAGGTTCCGGAAGGGGTTGGTAAAGGAGGTCAAGTCCTACACCAAGAACGCCCGCATCGCTACCTATGAGGAGATCCTGGTGGACGCTTTAGCTGCAGAGGATGATCTTGAGCTTAGGCTCAAGAGGGGGCGAGACTCCCAGGGAGGCAGCAGTAGCGGAGGACCGGCCAAGAGGCCACACGTTTAGCATCAATTTCAGCAGCAGTTCCAGGGTCACGGCCATCAGCAGGGACAGCAGCAGCCCAGACAGCGTCAGGCACCCAAACAGCACGCAGTCAGTTACCCCTACTGCAAGAAGCCGGGGCATGGATGGGGTGAGTGCAGGAGGAGGCTGGGCAGGTGCCTACTATGTAGAGCAGCGGACCACCAGCTGAGGGAGTGTTCCAAGTACATAGGCACAGCACCAGGAGGAGGAGCCAAGGCTCCGGTAGGTCAGCAGCGGGGACCGTTACCGACGCAGCAACAGAGATTTGTGCAGTATCAGCATCAGGCTGGAGGAGGCCAGCAGGGACGAGCTTACGCCATGACAGTCGAGGATGCTCAGGCAGTGGGAGAGGTGCTTGCAGGTTCTGTTCTTTTCGATTCCATTCCCACCTTGCCTCATTATATCTATCTTGAAATTCAATCCCATCTGTTCTTATCTGCTTCCTTAATTGTCGATAAGTTTTGATCTGGCATTTCTTTTCGATTTGGTTTTTCTTCCGAGATGAGTCGTATGGGCTAGGTCGCCTAAGTTATAGAATCTATAGTCTTCTATAGTTATGATAGCTGGCATTGTGAGGACATATAGTCAGATTTTGGATGTATTTCTCGGGTGTGGGAATTTAAGGTTTTCGCTGCCAAGCATGCGGCAATGCGAAAATTTTAAATACCATAATTCTAGAGATATGTACCTTAGTCGAGGACTCTGTGATTATCGTAGCCTTGCTCACTAGCATGACGAAGATTCTGAGTATCATGATTTTGGACAGACGCATATGATTATCTGACGGTATGTTTGAGACTCTGATTGTGGGGTGTTTGACCTAGAAGACTACTACCATTTTAATTTCGAGGACAAAATTTTTCTAAGGTGGGTAGACTTGTAACACATAGTTTCTAAAATAAGGGTAATTTTGAAATTTTATATTTTAATTTATTTAATTTAAATAATAATATGATTTTTGGGTAATTTTTAATTATTTTAAAACTATTTAAATCATGACTTATGATTTTGGTGTTTGACTAGTGTAACCTTAGAGCCTAGTCATGTGATTAGGATGTTTGACTAGTACATTCTAGCCTAGAGGGTATTTTGGCCATTTTAGGATTTATTTAAATTTATTATGATTTATGGGAATTTGTGTGATTTTTATATTAATTAAATATGGCTATGTGTTAAGTTAGTCATGACTAGTTGAGACTTGTAGACTAACCTAGAACCAACCCGAATTGGTGACCCTAGTCTAACTCTAGTTAACCTACTTTTAGTCATTATAGATTAGTCTTAAGGTATGAAGGATTACTTAAGTGAAACTAGTTCATGACTTATGGCATAAGTCAATGACTTATGATTTATCAATGTTGAGACTTTTGATTAAGCCATAGGCCCATGACTTAGGCTCAAAACCAAATTAAATCCACCCATGGCAGCCAACTTAGGGTTTTTCACCCCTATTTAATGCCTCTTCCATTTAGAGTTGGCCTTTCTTGGAAATAGATCTCAAGTTTAGAAGAAGGTAAGTCCCCAACCTTAGAAAATCATAATTAATTCATTTTAGCTCCTTTTTAGTCCTAGTCTTTTGCAATAGGATCTAATTTATGTTTATATACTGATTTTGGAGGAGCACCACAGTTTGCATGCAATTTGGAGATTTGGAGTTGCCATTTGGAATCCCCTCTTTGAAGCTTTTCTTGAGTTTTGATACTCAATAGGTAAATCATCTAAACTCATAGTTTTTCCTGATTTCTTTGCATATAAGGTTAGGTTTTAGGGTTTCCTAGCTGTCCCCAAAATTAGGACACAATTCGTGTCCCGTATCGGACACGTATCAAAATGGTATACTAGGTGTTTGTAGAAATGCCACATAGGAATTTATTTTCATATTTTTGAAATGTAATTACATGGATTTGTAGATCTTGATGTGTACATTAATTTTTGTGAAGGTGTCCTAGTGTTTCGTGTCCTTTTGTGTCGTGTTTTTGCACGTGGACACGCTGCACGAGCCCGTAGGCCGTGTCCTGCATCTCGGGGGGGCATATCTCTCGACACAGGACACGCCGTATCCTGAATTTTTGCAGGATTCATGGGGCAACGTCTGCGACCATGCTCCCAAAATTTGGGAGCACCTCGTGGAGTGTGCGTGGCACAATCGCCCCCGCACTGGTCGTATGAACCACGCGCGGGCTGGTGTACGAGTGCACAGACACCACTGATACGCGTGTCGTATCGTGTCTGTGGGACTCGTGGACACGTTATAGGGTGACACACACGTAGCCCTACCCTAGGTGAACACGTGGACACGAGCACGTGACGTGTCGTGTCGTGTGTCGCATCTGGGATACACGTGCACGCGTGCACGATGATTTTCGTGCACTGTTTCGTGTCTGTGAACACGTGTATTTCTGGACACGATTCCTGTCCAATTCCTGGACACGAGGACACCCTCATGCACCCTCACTTGTATGTCATCTATTACCAACCTTTGTTTCACAATTTTAGTGATTAATTTCATTCGAAATCCAATTCCCTATCATTCCCTGTTTTCACTGATACTTGAACTGAAAATGGATTTCTGATTTTGAATTGGTTTTTATTAATTGTTAGATGATGTTAAATGTTAGAATTAATTCATAGACATGTATATTATATTGCTAAAATGATGATTTAGGTTTGGTTTTGAAAATTGGGTATTCAAATCGATTTTGATATGTCAATTGTTTTGAAAAAACCACTAATAACTGTCAATGGGCTTTTCTTTTCAGAAACCTGAGAATGGTTTCCAATTCTTTTCTTTCCTTAAACCAATTTGATTTAAATCCATGTTATTCCTAACTGGTAGGATTTTTGGTTGTTCGAATGATGGATTACATATTGTGTTGATCAGGTTTTGGCATATGGATTGGGGTTTCTGTCCAGGTTCAGAAAACTGAACTGATAATCCAGTTCCAGTTTTTTTCCCCCACATCAACACTCTCACACATTGGTTCCCCCTCTTACTGTCACACCACAATACCTGTGACACATTGACACTTGATTCACCTGGGTTGCATGTGTACACTGAGATTGGGATAGGTTACTTGATAGGTATTTGATATTCATGAAATTTACTTAATGTCAAAACCTGAGTTTAATGAAATCTGTTTACACAATATCTGAGATTTTGAATATGATGATTGATATAAAAACCTGAGATTGAATGTTCCTATGAACTGAATGTGAGACTAATGTTAGTTTAGAATTAGTTTCAAATGAAAACTGAGATTTCTTGTCATACATTTCCTGAGATTGAATGTTTAAAATAGTGCATGAATTGATTTCTCCTTTTTGCCTAACTGAAAACTGAGACTTGGTTATGTTGATACCTGAGAATGGTTGGGGACTTAAAGTTCACACTGTTTTAATCTCCTCCAGGAACCTGAGGACTGAGCCATTACACCCTTGTGTGATGTACACAACATTACTTTTCTGTACACTCATTGACACACACCCACATGCTAAGCCTATCTACACACTCCTACACACACACTGGTTTTCCAGTTTCCCTCACACAAATTCCAATCACACACACTCTTTGCTATGCTCTAACACACAACCCCCCCTATCTATTGTCACATGTACACACACACAGCCTCATACACACACATGTACACAAAGGGCAGCCACTTTAGCAGTCTCATATCAGCCCATAGGCTGTGAAAACAGGCCCTTAACCTGCCCCAAAATTAGCATATAGCAGTCCTAAAACACAGGCCCTATTTAGTTTTCTGCCACTGTTTGCAATTTGTCACTGTTTTGATGTGTTTTCCTCAGAAATCTGAGCACACACTCTCCTCTCTCTCACTTCACTGTTTTGTATTTTAGTCACACACTCACTCATATCCACACACACATGACCACACATCCTATGCACTCACACACACATATGAATTTGACACACAGGTTTTTCTCTCACATTTAACACACACACACCCACCTCATATGTTACCCCTTAACCCCCCCTCTCTATTTCTCTATGTATAAATACATGTAAATATGTATATATATGTATGCTATATGCATGTATGTAAATATGTATATATATTGATATTGATATTGATATTTGATATTTGATATTGATATTGGTATTGATATATGATATTGATATATTGATATTTATATATAATAATGATATATTGATATTGATATATGATATTGATATATTGATATTGATATTGATATTGATATTGATATTGATATTGATATTGATATATGATATTGATATTTGATATTGATATTGATATATGATATTGATATATTGATATTGATATATGATAATGATATATTGATATTGATATATGATATTGATATATTGATATTGATATTGATATTGATATTGATATATGATATATGATATATGATATTGATATATGGTTTGGCATAGGCTTGGTATAGGCTAGACTTGGTTGAGTCTAGATTGGACTAGATAGACTAGTTTAGACTTGATGAGCCTAGATTAACTTGTTTAGACCTAGTTTGGCTAGTTTAACCTCGTTTGACCTAGTTTGACTTAATTAGACTAGAATTGACCTAGTTTGACTATTAGGGTTGACTGGAGTTGACCAAAGGTTGACTTTAGCCTAGATTGACCCCAAACTTCATGTAGATGCATTGTAGCAGTCTATTTCCTTATTTTAGACTTGTTGTGACTTGTACTGTTCTATAGGAGACAGACACCACTCCTCAGACAGTATATTCTCTTCGAACATTCGGCATACCATACGAGTACATTCTCTGATCATTTCATATCCTGCTTAGAATTATTTTCCTGCTTTAAATTACTTTACTTGATACTGTCACGTTGGTCACACGGATTGGTACTATATGGATCTTTTCATGAGATGTTATCCCCCTCGGGAGCATCGGATACTGCATGTTTTATGCGTTTCACGAATTATCACGTATCTCTATGCTTTCTCTGATTCACGAATCGCTTGTGACACATGTACTCTCATGTTCACAGAGCCATCATGAATCACCTTCACGTATCACTCATTTATGAGCTATGTGAAGTTTCACGAATCTTAACATAACTTGAACAGATCTTTGTGTATCGATTGGGGATGGAGGAGTAGAAATAGACATGTGAATATTATCCCAGTAGCTGTAGTCATGAATCACTCTCTTAGCTGTAGTCATGAATCTCCTATGCCATTCACATGTTTATATTTTACTCTGACTCACTAGTCACTATCAGCTCTTTATGTATAGTAGATATTTCTATTACAGTTCTCTCTCTGTTTACATATTGTTTTTCTTCAGTTCATGTATCTTACTTTACTGCATGATTATATTTTCTAACCTGCTATGATCTGTTGAGATGTATTGTACTCGCTCCTGTCCTGACTGGACCTGTTGAAAATATTATAGAGGATGAGGAGGAGGCCCTATGTACCACCTATTATAGAGCAGGCTTAGATGACACCTGCGACCTGGTTCCTCTGGAGGATCCAGCTGCAGTACAGGATGCTACTCCCAGAGTCTAGGCTAGATAGCTAGGCTTTAGTTTTATTTTAGCTTTGTTACTTGATTTTCAGTTGTTCTTCTGAGATGTTGTTATATTTAGAGACTTGTATTGAGCTGGATGTTCTTGAGTTGTTATCTTAGACACTTAGATTTTCTTCCTCTTATTTGTATTACTTTGTGCTTTTGTTCTCTCTATCTACCTTTACTATTCTGTATCTGCCTCAGATGTGATTGAGACTGTTCGGTTATGTCACCTCCATTAGGTGTGTATATACTGTACAGGCACCTTTATATTGTTAGATGATTGACCTAGGACAGCGTTCTACCGCCGACACTGCGGCGTAGGCTGGGCGTTGTTACGTTCTCGTACCCTCACAGTGGGTGCGGGTCGTGACACGGTGGAGGAGCTCGGAGAGGAGGAGGAGCACGCAACAACGAGGAGAATGAGGAGAAGGCCGGTCGACAGAGGAGGAGTAGGAGGAGGAGGTCGGTGGAGGAGAAGGAGCGGTGGAGGAGGAGGAGGAGCTCGAAGAGGCGGTGGAGGAGGAGGCTGGACGACGGCGGAGAATGGGAGGAAAACAATTTTTTTGGGAAATTTTCGTGTGAGAATGGGGGGAAAGAAAAACCCGATCGGGTTAATGGAAAAGATTTACCGACGTCAGTGAAAGACATCGCTGAACGTCGCTATATTCTAAAAATATAGCGACGTCGTATTCTAGTGCCGCAAAAACGTCGCTAATAGTAAAACAATAGCGACGTTTACCGACTTTTGGGCGACGTAAAATTTTGTTATAAAAAAATTAGTTGCAATACGTCGCTGAACGTCGGTGGTAGCGACGTCCAGCGACGTAAAAATTATACGTCGCTAAATTGCTAAATAATAGCGACGTTTTCATTAAGCGTCGCTAAACTCGTCGCTGATATGACTTATTTTGGTAGTGATGGTATAGTCTAAATAAACACTCCAAATTGACAAGTGGTAACACTCCATTTGTTTTCCTCCTTATTTTTCTTTCATAATTGACAAATGGCAACACTCCAAAAAAAAAGAAAGAAGGAAAAAAGTAAATATGGTAGGCCCACAAGTAATATAGCTCAACTAGTGGACTCTCCAAATTTGGAGAGTCTCTTAGAGCATTCACAGTGAGACTAATTTCAAGTGCTATATTTGGTCTTTAGCCAAATTTTGTAGCACTTGATGGCTCCAATAGACTCTTGTCCACACTTGAAAAATGGTAGAAAGCTAAGAGACTCTCCAAATTTGGAGAGTCCACTAGTTGAGCTATATTACTTGCGGGCCCACCATATTTACTTTTTTTCTTCATTCTTTTTTTTAGTATTGCCACTTGTCAATTATGAAAGAAAAGTAAGGAGGAAAACAAATGGAGTGTTGCCACTTGTCAATTTGGAGTGTTTATTTAGACTATACCATTGTGTACCAACATGAAGGGAATACTCCAAAATTAATTATTGGAGTATGGTTTGAAGTGATTTGGAGTATGGTTTGGAGTGTTACCACTGTGGATGCTCTTAGCTTTCTACCATTTTTCAAGTGTGGACAAGAGTCCATTGGAGCCATCAAGTGCTACAAAATTTGGCTAAAGACCAAATATAGCACTTAAAATTAGTCCCACTGTGGATGCTCTTAGAGCATCTCCAACCCTATTGTCTTGTTAAGTGTTGTGAGTCTTATGTGGCTCTTATGTGGCATGAGCCACAAGACAATGTCTTGTTTATGTGGCAAAATTATATCTCAAAAGACAATGAGATAGAAAAACTCTCTCCAATGCAAAAGTATTGAGGAGACAATAAAAAGTATTTTTTTCCAACTTCCAAGACAACTTTTAAGACAACTACTCATCTTCTTTCTTTTTTCTAATATTTTTTATTCATAATTGATGACATGGAAGAGAAGACATTGTCAAGTGTATTGTCTAGAACAAGACAATTAACTTCACAATGTCTTCTTTAATTTTTGTCACATAAGTTTCACAATTGATTTAACAATTGCATTGGAGAAGAACTTTTGAATAAAATTTTGTCATTCCTATGTGACAACAACTTTTTTCCAAAGGCACAATAGGGTCGGAGATGCTCTTAGTATTGACCAAAGACCAGCTGTTTATTTAGAAATATGTTGTCGGTAAAAAAAAAAAAAGTGTACAGAAGGAAAATATTTGGACTCAGATTAATTTACTAGTTAAATGAACCGATTTGATAGTGTCTTCACTATTCCGATTTCTAGAACAGTCGAAGAAATGAAATGGTTGTCTAAACTAAGTTCCAAGGGACCTACGTGTCCGAATTTCCCATGACACGAGCTTCAGCCTCATTTGGCCCCGCTGGATCCGTGCCAAAGTTGTCAGTGACAAGTTCCTCCGGTCCGGTCCACATAACCTACACAAAATATCAGCGTCATCAAAGAATACGACACGTGTCCCAGTACATGACTCTGTGTCCCGGTACATGACTCCGAGGTGGCTAGTGACGTGTTCGACACGGAGGCCTTCCCATACTACCACGTGGGGGGGGGGGGGGGGGGGGGGGGGGGGGAGGACCAGGTGTACGGTGGGGCCCAACGGGTGAGGAGGTGGGGGTGGTAGTCTGTTCGTCGCTTGGCTACAGTATACTTGATGCATCAGGTGGAGCAATAGTATGAGTTTCTTTTTTCTTGGTTGAATGGTGTTGGACTAAAAAAATATAATGAAGGCATTTTTATACTTTTCGTTTGTTGTAAATAGTACAATTTTTGGCTAATTGATTGTTAAATATTTTATTTTATTCTTGATATTTTAACTAGAATTTGATCGAGACGGAGATGACCGACGAAACAGACTCCTTGTCCAAATGCTAAGCATGTCGCCGCCCGCTCGAGATGCGGCAGGAGGCGCTGCTATCGGGAACAAGCGAGAGGCTGACACTTCGAACCTGCTGACGTCAGTGAAGCGTAGTGGGATCCCGGAGTCCGATCCTCCGCTGTGGATGATGGCGTATTCCTCGTGGTCATCGTCATCGCCCGGAGGTGGAGGTGCCGGAGGAGGAGCGAACGTGCCGGCGTCATCAGTTGCTAGTACGACTGCGAATATGACACTGTCATTCGGATCCCTTGTGCTGTCGGGCAGGTCTAGGGAGATGGAGGACGCGGTGGCGGTCTTACAGGGATTCTACAGACCTGAAGGCTGTTTGGCGTTGCATTTCTCCGCAGTATTCGACGGACACACGTAAATATTGATTTATAATCCAGGAGATAATATTAAATATTGGTATAAATCATAAAAAAAATTATTGGCGAGTTGGCGGTTTGTTTTTTCAAAATTTTATCTCTACGTGTAAAATGATTTCTCTTTATGTATATATATAACAAAAATCAAAACTAAATTTAAAATTTAATTTATAGTGAATTTTTTTAAAAATTTAAATTGTTTAGCAAATATAAATTCAAATATATTTTAAATTGTGAAATATTTTAAACTATATCATACAAAATTTATTTCCGTGAATTTACTAGCATCCTCGATATTTTTTAAAGGGAAGATTTATGAAATGACCAAAAACTAAAAAAGTTTTATGTAAAACCCACCACTAAAAAAACTTTCATCGCGTGCCCAGAATTAGAGAAACTTATCCAAAGCGGGTTCCAAATGACCCTTTTGCCCTTCCTTTTAATTTATTGGAAACACCCACAAAACTGCTCTTAAAAAAACGTTTCAATACTCCATCTTCTTCCATACGCTGCTCACTTTCGAATCTAGGTTTTCTCCTCAAAAATCTTCAAAAACTCGTCGAAAAATTTCGGAAAGACCGGGACGAACGACAAAAGTGCTAAAACGGAGGTCCAAACATTATTTTTTTGCGAATCTAAAATTTTGGAATGCCGTCTAACTATGAAGCTGTTACTTTCAGTCTCCTCGACGATACGCTCATTTTGCGACAAACGGGACCTCGTTTCGACCTCCCAGTCAAAAGTTATGGCCCTCCAAAGTTTCAGCTAACCATAAAATGCAGGAGAATGGCATTCTCCGTCTTAATTTACACGGAGAATGACCATTCTCCGTCTTAATTAGGACGGAGAATGACATTCTCCGTCTTAATTTACACGGAGAATGGTCATTCCAGTGTTAAAACGCAGGAGAATGACCATTCTCCGTGTTAGAAATACGGAGAATGCCATTCTCCGTGTTAAATGAAACAGAGAATGTCATTCTCCGTGTTAAATAAAACGGAGAATGGCATTCTCCGTCCTAATTAAGACGGAGAATGGCCATTCTTCGTGCTAAATTAAACGGAGAATGACCATTCTCCGTCTTAATTAGGACGGAGAATGCCATTCTTCGTGTAATTTATCACGGAGAATGGTCATTCTAGTGTTAAAACGCAGGAGAATGACCATTCTCCGTGTTAGAAACACGGAGAATGCCATTCTCCGTGTTAATTATGACGGAGAATGCCATTCTCCGTCTTAAATAAAACGGAGAATGCCATTCTCCGTCCTAATTAAGACGGAGAATGACATTCTCGGTCCTAATTAAGACGGAAACGGAGAATGTCATTCTCCGTGTTAATTAGGACGGAGAATGGCATTCTCCGTCTTAAATAAAACGGAGAATGGCATTCTCCGTCCTAATTAAGACGGAGAATGCCATTCTCGGTCCTAATTAAGACGGAAACGGAGAATGTCATTCTCCGTGTTAATTAGGACGGAGAATGGAATTCTCCGTCTTAAATAAAACGAAGAATGGCATTCTCCGTCCTAACTAAAACGGAGAATGGCATTCTCCGTCCTAATTAAGACGGAGAATGGTCATTTCCAGTGTTAAAACGTGTAATTTAGTTTTTTCAGGAATAAAGAGTTTCGTTCTTCTTTCAAAGCGATGATAATTCTTATGGAAAAGAAGAAGAAAGATCTTCTCTCCACAATTGAAGATCTGAGTTCAAATGTCTCCACGATGAAGATGATGATGATGGTGATGATGATGACGAGCGATGATCTGAGTTCGACTGAAGAAAAACACACCGAACTACGAACGATCTTTGCGATCTCTGCTGAATATGAGAGCAATGGAATTCAGATTTCCCGTGAAGAAGAAGAAGACGAAAATCGCAATCCAGATCTGAGTTTTTTGAATTCAAATACATATAGATGACCAATTCGCGCGGAGGGGTAGTTTCGGTATTATAAAAATAGCAGTTTCTAGCGGGTCGCTTCTAAAAAGGAATCTTGGAATATTTAACGTGAAAATACTTAATTCTGGGTATTTCATAAAACTTATCCAGCGGGTGGGCATTTCATAAAAGCCCACCCCGAAATTGGATTTCTCAGCAATTTCCAGTTTTTTAAAAATTCGGTCAAAAAATTACATAGTTGACGCGGCTTGGATGTTGCCAAGTGTCGAAGCTGTGCATGGAGAGGATGCACGTGCTGCTGGCGGAGGAGCTGGCGCGGGGCCCACCGGCGGGAGCGGAGGAGGAGCATGTGCTGGCGTCGGTAGCGATGGCCAGCTTCGTGCAGATGGACGAGCTGGCGCTGACTTCGTTGCGGGTGCCAGTGGTTCGGGTTTGAATCCAATATCGCAGGGTCCACCGCAGTCGTCGCGGTGGTGGGGCCCAGGCGCCTGCTCTTGGCCAACTGCGGGGATTCGCGCGCCGTGCTCTGCCGGGGAGGGACGGCGGTCCAGATGTCATTGACCATAAGGTACAGGTGGTAAGTTCATAATTTGTTAGAATGAATAATCTATTTCTCTATGGCACGAAACCCTTCAACCAAAATGATGCATTATGTCCACCCAGAGATTTGCTTGGGACTAGTTACTTCACTGAGGGCCTGTTTGGTTCAACGAAGGTGGGAATGATTTGGAGTATTTTGCTGCAAGTGGCCTGAACTTTCTTGAGTTCAGGCATTTGGTTACAACAATGAAAGTGGTTTTTCTTTGGAATGAAGTAACGTTTTGCAGTCCCTGTCCCCCCATTTTTTCTCCAGTCTCACATCCTCCCATTTTTGGAGTAACTCCTCCGGAAACTCCTTAGGAAATCCTTTTTAGGGGAGAGAGAGAGGAGAGAAGGTGGTTGTGGCGGTGGGGAGTGGTGGCGGTGGTGGTGGGGAAAGGTGGTGGTGGGAAGAGAAAGAGACCACCGCTCCAGATCTGGAGGTGGCCCGCGCGAAGGAGACCACCGCTCCAGATCTGGTGGAGACACGCGCGGAGGAGACCACCTCCTCCTCCTCCCGCTCCAGATCTGGTGGTGATGGTGAGGAGCGGAAAGAGGAGGATGAGAGGAAGAGGAGAAAGGAGGTTCTCCAGATCTGACGGTGGTGACGAAGGTGGGAGAGCTTTTTCAAAAAAATAAACTCTTGGGAGAGAATGAGGAAGAAGAAGAGTGTAGAGAGAGAGAGAGAGAGAGAGAGAGAGAGAGAGAGAGAGAGTCTATGTATATGTTCGGAGAGAAAAAGAAAGGGTTTTGGAATGAGCTGGTAACATCAGCTCATTTTGTTAGTTTTTTTTTATCGTAATTAATATAATTATTTTAATATATTTTATCATGATAATAAACATAATTAGGATATGTTCAACTATAGTAATGGATTTAAATGAGTTTAAAAGATTCTTTAATTGTTAATTCGATAAAATAATCTAATTACAATTGATCTATTTAATTTTGATAATTTGTTTAATTATGATAATTAATTTAATATATATATATATATATATATATATATATATATATATATATATATATATATATATATATATATATATATATAACTGATTTTGTGTCAGTTAGTTGTGTAAAAGAAAATTTAATATTTACTAATTAAATGGAAATTATTTGGGAAACAAAAATGGGGGTAACCATACATATGTATACCACATCTTCCATCAACATATACTTTTCTCAACATCCACTTACAACAACCATCCAAACAACCGAACTCCTTTTTTTCTCCACTTTCAGCAATCATCCAAACACCAAATCCATTTTTTTTCTACTTGCAGGAGACAAAAAGTACTACATCCAAACACATTTTGGAAAGTGCCACTTTCACACTTTCAACTGCAACTTATCATGACGTAAGTGCCACTTTCATACTTTCAAAGAGTTAAATCCATCCAAACAGCCCCTAAGTTTGGTTTCCGGCCGGTTGAAAAAAAGATATGGATAAGTGAGAAGAATGATTTTAAAAAAAATTAATAATTCCTCCATTCACTCCTGAAAGATTCACTTTCTCCTTTTCCATCTCAAAGATATACTTTTTTTTGTCTTCAATTTTTCTGACCTTGTCAAACAACGAAAAAATAATAATAATTATTATATATATTTTTTAATCTAGTTACTGTTAACAGTGAAAAAGTTTGCAAATGACATAGTAAAGTTGCTTCATTTTACCTTGTCTTTGGTTTCTATTAACCTGCTGTGAAGAACTATATGAAGGAAGTACGGACACTCCAAAAATATCGATCGTGTAATCTTGGACATATATTGGAGCAATTCGCACAATCCAAAATACACTATGACACACCAAAATATGTGTCATATCCATGTCTCTGTGTCTGTAACTGCCTATTTTCAAAAATGAGAATAATTTTGTCATTTTTTATATTTCTATATTTTTGTGAATATTTATTTATTAATATTGTAATTTGTGGATTAGTTTAGTCGGGTTTGAATTTCGTCTAGTTTTGACTTGTATTAGTGGTCCGGGTAGTTTAGACTCTAGTCGGGACCCAAAGATTAGCTAGGCATGGTCCACAAACTCAACTTATTAGTCTAGTACAATTAGGCTAATCCCACATGACTAGTTAGCTCATTTGGAGATTAGAAACTTGACCCTTTTGACCCCAAACCTTTGCATGACTTAAATAAACCAAAGAGAGACTAGATGAGGGCATCATGGACATTTCATAAACCCATTAGGGCTCCCCTTTAGGGCCGGTCACATGAGGAGGGGATCTCTCCATCCCTTCATTTGGTAGTAGCCTCTTTTCATTCATTTTGAGTTCTTTCCCAAACTTGAGAGCTTCTCTCTTGATTTCATCTCACAAATCCTCTCATTCTTCCTCCATTCCTCTCAATCTATCAAGGAGGAGGTGCCTACTTGGAGTGGGGAGCAAGGAGCTAGGAGAGGAGTCCATTTGCAAGGGGTTCTCGTGTCGGAACCGTGTCCTTTCGGTTGAATCATTGGGATACAACTCCTAATAGGTATCTCTCTCTCTAGATCCTCTCTATTTCATCTTTCCATTATATTTTGATAGTTTTGAATCCATAGGAACCACCTCCATGCAAGTACTGTCAGATCCCTATTTTGAAAATAGGCATCCGACTGTATTTAATATTTTTGGTTATTTTAAATTTTGTGTTGTTTAAAATTTTTATTAATTATGGAGTTAGCATTGTTAACTTCCTGGTCAGGATTATTCCTATTTCCATTTTGCTATTATTATTATTATTGTTATTGTTACTATCCTTATATCTACCCCCCTAAAAGAAAACCCTAACCCAATCCCTAACTTTTCCCTCTCTCCTCTCAGCTCACAGCCGCCCCTCCCCCCCCCCCAAATTTTCGTTCTCTCTCTTCACTCTCTCACTCAGCTCTCTTCTCCCACACCCTCGGCTCACTCTCTCTCAATCCCGAGCCACTCTCTCCTTACCTCTCCCTCTGCTCTCCACTCTCTCCATCTCTCTGGCTCTCTCTTCCAAGCTCCCTTATCCTCCCCCTCTCGCCCCCGACGATCGACGCCACTGCCAGCGCCACCACCTCCCGCACTCTCCGCGACCACCACCACTACTTCCACCGCCATCCTCGTCGCCTCTGGCCACCCTCAGTGCTGCGCCGCCGTCTCCACCACTTTCCACCGCCACCACTTCCATTTCTCCCTCTCTCGCTATTTCCGGTGCCTGCCACCACCGCGGCCGCCCTCGTCTCGGCCACCGCCGCCACTTCCATCCGTCGCCTCCTCCTCCTTCTTCTGCTTTCCCCGTCGAGCGCAGCACTGCTGCTGCTGCCATTCGACTCCTCCAACGGGAGTCGCCGCGACCTGGTCGGACTCCCGACGAGCGTCCCCTCCCTGTCTTCTCCGCCGACGACGACCAGCCCCGCTTGGCCGACCTTCCCGGTGAGCTCTTCCACTCTTCTCTTCTTTCCTCTCCGGCGAGCAGCTGTCGTGCATCGAGGGCAGCGCCGCCTCGAGCAGCAGGACGCTCTTGGGCCCCATGCTGCTCGAGTAGCGAGCTAACCTCGGCTTGTGTGCTTCTCGGGCAGTGAGCCCTCGTGCTCCGTACCTTTCCTCGGGTTGCGTGCCCTGATCTGCGTCTTGTCTCGTGTAGTATGCTGCCTCGAGCAGCGTACTCTCGTTCTTCGTGTTTCTCGGGACACATGTACCTTGAAGTATGTGCCACCTCGATTTTTGTGCCACATCCATCCACGCGCTGCCTTGGGCAGCGGGACGCCTCGAGCCTCGCGCTGCCTCGGGCACCGTGCCATCTCGGTTGCGCACCTCCTTGGTTTTCGTGCCTCGGCCTTTGTGCCTCCCTCATGACCCGTATCGCTCCTATTTGCGTGCCGCATTGGACTTGTGTCGTCTCGGTTTGCGTGCACGTACGGATTTGTCTGCCGCCTTGGTTTGTATTTTGCCTTGGATTTTGCATCGTATCGATTTGCGTGCATACGTATACTTGTATGCCGCATTGATTTGCGTGCTTCCTTGAATCTTGCTCCGTCTCGATATACGTGCCCGTTTCGGTTTACGTGCCCGAATCGGTCTACGTGTACGTCTCGATTTACGTGCACGTCCCGTTCCTGTTCGTCTCGATATTCGTGCCATCTTGATTTGCGTGTCGTATTGATTTGCACGCTATCTTGATATTCGTGATTTCCTCGATCTACGTACACGTCTCGATATACGTACACGTTGTCTTCTATTCATCTCGATTCTCGTGTACGTCTCGATCTACGTGTACGTCTCGGTTTGCGTGTCTATATCGATCCACGTGCCTTGATTTTCGTGCCAGATCCCTGTACTACTTGCGGGACCCACACGGTATAGCCTCGTGCCATTCTTCGTGATTTTTGTCATTATTTTATTATTTAATTCTAATGATTGTTTATTGTGTGTTCTGAGGATCTCGATGGACGTGCTACCCTGGATCCCGATCGTCGAAGACTTGCTTACCTAGCCGAGCCCTCTAGGCAAGTACCCCTTGCTCATCGATGGCTCTTGCCCTCTCTCCTGGATTTATTGTATTTAATTAATTGTAATTGTAATTGTATAACCATGATTAGTGTAGCTTAGCAGTAGAACTGCCATGATGATACCTATGATAGCTTGGTTCGATACCGGTTTACGATCGTATCGGACAACTCGAACGGGTCATCCACACCTCCGAGGACACGAGCACGACTCACGAGTATGGATTGTCCCCATATGCCCCGTGTCCGACTCGCGGTCGAGTAATGGCTTGGCTAACTGTTTCTATGACCTTGCTTGTGGCTTGGATATGACTGTGGGTCTTGGTGCGCCCTGCGTGGCGATTCTTGTTGCATGTGTTGGCTTGGCACCCAGTACGTATCGTAGTCCTGTTGGAGGCCGAGACTTAGTGTTCTCGGCTATGGTTTGGTTTCCAGTACGCATGGTAGTGCTGCTGGAAGCTGAGACTTAGTGTTCTCAGCCTGCGATTCAGCGGCGGGTTACGCCGAGTAGATTTTAGCCCCAATTCGCTGGGTGCTCCCGTCCAGAATACAAAGGAGACTCTGTCGAATTTTTCCAGAATTTTCGGTCGGGAATTTGGTTCGAAGAATTAGGCAGAACCATTCCTTTTGTTTGCTAATCTAGACTCGTGCGTACTTGTTTTGGATATAATGGTCTGATTCCAGTACTTGCTAGGTAGACTCGTGACTAGATTAGTCGCCTAGCTCTTGACCTATCTTGTCCGTCGGATAGCGCAAGGAGCGCGGTTCCACCCGGGAGACGGTTTGCAACCCTGATCCTTGTTTGGTTTAAGGGTTATGGATATGCTCCAGAGCGGTTCACGTAATCCTTGCCACTTTTTTGGCGGTATTTAATTAATATATTCTTGTCCCCTGACCATTTATTCGTAGGAGTTATCCTAGTCTAGCCAGCTAGGACTGATAGTTGTCATAAGTATCGGGATTTGTGATTTTGGATATATTTGAGGGTTGAGTATTATGGAGAGAATGATCTCGAGAATATTGATTGACAGACTCACGTGGACTCTTGGATAGTGTTGCTATTTCTTTTGATGATGTTCTAATTCGATCGGACATGATTATGTAGATTCTTGGATGTTGAGGATCGCAAATATTTCGCGAAACGAGGAGAATATCGAGGGTATTATTATATGATTTTTACTCGACTTTCCAAACGCCCAAAAACCTGGGTTGATTGCTATGTCTTGGTAGTTGAGAGGTTTGTTTCCCGATAGCTTGTGATTATTGATTCAGAGGATTCTTGTGATCATTGATTCAGAGGATTCTTGTGAGCCAGAGGGACTAGCATTGTTATAGTGATGAGCTTGGTATTTGGTAATTGTCTTTCTTGACGTGATATTCGCTCCATCGTGGATGGGAGACTCCTGATAGAGTGATCTGGTGGATAGACCGACTTGATGATTAGAGCTGTAGGCTCCCTTATATACTTGATGGGATATTATAGTAGAGGTTCTGACCTTGTACTTGACCTGATATTCATACCACGATATGGGCAGATGACTTCTTGTGACTGACAGATTTGTCCTTACTTCTGACATGACTACTTGTATCCGTGCTATAAGTCCAGCTTATCCTTTGAGGCACTGGTCCTGATTTTGCACTGCGGTGCTCCTTGTCTACTGGCACTTGAGGTGCTACTTCCATGATTATATGGCATTGCGATGTCATCTTGATATTCTAACTATATGATATGATTACCTACACGGGTACCCTGGTAGTTGGACTATAGTCTTAGCGTGGTCAGGATTGATTGATTGCTTGTACATTACGCTACAGATGAATCACAACCAGGACTATAGGTGCCGAGGTTGATTCTTACTTAGCGTTTCCGTACTGAGGTACGACATCTAGGAGGGTGATCATATGACCACGACATGTGATCCCGGATAAATGTATGGATAATCTAGGTAACTTAAAATTGTAGAAGCATTGGGAGAGAACGGAATCCCGAGATCGTGCAATACTAGCCTTAATACAGACATTAGTCATGATTTGCAGGCTGGCCGCCATGGATGTTGTTACCATTCGCACTAGCGGATGGCTAGATCCGGCTACTACTTATGTACTATGTACTTCTCTTGCTCGCACGGTGGCCTTACGAGGGATCGGTGCTTATCTTGTCTTGCTATACTTGGCCCAGCTAGCCCTGCTGGGACGGCATGATCTGAGGATTTCCATACTTGCATTGTTGGGGTAACCCAACCTCCACATAGAGAGCCGTAGGCATTTGGAGTGGCCGCTGATTCTTCTAAATTGTTTGGCTTGTTGCTTGCCTAGTCGACTGATATCAAGTCCCAGTTGGCGATGCAGGTATTATTGGTTATTAGAAAGATTGTGATGATTGTTGGTTACTTAGCTACATTAGTTGTGGATTGTTATCGTGCGTTGGTACCACACGACCCCTACCCTCATTTACTGTTCATATATGTTCTATTTTATATTTATCCTGCTGGCTTTCTTCGTCCGTCCTTGAGCCTTCCTTTCTGGTACTTGGTCCGGTTGGCCTGACCAACCCTGGATTGTTCCCAGATTGCCTATGACCGACCCTGTGGATCTTCTAGACTTGACTTGGGGGATGTGCTTCAGTTCTCGACCATGCTAGGATCTGTGGGAAGGTATACTCGTCTACATTATTATCTAGTACTGTAGATTTCCTGATTATCATGTGTATTTTCCTGTTTTCCATATGATTCTCTCTTGCTTAGTATCTTATCGTTATTGACTGTGGATATGAGATCGGATTTAGGCCATAGAATGATTGCATGCTAGGATATCCAGCCAGATTGACAGCCGTCATCACCGTATAACGTATTCGTACCTTATACGGTGTAGCTGGCCGACGTCCGTCCTCGTATTCCGGTACTGGGGCGTGACACGGTTTTAGTGATGGCCCATGCAGGTCTCATTTTGAGATGTTGGGTATCACATGATTATTGATCTCAGTCCACTATTTCTTGGTATTTCCACTTGTTACACTTGTCCTTCACTCTCTTGAACTTATGAATTGGTCCTAATCTCTACTTGGACCTATCTTGCTTGGCCATGTCTTATTCGTGTTATCTACCTCTGATCCTTGTTTGATAGATATGATCCTATAGTTGGTCATGTCGATCACCTTATCTGATGAGATCTTGTCTCATCTCCATTATTGGGTTACTTGTTATTTATCTTGGGTTATGTACTCTCTACTGATGTATCGCCTTGGTTGATTTTTCTGTTATCCCTTTCGTGCGTTGACTTCGTATTGACTTTGTATCATTATCTCCCTCTTAGAGCGTTGGCTTGACTACCGTGGAATAAAGATTTCATCAGGACTCTGAGATTGGATATTTAACATTTGTTGAGTATGCAAGGGATATTCTCGTATCAATTATGCTCCCTTGATTCCGGATAGTTCCGCACTCATGATTATTTGGTTCAGATATTATTTTGATTATAGATATACCTTCTATACATTATGTTTTGATATGGATCCTTGATTTGGAGTATTTTCCTACGGATATGGAGTATTTTCCTAGAAAAGCTATCTTGTGGTTATTATTGAAGATATTTTAGATGTGTGTTACGATTCACCTGGATTTTGGATTTAATTATTTTCTAGGACTCTCGTTATATTGTTAGAGATTTTATGATTTTAGTGAATTGGATATTTTGGTTATGGATTTGATTCGTTGTGGGTATTTGTCAAGAGTACCGGGTGGCCCTGTATACCTTGACGTCGTGGTAACGAAAGTTGCAGCCGCTCGATTATAGTGTCATGGTGAATCTTTTGCAGCCATTTTGGATGGCGTGGCAAGGAATGACCATGACATACATTTTCAGATATTAGAAAACTACGGTCGTCGGTTCGAGACAGATATCTTGTATTTTATGATTTTATGCGGATTTTCATGCAGTGGGGAATTCAGGTTTTCTGACATTGTTTTCGACATTCGGTACTTGTTTTGATTTATGGGATTATTTTGTGCATGTGAGATTTTGCTTTTTCGAGATTACTTCGTTGTTTGGATTTACCTTACGAGTTGATTTACGTAGCCATACACTGTTCTCTTTGGTGTTTTCATATTGAGATTTTGTTCACTTCTAGTAGTATTACTTGATTCCTGTAAGGTGGGTAGAGTTTTCATGGCATATATGTATGTACTAGTTTTGAAAACCCTAATTTAAAAATTTTGAAATTTTGAGGACGAAATTTTTGTAAGGTGGGTAGGATTTCAGATCTCTATTTTGAAAATAGGCATCCGACTGTATTTAATATTTTTTGTTATTTTAAAATTTCGTATTGTTTAAAAATAGTATTAATTATGGAGTTAGCATTGTTAACTTCCAGGTCATGATTATTCCTATTTCCATTTTGCTATTATTATTATTATTATTATTATTATTATTATTATTATTATTATTATTATTATTATTATTATTATTATTGTTATTGTTACTATCCTTATATCTACCCCCCCAAAAGAAAACCCTAACCCAATCCCTAACTTTTCCCTCTCTCCTCTCAGCTCACAGCCGCCCCCCCCCCCCCCAAATTTCTGTTCTCTCTCTTCACTCTCTCACTCAGCTCTCCTCTCCCACACCCTCGGCTCACTCTCTCTCAGTCCCGAGCACCTCTCTCCTTCCCTCTCCCTCTGCTCTCTACTCTCTCCATCTTTCTGGCTCTCTCTCCCAAGCTCCCTCATCTTTCCCCTCTCGCCCCCGACGACCGGTGCCACTGCCAGCGCCACCGTCTCCCGCACTCTCCGCGACCACCGCCACTACTTCTACCGCCATCCTTGTCGCCCCCGGCCACACTCAGCACTGCGTCGCCGTCTCCACCACTTTTCGCCGCCACCACTTCAATCTCTCCCTCTCTCGCTGTTCCCGACGCCCGCCACCACCGCGGCCGTCCTCGTCTCGGCCACCGCCGCCACTTCCATCCGTCGCCGCCTCCTCCTTATTCTGCTTTCCCCGCCGAGCGCAGTACTGCTGCTGCTGCCGTTCGACTCCTCCAACGGGAGTCGCCACGACCTGGCCGGACTTCCGACGAGCTCCCCCTCTCCCTGTCTTCTCTGCCGACTGCGACCAGCCCCGCTTGGCCGACCTTCCCGGTGAGGTCTTCCACCCTTCTCTTCTCTCCTCTCCGGCGAGCTGCTGTCGTGCATCGAGGGCAGCGCCGCCTCGAGCAGCGGGACGCTCTTGGGCCCCGTGCTGCTCGAGTAGCGAGCTACCCTCGGCCTGTGTGCTTCTCGGGCAGTGAGCCCTCGTGCTCCGTGCCTTTCCTCGGGTTGCGTGCCCCGATTTGCGTGCTGTCTCGTGTAGTGTGCTGCCTCGAGCAGCGCACTCTCGTTCTTCGTGTTTCTCGGGACACGTGTACCGTAAATTATGTGCCACCTCAATTTTTGTGCCATATCGATCCACGTGTTGCCTTGGACAACGGCATGCCTCGCGCTGCCTCGGACACTGTGCCATCTCGGTTGCGCACCTCCTTGGTTTTTGTGCCTCGGCCTTTGTGTCTACCTCATGACCCGTGTCGCTCTGATTTGCGTGCCGTATTGGACTTGTGTCATCTCGGTTTGCGTGCACGTATGGATTTGCGTGCCGTCTTGGTTTACGTTTTGCCTTGGACGCCGCACCGCATCGATTTGCGTACATACATCTGCTTGTATGCCGCATTGATTTACGTGCTTCCTTGAATCTCGCTCCGTCTCGATATACGTATACGTCTCAGTTTGCGTGTCCGTATCGGTCTACGTGCACTTCTCGATTTACGTGCACGTCCCGTTCCTGTTTGCCTTGATATTCGTGCCATCTTGATTTACGTGTCGCATTAATTTGTATGCTATCTTGATATTCGTGATTTCTTCAATCTACGTGCACGTCTCGATTTACGTGCACGTTGTCTCCTATTCATCTCGATCTTCGAGTCATCTCAATTCTCATGCGCGTCTCGATATACGTGCACATCTCGGTTTGTGTGTCTATATCGATTCGCGTGCCTCGATTTTCGTACCAGATCCATGTACTACTTGCGGGACCCGCACGATATAGCCTCGTGCCATTCTTCGTGATTTTTGTCATTATTTAATTCTAATGATTGTTTATTGTGTGTTCTGAGGATCTCGATGGACGTGCTACCCTGGATCCCGATCGCCGAAGACTTGCTTAACTAGCCGAGCCCTCTAGGCAAGTACCCCTTGCTCATCGACGGCTCTTGCCCTCTCTTCTGGATTTATTGTATTTAATTAATTGTGATTGTAATTGTATAATGATTAGTGTAGCTTAGCAGTAGAACTGCCATGATGATACCTATGATAGCTTGGTTCGATACCGGTTTACGACCGTATCGAACAACTCGGACGGGTCATCCACACCTCCGAGGACACGAGCACGACTCACGAGTATGGATTGTCCCCATATGCCCCGTGTCCGACTCGCGTTCGGGTAACGGCTTGGCTAACTGTTTCTATGACCTTGCTTGTGGCTTGGATATGACTGTGGGTCTTGGTGCGCCCTGCGTGGCGATTCTTGTTGCATGTGTTGGCTTGGCGTCCAGTACGCATCGTAGTGCTGCTGGAGGCCGAGACTTAGTGTTCTCGGCTATGGTTTGGTTTCCAGTACGCATGGTAGCACTGCTGGAAGCTGAGACTTAGTGTTCTCAGCCTAGGATTCTGCGGCGGGTTGTGCCGAGTAGATTTTAGCCCCAATTCGCTGGGTGCTCCCGTCCAGA
This sequence comes from Iris pallida, assembly GCA_029216955.1. Classification (NCBI taxonomy): domain Eukaryota; kingdom Viridiplantae; phylum Streptophyta; class Magnoliopsida; order Asparagales; family Iridaceae; genus Iris; species Iris pallida. Next base: position 16,242,827 of record JANAVB010043419.1, read on the forward strand.
ATACAAAGGAGACTATCGAATTTTTCCAGAATTTCCGGTCGGGAATTTGGTTCGAAGAATTAGGCAGAACCATTCCTTTGGTTTGCTAATCTAGACTCGTGCTTACTTGTTTTGGATATAATGGTCTGATTCCAGTACTTGCTAGGTAGACTCTTGACTAGATTAGTCGCCTAGCTCTTGACCTGTCTTGTCCGTCGGATAGCACAAGAAGCACGGTTCCACCCGGGAGACGGTTTGCAACCCTGGTCCTTGTTTGGTTTAAGGGTTGTGGATCTGCTCTAGAGCGGTTCACGCAATCCTTGCCACTTTTCCGGCGACATTTAATTAATATATTCTTTTCCCCTGACCATTTATTTATAGGAGTTATCCTAGTCTAGCCATCTAGGTCTGATAGTTGTCATAAGTATCAGGATTTGTGATTTTGGATATATTTGAGGGCTGAGTATTATGGAGAGTATGATCTCGAGAATATTGATTGACAGACTCACGTGGACTCTTGGATAGTGTTGCTATTTCTTTTGATGATTTTCTAATTCGATCGGACCTGATTATGTAGATTTTTGGATGTTGAGGATCGCAAATATTTCACGAAACGAGGAGAATATCGAGGGTATTATTATATGATTTTTACTCGACTTCCCAAACGCCCAAAAACCTGGGTTGACACTACCAAAATACAGTAAATTAGCGACGGATATTGTCCGTCGGCGTTTGCGACGGCTTTGTGGCAACTAGCCGACGGAGTACCGACGACAAGCCGTTACATTTTTTATTTTATTTTTAGGGGGAGAAAAGATCGCTCATCCGTCGCTAGGACGTCGGAGATATAGCGACGAATATTTAACCGTCGCTATGCAGTCGATTATTTGACAGGAATTGTGGAAAGAATTGGCGGGACAGCTCTTCAACTACGTAGCGACGGATATTCAGTCGGCAAGTATCAAAAATGGCGACTAACGGACGACGGATAAAAATTTGTCGCTAGTTCGTCGCTAAATATACGTTCCAGACTTAAATTGAAACGACGGAAGAAACTTTTTGCATTCCTCCCAAATTCACTCTCTCTCCTCTCTCTCTCTCTCTCTCTCCCGCGGCTTCGGTGATCGGCGTCGGCGTCCTCTCCTCTCTGTCTCCCGAAGGTAATCCCCTCTCTCTTTCTCTCTCTCTCTCTCTCTCTCGCGGTGTCGTAGGTACAGCGGGGACGGCGGGCTTGGGTTGGGGGCGTCGAGGGCTGGGCGGTGGCGGTGGGCGGGGGGTGTGGGTGGCGGGGCTGCGGGGGGCGGCGGGCTTGGGGCGGGGGCGGCGGAGGCTGGGCGGCGGGCTTGGGACGGGGGCGTCAGGGGCTGGGCGGCGGGCTTGGGGCGGCAGACTTGGTGCGGCGGGCTTGGGTCGGGGGCGGCGGGGGACTTTGCTTCTCAAATTCTAGTTTTAATTAGGTGTTTATATCGGCTAAATAATGTGTTATCAATATTGGGTGTTATCCATTAGTTTGGTGGTGTTTGGATTAGTAAATGTGAATATGGAGTTTGGGTTCATGGTGTATGTTTACTGTCTCAAGGACAGTGCGAGTTCTTCATCTGCCTTCTTTGTTAAGAATATCCTTGGGACATTCGTTTCACCAAAGTCACTGAATAAGTGAAGTTTTTCCTGGAAAACCGACCCTTAGAGTGTATCAGTTGTGTGCTTCTATATAGATGTATATATCTATATATCTAACTGTGATATACATATGTGTATGTGTGCTTCTATATAGATGTATATATCTATACATCTAAGTGTGATATACATATGTGTGTATGTGCTTTAGAGAGTGAGGAATGAAGGCAGGCAATGATGATATGACAATCTCAGTTAGCGACGGACTAGTGACCGGTTAGCGACGGATTTTTTCAGCTCCATTTGCATTAATCTACGATACGACATGGTGATCAGGACATAGTCCCTGCAGCCATTCGACTGGCGAGGCAGAAACTATGTAGCCGTAGATAAAGTTGACTATCCTCCGACCCTCATCCCTCGACAATGATGATACGACAACCTATCACTATATCTTATATAGTAGTAGATGATGTCTTAGTATTACATTATGTGAGTTCATCTTGATTCTGTTATATCCTTCAGATACTAGATACGATAAGAACATATACTACACCATATGTATAGAACATAGATGATTCACACTAATTTATGCTAGAATGAATTTTGGGTTGTGTTCTGAGCCATCCGTTCTCACACTTAAAACACATAGGAATTAGTAGTGTGAGAGCGCCGGAGAGAGAGAGAGCGCCGGAGGGGGGGAGGAGAGTGAGTGAGAGAGTAAAATGGTACGACATAGTGAAGTAGTACTGTATTTTGGCTCCAGCTCCAGCTCTATTTGCATTAATCTACGGTACGACATGGTGATCAGGACATAGTCCATGCAGCCATTCGACTGGCGAGACAGAAACTATGTAGCCGTAGATAAAGTTGACTATCCTCCGACCCTCATCCCTCGACAATGATGATACGATAACCTATCACTATATCTTATATAGTAGTAGATGATGTCTTAGTATTACATTACGTGAGTTCATCTTGATTCTGTTATATCCTTCAGATACTAGATACAATAAGAACATATACTACACCATATGCACAGAACATAGATGATTCATACTAATGTATCCTCGAATGAATTTTGGGTTGTGTTCTGAGCCATCCGTTCTGATCAAGCATCTTCCTTCTCCTCTCCTCCATCATGGCTCTGGACCCATCTGCTCCTCCCTACTTTCCTTCTTCTTATTTGACTCTCTCATCCACATATGATATCCACCTCAAGTATAGAGTCGGGGGAGAAGAAGTGGGCAGAAAGAGGAAGGGGGAGCAGCACAGCCGGCGGCATGACCCAGAGGAAGTACAGATGTTTTCTTCAACATCCGTAGGAGAACTATAAGGTTATATCTTTTCACAATATGTCACCTTGTCAAAGACCCTTAATGTGAATATCATGTTACCGCGATGTCGGAAGACTAACATGTCATAATTTTTTAAGCCGTGTGTTTGACATAATCCTCCCAACTCTTTTCTGATATCCACCTCAAGTGTAGAGTCGGGGGAGAAGAAGTGGACAGGAAGAGGAGGGGGAAGCAGCACAGCCGGCGGCATGACCCGGAGGAAGTACAGATGTTTTCTTCAACATCCGTAGGAGAATTATAAGGATATATCTTTTCAAAGAGTTGGGAGGATTATGTCAAAACACACGGCTTAAAAAATTATGACATGTTAGTCTTCCGACACCGCGGTAACATGATACTCACATTAAGGGTCTTTGACAAGGTAACATGTTGTGAAAAGATATATCCTTATAGTTCTCCTACGGATGTTGAAGAAAATATCTGTACTTCTTCCGGGTCATGCCGCCGGCTGTGCTGCTTCCCCCTCCTCTTTCTGCCCACTTCTTCTCCCCCGACTCTACACCTGAGGTGGATATCATATGTGGATGAGAGAGTCAAATAAGAATAAGGGAAGTAGGGAGGAGCAGATGGGTCCAGATCCATGGTGGAGGAGAGGAGAAGGAAGATGCTTGATCAGAACGGAGGAATTGATGGATGGAAGAGAACTAGAAAGCACTAATCCTTCCTGTTGTGAGAAGTGTGAAGAATGAGAAAGGAGAGGGGGGTCCTTGATTTTTGCGTTCATCATCATTAGAGGGAGCAGCACTGGAAAAGTTGTGACGTTGATAGCATGAGAGAGGGAGAGGGTGAATGGAGGGAGGGAAGTGGCTGCATGCCTTTGGCTCTCTCGAGCGGTATTTGTCCTCCGACCCTCATCCCTCGACAATGATGATATGACAACCTATCACTATATCTTATATAGTAGTAGATGATGTCTTAGTATTACATTATGTGAGTTCATCTTGATTCTGTTATATTCTTCAGATACTAGATACGATAAGAACATATACCACACCATATGTACAGAACATAGATGATTCACACTAATGTATGCTAGAATGAATTTTGGGTTGTGTTCTGAGCCATTCGTTTTCATACTTGGCAATTAAGCATGTGAAATAGAACTGATTATGTTTAGTTTGTCTTACGATACAGATTTTCACATCTAAATTGAAATGGATCGTTACTTCGTTGATCGTACATGGATGTACTATCAGATCAACCTCCTGGACTGTAAGTACTTATAAGTATTGACCGTATCGGATTAGTATCGATATATCGTTTTGGTATGGGCAAAGTCTGACTTGCGGTCTTTGCTAAGGCCAAAGTCAATTTTCCTATGTATTTTAGAATTTTGGAATATTTGTGAGAATTTTGGAATATTTGTGCTATGATCGGATTATAACGACGGATATTAGATTACTCTTCAGGATAATTGATGTCAATTTTATATTAATTTGTTTGGTCTATATGATTCTTGGATAATTGGTGTGCATTAAATTCGTATGTGCATATTTGGTCTATGTGATTCTTAGATAATTGGTGTGCATTATATATTTGGTCTATGTGATTGTTGGATAATTGGTGTACATTATATATTGGTTCGGTTTATGCATATTTTTACGAACAGGGAAAGTGCTGCAATTTTTTTTCAAAAAAATCTCATTTAGCGACGGACTAGTGACCGGTTAGCGACGGATATTTCCAGTTTCTGCCTACTGTTCGACGGCATATCCGTCGCTAACTGGAGATTTGAAAATGTTTCCAGGTAGCGACGGATGGTCGACGGAATATCCGTCGGCAACGTTCTGGTGGTATATAGTTCGACGGAATGGCGACGACTCATCCGTCGCCATGGTTCTGGAAATGCCAAGCATTTCCAGAACTTGGTCGACGGATAATCCGTCAGTATTCCGTCGCTACTCCGTCCTCTGTTAGTGACGGCGATCGACGGAATAGCGACGGAACGATACACTCTGATACGCTATTACGACGGTTTATCGACGGACCATTACGTCGCTAGTGTCCACACATTTCAGTATTTAATACTTGAAATGGACGAAAGCCCGTCGGAAAGTCATCGCTAATGCTTCGTATTGTGAAGTCGACAAGCCGTCGCTATTCCGTCCCTTGACGACTGCTTAGCGACGGACCGTTATTAGCGACGAGCTGATTGACGATGGATTATTTTGGCCAAGATCTGTCAGTGATCGGTCGCTAATACAAATTGTCGACGGACGGGCGACGGATCTGGCCGTCGCTAAATCGATATATTTTGGTAGTGTGATTGCTATGTCTTAGTAGTTGAGAGGTTTGTTTCCCGATAGCTTGTGATCATTGATTCAGAGGATTCTTGTGATCATTGATTCAGAGGATTCTTGTGAGCCAGAGGGACTAGCATTGTTATAGTGATGAGCTTGGTATTTGGTGATTGTCTTTCTTGACGTGATATTCGCTCCATCGTGGATGGGAGACTCCTGATAGAGTGATCCGGTGGATAGACCGACTTGATGATTAGAGCTGTAGGCTCCCTTGTATACTTGATAGGATATTATAGTAGATGTTCTGACCTTGTACTTGACCTGATATCCATACCACGATATGGGCAGATAACTTTTTGTGACTGACAGATTTGTCCTTGCTTCCTACATGACTACTTGTATCCGTGCTATAAGTCCAGCTTACCCTTTGAGGTACTGGCCCTGATTTTGCACTGCGGTGCTCCTTGTCTACTGGCACTTGAGGTGCTACTTCCATGATTATATGGCATTACGATGCCATCTTGATATTCTAGCTATATAATATGTTTACCTGTACGGGTACCCTGGTAGTTGGACTATAGTCTTAGCGTGGTCAGGATCGATTGATTGCTTGTGCATTATGCTACAGATGAATCACAACCGGGACTATAGGTGCCGAGGTTGATTCTTACTTAGCGTTCCCGTACTGAGTTACGACATCTAGGAGGGTGATCATGTGACCACGACATGTGATCCCGGATAAATGTTTGGATAATCTAGGAAACTTAAAATGGTAGAAATATTGGAAGGGAACGGAATTCCGAGATCGTACAATACTAGCCTTAATACAGACATTAGTCATGATTTGCAGGCTGGCCGCCACGGATGTTATTACCATTCGCACTAGTGGATGGCTAGATCCGGCTACTACTTATGTACTATGTACTTCTCATGCTCGTACGGTGGCCTTACGAGGGATCGGTGCATATCTTGTCTTGCTATACTTGGCCCCGCTAGCCCTGCTGGGACGGCACGATCTGAGGATTCCCATACTTGCATTGTTGGGGTAACCCAACCTCCACATAGAGAGCCGTAGGCATTTTGAGTGGCCGCTTATTCTTCTAAATTGTTTGGCTTGTTGCTTGCCCAGTCGAATGATATCGAGTCCCAGTTGGCGATGTAAGTATTATTGGATGTTAGGGAGATTGTGATGATTGTTGGTTATTTAGCTACATTAGTTGTGGATTGTCATCGTGCGTTGGTACCGCACGACCCCTACCCTCATTTACTGTTCATATATGTTCTGCTTTATATTTTATCCTGCTGGCTTTCTTCGTCCGTCCTTGAGCCTTCCTTTCTGGTACTTGCTCCGGTTGGCCTGACTAACCCTGGATTATTCCCAGATTGCCTGTGACCGACCCTGTGGATCTTCCAGACTTGACTTGGGGGATGTGCTTCAGTTTCCGACCATGCTAGGAACTGTGGGAAGATATACTCGTCTATATTATTATCTAGTACTGTAGATTTCCTGATTATCATATGTGTATTTTCCTGTTTTCCATATGATTCTCTCATGCTTAGTATTTTATCGTTATTGACTGTGGATATGAGATCGGATTTAGGCCATAGAATGATTGCATGCTAGGATATCCAGCCAAATTGACAACTGTCGTCGCCGTATAACATATTCGTACCTTATACGGTGTAGCTGGTCGACATCCGTTCCCGTATTCCGGTACTGGGGCGTGACTTGTACCACCCTTAGGTTTGATTTTGAGGCTCTTTTCAGTCCTCATTAGGAAGTTAGGATGGATTTTGTGTCACCCAAGGAGAAATTTTGAGGGTGACCCACCAAGTATTTGTGTTTATGTCCCATAGGCTATATTGTCTTCTGATTTCAGATTTATATGTGTTAGAGAATAGGTTAGCCATGGTTAGGATGTCCCATCTAGTTTTTATTTGTATATCTATGTTAGTATCTATGTATTTTAGCCTACAAATCATAATTTTATATAGAGATATCAAATTTGCTATATATAATGTAAAGTGGACTGTTTTGGGTTGATTTGTATATATACTTTAGTTGTGGTGGGTGTTGGTTGTGTGTTAGTAGAGGGGGATTAGATATAGTTGTTTGTACTAGATGTGTGTGTGTGTGTTTGAGAACATGATTCGGTTATGTGTGTTGGTATGTGGAGAGGGAAGAGTTAAGTGTCTTGTGTTTGTGTATGTTTGTATGTTGTGGTTAGGATTTGATATAGAAGTGTGTGTATGCTTGTGAGATGAAGTGAGTTGTGTATGAGTGATAGAGTGTTGTGTGTGTTTGTGTGTTTGAGTAGATAGATATATAGAGATGAGAGTGTGTGAGTGTTGTAGAGAAGGGGGGTCAGCACAGCAAGTTGGCTGCACAGCAGGCAACAGTAGCTGCTGTAGCAGCAGTTGGCTGTATCATGGCTGCATTAGGCAGCAACTATAGCAGTAGCTGCAGCAGGCTTAGCAGCAGCAAAGGCAGCTAGTTGCAGTAGCAGCAAGAGCAGCAGCAGCAGCATGTAGTGCTGCCAATGGCAGCAGCAATGACAGCCCCTTGCAGCCATTTACCTTGCCCTATTTGCCCTTTTGTTTGTGTGTGTCCATGTGTGTGTGAGTGTTAGTAAAGGTTAGATGGTTAGATGGATATATGTTAGATGGTTAGATGTAGAGTTGAGTTAGTTTCTTGTATTAGTGTATATAGATATCTTAGTATCTTAGATATGTTAAGTGATTAGTTAAGGTAAGTTAGGATATGGGTATATGTTAGAGATATGTTAGGATATCTAAGATACATAGATGTTAGGATATGTTAGTATCCTAATTAGCTAGAATTAGTATCCATGGATATGTTAGAATTAGGGTTAGATATCTAGATAAGGGGTATATATATCTTAGAATACCTTAGAGTTTACCTTACCTTAAGGTAATGGATTTACCTTATCACAAGGTAAGGGGGTTTACTAGGTAACTAAGGTATTAGTATTAGATAGCTAGGGTATTGGTTAACTAGTAGCTTGGGGTATATAGATAGGTACTAGATAATCTAAGTATGGGTATTGGGTGTTAAGGTATGTTTACCTAGACTAAGGTATTGGACTTCCAATCAAGGTATTGGTATTGGAATACCAATAGGGGCAATATTGGTAATTATATCTTGGTAGGTAAAGGTTAGAAATAGGATACTTAGACTAGATTTGACCTTGTTTGATCAAGGTTGACTGTTTTGACTCAAAATCAAAGTAAAGTCAACATTTGACCTAGATTGAACTAGGAGTTGACTAGAGTTGACCAGTTGACCAAAAGTCAACTGTGAGTCAATTATTGACCTAATTTGACCTAGATTGGATCGAGAGTTGACTAGAGTTGACCACTTGACCAAAAGTCAATTGTAAGTCAACCCTTGACCTGATTGACCTAGTTTGACTTTGTTAGATCTAGTATGACCTAATATGACTTAGATTGACTTAGTGTGACCTAGTTTGACTTAGTTGACTGAGTTTGACCTAGATTTGCATAGCTTATACTAGAAAATTATGACTAACACTGTTAAACCCTATTTAACTCATGTATATCTCATCTTTAGGTCTGTGACTTCACTCTGAGCCTCGATAAATTGTTGATATTTTTCTACCAGATCTCAGGCGAGTACATTCTTTGATAATATTTTTATTTTATGATATCGTATATGTTTTTGTATTTAGTGTAGATATCCTTGTCCTCTTGATACATTGTTCACACGGATTAGTATTTGTTTGGATCCTGTCATAAGATGTTATTCCTTATATTCCTTGGTATATCTTGTGCAAGCCTTGTCCTTGTTCATTGCGCATTGTATAGACACGATTCCTATGAAGGCTCGTGACCTTCTCAGAGAATTCGTGTCATAACATGTCATGATTGGATCCACTATACTAGTCGGGGACGGAAAGTAGTAGTGTAGATATGTGATCATATCCTTCCCGTGCATGACATTATTATTCCCGTGAGCGTTAATTATACACCGCACATATGATTAACCAGGCCATAAATTTTTGTGCAAGTTCCTAAGCCGATCACATGTTGAAACTAGTGCTAACTCACATATATAGTAGTTTTTTGATCCATGTACATGATATACACTGTTCTCTTGCTCTTATATTCATTTACAGTCTTGATATGCCTTACCATGTTCATGTACGTATCACTTTACCTTATATATTCTCTCTATTTACTGCTACATATTTTTTATCGTCTAACTAGAACTGTTATTAGAGGTTGTGCTCGTTCCATCCTAACTAGATATGTTGACAAAATTTTACAGATGACGGCGAGGACGAGTGTCTTACCTACTATGGTCCTCATGACGTAGTGGGCGTAGATCGGGAGACCCTAGTCCAGCAGGGGTTAGTTCCAGCCGATGAGACACTAGTGGTAGCTCAGCTAGATTAGACTTGTACTGGACTTTGTCTCCAGATAACACTTTAGCATATTATTATTTTAGAATTTGTAATTAAGATTGTTGACTCTGAGACTCTTGACTTGTAGTATTTTTATGTTGGATTTTTGGATATTTTTATATCTTGTTGTCTTTATCTTTCAATATCATTTATCCTTCTTAGAATATAGTGATTGAGTATATTATATTGTCATGACTTGTCCTCCGTTTGGAGTTGACCATCTCGATAGGTTTTTGATATTATAATCGTTGTTAGATAGTAGACCTAGACAGCATTCTACGCCGTTTCTGCGGCGTAGGCTGGGACGCTGTCACGCACTCGTGTCTCTACTTCGGGTACGGGTCGTGACAGTGTCCTTACTGGTGTCATGTCGTATCGTACCGTACCGTATCATATCTATGTTTTTACGACGGGTAGCTTGGGATAGATACTGTAGTTTGCTCAATTCACTGGTAAGTGGTAACCGAGATGTGTAACCCTTTGACAAAAAAGTGGGTTTCCCTCTCCTCCTAATTCCATTTCCTCTCTTGAAGCTCCAAAGAGGTATATGTCTGTGCGTGTTAAGAGCATGAGGTGCTCCAATTTGCTAAATACGGTGGATGTTCTACTATATTGAAAATTTTGATTATTTATTTTATTTTAATTTCAGCACATTTATTTTGTTTTTTCTTTTGGTTAGTGACGTCTTTCGTGTGCTTTCTATTTCTTATAAATATTGACCAAAAATCTTAATAAAATTTAATGTCATTCTAGTCACAATATAGGCTCCACTTTCAACATAACCAAATATCCAGAAAGTTGAATTTGCACTTCCATGGGACAAAAAACTTTGTACCAAAAAAGATCCTTTAGTTTGTGTCACCCTCGGATTTCGTTATACGTATTTTGGTATACATATACGTATCTCGGACCCGTATTTCGACTTGTCCTGACTGGCTAGCCTTGGGTCTTGCATTTGGCATGGGTTAGTTAGCATTTCCTGGTTTGTTTGGTTATCTTGGCCTTGGCATGCATCGGGTTTGGTTGGGTTCGGTTTGGGTTAGCATGTAAACCCCTACCTACCCCCATCCTCCATTTATTAACCCAACAACCCTTCTCTCTCTTCATTCATTTCTCATTTACTCTTCTTCTTCCTCCATTAACTCTCTCCACCTACCAAGAGCTTAGGCAAGTACAACTTGCTTCATGGAGGAACTCAATTTTTGTTGTTCCATTGTCTTCCTCACGAGATTCTGAGACACATTAGTACTTAGCATTTTTAATTTCCATGGTTCATTTCTTGTAGATCTAAGCTTGTTACATTTTCGGATTCCTTGGATTTTGATCTGTCGAACTTTATTATTTTCAAGTTTTGATGGTTCCATATTGTAGAGAAATTCATTCTACCCTATTTTGACCTATGGAAGTCCAGATTTGGGCTTGGATTGAAGGTTGGGAAGTATGGGAACCCCCAACTTCCCAGGTTCTTCTTCTCGAAAAAGTTGGAGAAGAAGAACAGTGCTTGTCGCATGGCCTTTTCATGCGGCAAGGTCCCCTATACGGCTCCTCTTTGGCCGCATAGGCACTCCAGTCTTCATGCGGCCCCCTCTTGCCGCATGGCTCTTGGCAGCCTTGCCGCATGGCCCCTGTTCCCTCTTGCCGCATGGCTCTTGGCAGCTTTGCCGCATGGCCCCTGTTCCCTCTTGCCGCATGGCCCCTGTTCCCTCTTGTCGCATGGCTCTTGGCAGCCTTGCCGTATGGCCCCTGTTCCCTCTTGTCGTATGGCTCTTGGCAGCCTTGCCGCATGGCCCCTGTTCCCCTTAGCCGTATTTTGCATGGCCGTTTGGCCCTTGCCGCATGGCGATCCTTGGCCACATAGGCCATGACCCTTGGCTCCCGGGCCGCATGGCTCTTCCCCCAGCCCTTGCACCCTTTTGCTATTTTGGTTGTTACATTTATGCTTATGTCTCATGACCCTCTGTGTAACTTGGGTCCTTGATGGAAATGCTTATACCACGTTAATTATGCACATGTTCCATGAACACGATAGTGACCCATCGTGGTGCACTTTTGACAAGTAACATAACATGACAGTGGCCCGTCATGGCGCACTCTTGACAAGTAATCTTGATAAGTAAGTCTAACATGTAATCTTGAATGCTGTTGCGACGGCTATCTCGACTTGCTAGTAAATTCTTATCATGACACCGTGGGTGATTGTATTGATTGTGCTTGTATAAGCTACCAGTCTTGTCTCGCATCATGTCTAGGACTTGTATCCATGGTTACCACGGTCAGGGATTCATACTGAATAAGACTAGGTTAATGACTAGATTGATCAAGTAGCTCATATAGATAGAGATATTTCGGCTACAAGCAATCCCGTTATCTGGGCGCCTTCTCTGATGGACTTGTAGCCTGCCGTCGAGTAGGGTACATTTCCAGCACACTGTCATGTAGGGCACTTCTTGAAATAAGTAATATGCATACTGTCATGTGTTGCACCCTCAAGTCACCTAATAGGGTACATTTGTCTCCTGGACGATGTACCCACTATTATATGTATATGGGATACATTTGTCTCCTGGGCGATGTATCCACTATAAATCCTTGTAACTTGCGTCTGGATAACCTGGATAGTCTGCAGGGCTTGTGGCCGTAGGAATATCTCATTGCATCTTGCTAGTAATTAGGCTTGTGATAACCCTAGTTAGTTAAAGTATCAAGTCGTACTCTTTACTTGGCCGTGAATGTTGAATGGAGTCTAGTCTTATCTACTCTTGTCTAGACACTGCCAGTACATAGTTACTTCTGGACATTTCTCAGTTTATGCTTTACTTGTCGATAATTGGTAAGAGACTAAGTTCTGTTTAGGTGAAGGGTTACAACCCCGGTGCTTGTTTGGATTACGGGTTATAACTTAGCTACCGGAATAGTCCTTTAGTTATCTTATCGTTTATCATCCTGTTTTCTCTAACTCATGTCTTTTATTGTAAATTATGTTTTTATGTGCTAACTTGCTAGTTTTAGTTCTTAAGTGAAGCCTCCCTTGTGGCACTTGCTCTTTCTGAGGTCTGATCCAGCTGGTTTTGTATGGCCAGATTTTGGAACAGCACCCGAGGTTCTACCTGCATTCCAGCCAGATGGTGACCACTAGAAGAAACCCTGGCAACGAGTGAATTTTATTTTTGTTCTCCCGCTCTAGTATAAATGATTCTTTTGAGGTGTTTAGCCGTCGAGCAAGTGTTAGCTCGTGTTGAATACTTATATCTCTTGTCTGCCTACGGGCTGTAACATGATTAACAAATCGTAGGGTTGATCATGTATGACTGAAACTCTTGCTAGTCCTCGTATTTTGTACGACTAGTTTCATAATCATCTGTATATGAAACGTATGGGATGCCTTACTATTGTATATTTGATGGTCTAACATCTTTTAACTATTATTACTTGCTTGAGATTGAGACACTAGGCTTGTTTTTCACCATAAGAGACTGATGGCTTGTAGATAAATCCTCATACATCTAGACAGCCGTGGCCGTATATGGAGGTGGAATACACTTCTATATACGTAGCTGGCTGTGTCTGCCCCCGCTCTCCAGTATTCTGGTTCTGGGGCGTGACACGGTTTAAGTGGTGGCCCATGTAGGTCTTATAAATCAAGATGTGTGAGGGTTTCACTGAATAGATGTCTCAATCAGCATCGCCTTTGATCTCTACTCGTGCCTTCTAATCTTTTTGGAATCTTGACCCTGATCACATGCTTACCTCCCTCATCTATCTTGGTCCTTCCTTATTGTCCCATATGTCATTGTTTTTCAGTGACATTGTTTCTGGTCCTACCGATCAGCCAGAAGGAGCTCAACCAGCACCTCAACAGCAACCTGGGGACCAAGCCCAACACTCAGAAGCAGCCTCCCGAGTCATGCCTTCCGGAGATCATGAGTCGCCAGTTCAGCCGGTTCAGCCAATCCAGTCTGCAGAGCCTGATAATGGAACCTTGGTAGGACTTATTCGAGAATTACTTGCATCACAGGATCGTCGAGGTGATGCCCTGCACCAGACAGTACAGACAGCCATGGACAGAGTGGGTTACCAAGGTAACAGTGTAGCCAACAATTTCAAGTGCCTGAATCCTCCCTTCTTCGACGGTAGTGAAAACGCTATTGCAGCTGATGCGTAGCTCTAGGACATCGAGATTATCTTGGATGCAGCCAAGACTCCAGAAGGAGAGAAGGTAGCTGTAGTGCACCTATAGTTATTGGACTTAGCCCGCATGTAAAACCCCTAAATTTTTACTATAATTTTAGTACTGTTTTTTTGTATTTATACGTCGCATAGTCGTATTGTACGTCGTACGAAAATTTACGACTTTCGTATTTTCTCGTCAAGTGCGAATATGTGCGAGTAAAATATTTTTAGAAAAAAAAATTTTAATTTCATGGTGGTTTCAAAATAATAATTATTTTTAGCAAGAAGGTATTTTAAAGATTTGATTATTATGTTTAATTTCGAAATTTGTTTTATCCAAATTAGTAAAAATGTAGTTTGAAATTATTTCCTATTAATACTTAAATATATATTATAATTTTCGAAATTATTTAATATTTATATTTTATTATTCCAAAAAGATATTTAAAAATATTTGTTATTTTCGAAATTATTATTATTGGTATTTTGAAAAATATATATGGAAGTTATTGTGGCCATTTAAATTATGATTTAATCTTTGGATTTATTTAAATATATTAACTTAATACATATAATTGAGATTTGAATTATTTAAATTGATTTTAAACTATAGGGATATAATTAAATTTAAATTGGATTTGTATTTGAAATTGGATTTGGCTTTGATCAAATAAATTTGGATTTATTTAAATAAATATACGATTTATCAAAAAGGGTTTAAATCTTTTCCTAGTCCATATCAAACTGGAAATTCCCACATCCTATAAATAGGTAGGTACTCCTCCATAAATTCCACACATTCACAAATTCTTCACAAATAATTCTCAACCCCCGTGCACCGTGTCCATGTTCCCTTCCCGTCCAATATTCTTATTCCATGCTTTTTTTACAAATACAATTTCATCCCCCGTGTCGACAATTCCGACACGACTCAATAAATTCCTAATCCTAATCCTGTCCTAGCTAATTTCGGGCAGCCACCTTGACGGAGCAGAACCGACCATCATCATCACGGCTCCTCTTCAACCCCGCCATTCGGCATCGCCGCCATCGCCAGTCCCTGGCCAACACAAAGCCCCCAAATACTGCCCGGCCGAACACCTCGCCACCACCACCAGTATCACCATCCCCGTTATCATTACTGTCCCCATCACCAGCGCCACCTTCAACCACCAGGATCACCGCCACACACCGACAGTCCCGACAACCACCTTCACCACCACTACCGATACCCTGACACTCCAAGCCCCGCACCCCTATCCCGACCACGACCACAACCGCCCTTTCCGCAGACACCAGACACCAGGGAAAAAAAAGAAGAGAGAAAAGAAAACCTAACCTAGCCTCGTCGCGCAGCCGACGAGCTCCCTCCGCCGCTCACGCCCTCCAGCCGCGTCGCCCCTAGCCACCCAGCCTCCCGACGCCGGACCCCTCTCTGTGCCGTCACCGGCGATGCCTCGCCGATCCCTCGTGCAGCCCGCGCCACTGCCGGCCAGGTACTCCCCGGCGCCTGAACCCTGCCACCAGCTCCGCTCCCCGTCACCCTTCCGGCCCCGCCGCCGCGTCCTTGCCGCCCCTCCTCCGACATCCCAGCGCCTCCGCCGGAGTCTCCAGCACCGCCACCCGGCTCCCTCTTCTCCGCAGCTCCGGAGAAACCCTCATCCACTCCTTCTCCTCTCCGCCTAGGTCCGCCACTGTCGACCGGCGAACCACCGCGCGCCTCCACCCCTAGCCGAGTTCACCGCCGTTCGCAGCTCCCGAACCCGATCCGACGGCGACCGCCCACTCGGTAACCCCTCTTCCCTCCAGCAACTTTCCCCCTTTCTAATTTCTTCCGAGTAGAGTAGGTAGAGAACAGAACAGCTGTTAATTAGTATAATTTATTATAATTATTATTATTATTATAATTATTATCATCATTGTTATCATTATTATTATTATTATTATTATTATTTTTATTACTAATATCATTATTATTAACACTGTTTTTATTATTATTATTATTATTATTATTATTATTATTATTATTATTATTATTATTATTATTATTATTATTATTATTATTATTATCATTATTATATTATCATTATTATAGTTATTGGTAATCATTATAATTACTGTTAATTATTATTATTATCATTAGTATTATTTTAATACTTTTGTTAGGTTAAATTTTTTTTATAATTATTAGTGTATTGTTACTTAAAATAATTATATTCTCTTATAAAAGATAGGTAATATTTTGCAAAAATTTTATGTTAGGAATTTGAGATTATAAAAATATTTATTGGGGGCTTGGCCCTATAATTTTAAATTTTAATATTAGTCTTAAATAATTCTTCTAAGATTTCCCATATTTTTCTAAAAATATTTTTGAAATAAAATATGGTTTCTACTAAATTTCTACTTTGACAATCTTAGAATTTTTGCCTAAAATAATCTTTTGATTTCAAGTAATTGTCTAAAAACAATATTTCGACTAATAAGATATAGTTTTCAAGTATACAAATATTTTCCAAAATAATATACTTAACTTTCACTTAATCTCTTTGATTATCATCACCAATCATGACTAAATCATGTTTTCCTATTTTGTCGCAACCTCGAACCATTACACACTGAACATGGATATTGGACAATCGAAACTTGCCGGATTGTTGCACCACACCGACGTCACACCAGGCGTAACCCCAGGCAAGATACCTTGCCATCTTGTACTTACATTTGATTCATGATGTTTTATATGTTGCTAGTGTTTTTACATTAGTAAGAGTATGTCCAAGTATGACTTGGGTGCCATCGATATGTATATCGATGTTTGTGTGTGTGCGTGTGTGTGTGGACCATATGTGGTAGCGGACTTTCCCGGTGTGTTGAAGTTATGCTTCATAACTTCTTTGACTTGTTGACACGTCTCATACACACACATGAATGAGGATCATAGAGTCGGCACGAACCTACGTATTCGACTTGCTACCGATACGGGCGGTTCGTGTGTCGGTTCATTTATGGATTAGCGGAGTCTAGATAGCGACTTGCATAGAGATATGGATCGCCAAGACATGGATATGACTTGTGTGATACATGGGCGGGGAAAACTACTGGGACGTATGAGCTATCCCACAGCCTTCTAATTGCCCGGTTATGGGTTCATGGTTTCCCTGTTATGGGTGTGTCGCTAGAGGATATATCCATTGCACGGCCCTGACCACGTCGTCAGATACGGTCAGGAGGTATGCTAGCGATGCAAAGTATGAACTAGGGGATATATCCATTGCACGGCCCTGACCACGTCGTCAGATACGGTCAGAGACGTATACTAGTTCATGCGAAAGCTTCTAGTGGATGCTATGCTTTATTCCTACCCACTTATACGTTCCAGTATAGTTTTCGACTTGCATTACACCTAGATGGTTAGGTTCCATTGTGTTGGAGCATGTGGTCATTTCTTTATCATGTATCATTTACAGTTCATCATGGTATTGTTATTATGTATCTTGTTACGTCCCTCTGAGGACCTGGTTTTTCCCCAGGTGTGTATTTTCGTGATTTCTTGCAGGTGCTCTAGCTAAGGCCATGACTTGCGCTCTATTCCATCGTGATGATTACTCTTGGATTCGTCACTTGCTCTCGCTTGCTAAATTCTTTCCTTGTATATTTTTCCATATTTAATTTGGTTGGTAGTGGACTTTGTCTCCGCCCAACTACTGTGTACATGACAAATTCAAAATTTGCTGTATATCATTATTTATCTTTGTGGATGAGATTTAGTTGTCTTGGATTACTACATTTACAGCTTATGTATACATACGAGGTCCATGTATTTCGTATGTATACAGCTGGCATGTCTACGTACTTGGTCCTACGTATTTTGGGACTGGGGCGTTACATCGCACCTGGTAGGCGATGCTAGCAGTGGGTTTGGCGACGCCTGTCCTATGGGCGACATTCAGTGATAAGTTTCAGATCAAGTACTTTGATGCAGTGGCTCGACATGATCTGCAGACGAGATTCACCAATCTGAAGCAGATGAGCAGGACGGTCGATGGATATGCGGCCGAATTTTCTAGACTGAGTCGATTTGCTCCCACCTTGGTGGCAACCGAGTTGGATCAAGCACAGCGATTTCAACAGGGACTTCACCTAGAGATTATTCTAGCAGTGGAACAGTTCGACCATCAGACTTTTGATGCTATCTTGAGGGCAGTCAGGAAGCACGAGTATACCTTCCCGAGAATAATAGATCGAACCGGAAGCAGGAAGAGGTCCCATGGGCAGATGGGTCTGTCCTCAGCACCAGCCCCGGCAGCTAGGGCCTTGACTATTGGAGCTCCGAGGAGGACGACATCAGTTATGTCGGTTCAACATTTAACACCGATGTACCCTCAGCCGCAGAAGCAGAAGTAGTCTTCCGTAATGGGCTGCACTCATTGTGGGAAGCCAGGACACGTTGTTTCGGAGTATCGCAGAGCACATGGATTATGTTTGGATTGTAGGGCACCGGATCATAAGATAGGGTCCTGTCCGAATAGAGCCAGCTCATCGTCAGCGAACCTAACCAGTCCCTCGGTTAGAGGACCAACTCCCGTATCAGTTCAGCAGCAGCAGCAGTACCCGTGACAGAGGCCCTTGCCGCCTCAGGCCCAAGCATTTCAGCAGCAGAACCCCCTGCAGTATGCACAAGTCCAAGCTCAGATTCAGAACCGACAAAGAGGTTTCTAGCAGGATGTCTTCCTTTGCCTCACGCCTTTAAATTTTTTGCTTGCATGAATGATTGCTTGATTGGTTGCTAGTCATGGATTGCTTATGATTAGTATAGCTTGCTCGACATCTCTAGCCTCTTGATTTAAATTTCGAGGATAGAATTCTTTTAAGGTGGGTAGAATTGTCACCCTCGGATTTCGTTATACGTATTTTGGTATACATGTACGTATCTCGGATCCGTATTTCGACTTGTCCTGACTGGCTATGTCACCCCCAGTTTTCAGGAATAGGGGTATTTTTGTCATTTTGTATTTTTAAATATTTTTGAAATTTATTTTATTATTTATGATATTGTTTTGGGGTTATTTGAGTCGGGTTCGAATTTCAGCTCATTCCGACTTGTATCAGGTACCCGGGGTAGCTTAGACTCTGATCGGGAGCCAACTGGAACCGACCAACTTGTCATGACCAAACCCAGATATTTATATTTGACTAATCCCATTTGATTTTAGTGGGATTAGAGATTAGAATTAGATTTAGAACTTGAAATTTGGAGTTTTCAAGTTACCATTTTGACCCCAACTCAAAACCACTCATTTCTTTGACTTGGAGGGCATTTTGGTAAATTATCAAATGCCCCAACCCTCTAAAATGTGGCCGGCCAGCAGCAACACTCCCTCTCTTCTTCCCATTTCAACAAAAACTCTCTCTTCTTCTTTCTCTCATTCTACAAAGACCCCTTTCTTTTTCCTTTGGATTTTAAGCTCCAAAGTAAGTCAAATATCTTCTAATTCTCTTTCATACTCTAGATCTCTCTCTAATCTTGGTGCTAACCCTTATTTATCTCTTATTTGTGATTTTTCTCTAGGTAGAACCTAGCATGGAGGGGTTGGAAGGTTAGATTTGGCTTTTGACCCAAAAAAAACTAATTTTGGGGCTTTTCTTTGGGATTCCAACTCCCAAGAGGTAAACCATAACTCTAACTCTTGTAATTGCTCCTAATTAATGTTATTTGTATATTAGAGGATACCCGAGATGTAGGACAACCCATTAGAAGAGGTTTGGAACCCATTGGACTCAATTCGGAACTTTCGGACTAGGTTTAGTGTCAATTTTGGGGAAAATCCTAAATTTACATGTTTGGGTGTTACTCCTAGTCTAATTAGACCTAATTAGATTAGTTTGGGTGAGATGAGCCTAGGTACGTGTCCATATTTGGATACGTGGGTCGTTTTGCGAGAAATCATAAAAATAGGCTTTTTCGGGATTTTCGGGTTCCAACACACGGGTGACTTTTTGCACTGACACTAGAATTGACAAGTTAGTACTTAGAATAGCTTCTAATCATTATTTAGAACTCGTGGGTAGAGTTTGGGTCGAATCCGGATAGGTTTGGTGTCTGTATCATGCGGTATCGCGAATAGGACACCCCGGAGTCGTCAGAATGGCCATTTGGCCATTCGGGCCTCGTTTCTCGTTTTCGCTAGTGTGCGCGAGTTAGATTTCTTGTGTGGGGCACGTGTCTAGGCCCTAGAGGGTAGAATTGCAAGATTTGTGTATTCGGATAAGGTTTTGGGTCGTTTTGGAATATATGTGTGTGTGTGTCCATATATGAGTATGGTTATACATATGTATATATATATATATATGTGTGTGGGGTGGGGGGGGAATAGAGATTTCGAAAGAGGGAGGGGATTAAGGAATAGAGAGTGGTAGAGGGAATGGTGTTAGAAGTGTGTGTGTTTGTGTGGTAGAAAGATTGAGAATAGAGAGTGGTGGTTGTAGTGGTGGTTGATGGTGGTGAAAGGAGGGTGAAGGCAACAGCTATAACAGCAGCTGTAGCAGTGAGCTGCTGCCCATGGCAGCAGCTGTAGGAGAGGCAGCAGCAGTCCCCAATGGGGACTGCATTTCGAGCAGGAGCAGCCCCTATTTCAGTCCCATTGCACCATGTATCAGCCCCTCCCTTTTCAATACAAATCAGCCATTACATTTCCCCATTCATCCATCTATTTTCCATTCAATTCAGCTATATATAAACCTCCACATCAGCCTACATTCAGCTCCAATATAACCCCCACAAATCAGCCTATAAGCAGTCCTAAAACCAGTCCTATTCAGCCCCTACATTGGCCCCTTTAACCCAGATATAAGCCCCTATATTCAGCCACTTCAGCCCCCAAAACAACCCCCATTTCACCTATAATTCAGCCATATTATCCCCCTATCTTCCACACAATTCAGCCACCATTTTACCCTCCATTGACAGCCCCACTTGACACCCAAAACAGACCATGGATAGCCCCATGTTTGCACATCCATTTAGGACAGCCCAAATCAGCCTACATCAGCCCATATTTCAGCCCATAAATCAGCCCCCAATTCTTCCATATATTCACTTATGCATTCCATTCATACTTTCCATTCAATTCAATCCTCCAAATATTCATTCATTCATGTATTAATCACTTCAAACATTCATCCCTCCATCCATACATCCTTCCATTCACTTATGCATTTCATTCATTCACTCTACAAATTCATCCACTCATCCCACCATCCTATCACCCATTCATTTATACTTTCCATCCCCATTCCATTTCATCTCCATTTCACTTCATTCACACATTCATTCATTCATCCCCCTTTCCATTACATACTACAAAGTCCTTTGGCCCTATAGGTCTTGAGTTTTTGTTATGATGTGAGGATATTATTAGAGAGTAAGGTATTGTGGTAGGCTTGTTAGATTTAGTATTAGATATTAGTTAGTGTTGGTGTTAGTGTTGTGTTAGAAATGGTTAGTTAAGTTAGTATCCTAATAGACTAGTTAGAGGACTAACCTAGACACTAGGAGAGTGTGGGAGAGTGAACTAGGAAGGTTGGTAGAGAGTAGGGTATGGTATCTCAAGATACCATAGCGTATCATGACGATACCCTAAGGTAATATTGGGATGACCAACATGGAAGATAAGATGGATTAGATGCCCAAGAACCCTAGATTTCTTGGTTGGTAAATCCTAGATAGGATAGTATCTAGCTACCCTAAGAAGCCTAGGCTAGTATCCTGAGATCTAGAGGGGTTTCCTTTGTAATGGACAAGGTATTGGTATTTTCTTTGTGAAGGGTAAATGTAGGTAATAGGGTATTGTTAAGATTTTGAGTTTGACTTCTAAGATGGGCTTAGAAATAGGTTGTCTTAGTAGGTAAGGACTAGATGAGGGTAGTTTAGACTAGTCTTGACCCCCGTTGACCAAGAGTTGACTTTTTGACCGAAAGTCAACTTCAAGTCAACACTTGACTTAGAATTGACCGAAACCAAACCAGAGTTGAACAGTTGACTGAAAATCAACTGTTAGTCAATATTTGACTTGTTTGACCTAGGGTTGACTCAGTGTTGACCAGAATTGACCAGCGTTGATATTTTGATCAAAAGTCAACTGTAAGTCAACTTTTGACCCAGATTGACCTAGTTTGACTTAGATTGACTTCCTGTGACCTTGTTTGATCTTGGTTGACCTAGTGTGACCTAGTTTAGCTTGGTGTGACTTAGTTTGACCTAGTTTTGACTTAGACTTGCATATCATGACTCGATTAGCTTTCCTTTCATTATTAAACCATGTTTTGACTTGTAGTATCTCATCTTTAGGTCTGTGATTACTCTGAGCGTCTGTTCACCTTATCAGCTCAGGACCACATGCGAGTACATTCTCTGATAATATTTCTGTTTTATGATATCGTCTTTGTTTCTAGTATTTAGTGTAGATATCCTTGTTCTCTTGACACATGGTGCACACGGATTGGTATTGTCTGGATCCCGTCATAAGATGTTATTCCTCTTATATATGGTATACACTGGGCAAGTCTTCATTGTTTGTTGTTCATTGTATAGATACGATTCCTGCGTAGGCCCGTGACCTCCTCAGAGAATACGTGTCATGACGTGTCATGACTGGATCCACTATATTAGTCAGGGATACGGGTGTTAGCGTAGATATGTGATCAATACCCCATAGTATTATATTGTATCATCATTGTATCACTATAGTAGCCTCATTGTATAGTGTTAATCATACACTCACATATGATTAGCCAGGCCAAACATTGTATCAAGTTCTAAGCCGATCACATATTGAAACTAGTGCTAAACTCACATAGATAGCAGTTCCAGATTTTGTACATGTTATACATTGTTTTCTTGCCTTATCTCATTACAGTTTTGATATACTCTTCCAGGATACATGTACGCTCTACTTTACCAAGTATATTCTCTCTATCTACTGCTACATTTTCAATATCATATAACTAGAACTGTTGTTTGAGATTTTGTACTCGTTTTTGTCCTGACTGGACCTGTTAAAAATATTACAGATGATGATGGTGACTGTCCTACCTTCTATGGGGCACATGAGGGTGACACTCAGGAGCCCGAGGAGCATCTAGCTCAGTAGAGGGTGCTTACTCTAGTCTAGTATTTTAGTTTTCAGTTTGTATCGGATTGTTCTGATTGTTAGTTGAGACTTAGTTATATTTCAGGACTTGTATTTATTTGTGTTAAACATCTACTTTGTGTGGTGTGATAACTCTATTTATATTCAGTTTCTTCCTTTTATCTGATTTCATATCGTGCTCTATCTTCCCTAGACTTGTGATTGAGATATAGAGTTGAGATGTTATATTATACCTCTGTGCGGAGATGACAGGTTTATATATCTTGTTGATTAGATGTTATAGAGGACCTATACAACGTTCTACCGTCGATACTGCGGCGTAGGCTGGACGTACCCACGTTCTCGTGCCCCTAAATAGGGTGTGGGTCGTGACAGGCTAGCCTTGGATCTTGCATTTGGCATGGGTTAGTTAGCATTTTCTGGTTTGTGTGGTTATCTTGGCCTTGGCATGCATCGGGTTTGGTTGGGTTCGGCTTGGTTGGGTTCGGTTTGGTTTAGCATGCAAACCCCTACCTACCACCATCCCCCATTTATTAACCCAACAACCCTTCTCTCTTTTCATTCATTTCTCATTTACTCTTCTTCTTCTTCCTCCATTAACTCTCTCCACCTACAAGAGCTTAGGCACTACTAAAATCTGTCAATTCAGCGACGCGTAAAGACGTCGCTAAAAAGGAAAAATACGTCGCTAATTTCTATTAGCGACATCTTTAGCGACGTTTTCAAGTAGTCGGGATTAACCTAGTCGCTAAACAAGAAAACGTCGCCATACGTCGCTATTACGACGAACTTTAGCGACGTGTCCACGTCGCTAATATAGCGACTGCCATCGACATAAACCGTCATAATATACCGACGTAATCTAGAGACGTTGAGCGACTCTGTCTCGCATCGATGCTGACCTGGCTTGAGAGCCATATGGCGACGTTCTGCGACTTTTCTACGTCGCTACATTACCGACGTTTACCGGCGATCAGCGACGATATTCCTTACAGTTAGCGACGTAGTTAGCGACGTTTCTTTCATCGCTGACCGTCAGTAATCGTCGCTGAACGTCGCTAATATTAAAAAAATAAAAAAATGCAGCATTTACAGCATTCCCTGCAGCATTTACAGCATCCCCCACACCATTTGTTACAGCAACAACGGTGTGTATCACGAACACAGTATCAAACAACACAGACACACACAATCACGAACACGTTTGAAACACAATCTCATCAATCAACACAGATATATGAAAATTTGTAATAACAATGTCAAACATAATGGTCCACAACTTAACTGCCAAGTATGGGAAGGAATGGCTCAGAACACAACCCAAAATTCATTCTAGCATACATTAGTGTGAATCATCTATGTTCTGTACATATGGTGTAGTATATGTTCTTATCGTATGTAGTATCTGAAGAATGTAACAGAATCAAGATGAACTCACATAATGTAATACTAAGACATCATCTACTACTATATAAGATATAGTGATAGGTTGTCGTATCATCATTGCCGAAGGATGAGAGTCGGAGGACAGTCAACTTTATCTACGGCTACATAGTTTCTGCCTCGCCAGTCGAATGGCTGCAGAGACTATGTCCTGATCACCATGTCGTACCGTAGATTAATGCAAATGGAGCTGGAGCCAAAATACAGAAACCAAAATATGATATCCACCTCAAGTGTAGAGTCGGAGGAGAAGATCTTTTCCACCCTCTCCCTCCCTCACGCTATCAACGTCACAACTTCTCCACCTCAAGTTCTGATCAAGCATTTTCCTTCTCCTCTCCTCCACCATGGCTCTGAACCTATCTGCTCCTCCCTACTATCCTTCTTCTTATTTGACTCTCTCAGCCACATATGATATCCAGCTCAAGTATAGAGTCGGAGGAGAAGAAGTGGACATGAAGAGGAGGGGGAAGCAGCACAGCCGACGGCATGACCCGGAGGAAGTACAGAGGTTTTCTTCAACATACGTAGGAGAATTATAAGGATATATCTTTTCACAACATATCACCTTGTCAAAGACCCTTAATGTGACAACCATGTTACCACGGTGTCGGAAAACTAACATGTCATAATTTTATAAGCCGTGTGTTTTGACATAATCCTCCAACCGGATTTCAGTTCTATGTAATAATGCAAGATTACGACATAGGAGGAAAGAGTTGGAAGGATTATGTAAAAGAGGCCACCATGCTGTCAGGAACCTCTCACTCGAGCTCTACACCAAAGATGTCCACTTGAGCTCCGGGACAAAGTTTTGGCTCGGAGCAAGAATCTGTGGACGGAGCACATCCACCATGCTGTCAGGAAAAAATAGTAACGGTGAGAGACCCATCTGAGTAGGACGTATACTTTGATAATATCTCCTCCAACACTCGATCCCACTACTGATATAATTTTTATAAAGGTGATCTCTGAGAGTATACGTCCCTCTCAGATGGATCTCTCAGATTATCCTCTCCGGTTGGGTTGTCGTATCATCATTGCCGAGGGATGAGGGTCGGAGGACAGTCGACTTTATCTACGGATACATAGTTTCTGCCTCGCCAGTCGAATGGCTGCAGGGACTATGTCTTGATCACTATGTCATAGTCCAATATAATCTAGAGATTGACATAGTACTAATTCATATATGTAGTCCAATACAAATAGTCTAATACAAAAACAACCCAATACAAATAGTCCAATATAAATAAGTACTAATAGCTAATGAGAACCACGCTGCTCACGCAAACGCTCAGTGATACGTTCACGCAACCACCTCGAAAAAGCGAGATTTTTGGCGCGAGGAGAGCTGTCGTCCCTTGCAAGGATTGCATGAAGAGTCCTCTCGGTCTCACTAGCTACCCGTGCTGGATGAATAGAACTCCCGGTCTCACTAGCAACCGGTGCCACTTCATCCTTAACTGTAGGAGGAGCCACCTTAGCATTTACTGTTTTTCTCAAACGACGTGCCGCTCCTCGGGTCATGGGTGCCATCTGGTAAGCAAGCTAATATAATTGTAACATAAGCAAGCTAACTAAAGGAACCATCATGTAATTTGAGTACATTTTTGAAAGCAGATAAAGTACAATAAATTCGATTTTTTGCCAAGTAGCAGAACGGATGGCTCAGAACACAACCCTAAAATTTATTCTAGCATACATTAGTGTGAATCATCTATGTTCTGTACATATGGTGTAGTATATGTTCTTATCGTATGTAGTATCTGAAGAATGTAACAGAATCAAGATGAACTCACATAATATAATACTAAGACGTCATCTACTACTATATATATAAGATATAGTGATAGGTTGTCGTATCATCATTGCCGAGGGATGAGGGTCGAAGGACAGTCAACTTTATCTACGGCTACATAGTTTTCTGCCTCGCCAGTCGAATGGCTGCAGGGACTATGTCCTGATCACGATGTCATACCGTAGATTTAGGATTTAAAATATGGTATTCAGGTCAACTTAATTCGGTCAAAGGGTACTGAACAGAAAGTCTAAATATCCCATATTTCAGTAATGTCAGTGAGCTAAATCATACTCAACTGTCGAGAATACTTAGGAGAAAACTCATTCACAGGATTAGTATATCCATCCTTCGTGACATAGCTGAAATTTTATAGGGCTCGATAATAATTATTAGTCAATTTATTCATCATTTCAAAACCCTAAAAATGCCCAAAAAAACTCCCAGTATCAGTAAATAGGGCTCGAACCCTAAATTAGAATTCAAATCCACCCAAAACATCAAATTGACAGTTGATATGCCTAAAAAAAATGAGATTTTTCAGTATATAGGTGTCACACTGTGAATCTCGTGTCCACACAGTGGGACACGACGTATCCAAACCAACAAAATAGGTGTCACACAAACTAGAAGCGAGTCCACGCTCTCGTATCCCCCGCAACGAGTCTACTGTCAATCTCGTGTCCCCCACAGCGAGTCCACGCTCTCGTGGACACGAACTAGAAGCGAGAGAGAGAGAGCTAGAAGACGAGGAAAAACTGGGGAGGAGCTACCAGAGGAAGGAGGAGGAGAAGAAGGAGGAGCTACCTGAGGAAGGAGGAGGAGGAGAAGGAGGAGGCCGGAGGAGAGAGATCGCCGGAGGAGCGCCACGGAGGAGGAGGGAAATCGTCGGAGGAGCATCGCGGAGGAGGAGCGCGCCCAAATTTGGGAGGAAAAATTGTGAAATGATCGAAAAGGAAACCCTCACTGGCTATATGAAACGTTTAGCGACGTCCGCATAGGATGTCGCTAAACGTCGCTGATATATAATAAATAGCGACGTAACTTAAAATGCGTCACAAAACGTCGCTACATCAGCGACGAGTACCGACGAACCTGCGACGCACTACCCCATTTAACAAAATATAGATGCTAGACGTCGCTATTAGTCGCTGTTGGCGACAAACAGCGACGTCTTTTATTAACGTCGCTAAAACCCCAAACATTAGCGACAAAATTTCACGGAGTCGCTAAATACGTCGCTGATTTGACTTATTTTGGTAGTGAGGCAAGTGCAACTTGCTTCATGGAGGAACTCAATTTTTGTTGTTCCATTGTCTTCCTTACGAGATTCTAAGACACTTTAGTACTTAGTATTTTTAATTTCCGTGGTTCATTTCATTTAGATCGAAGCTTGTTGTATTTTTGGATTCCTTGGGTTTTGATCTATCGAACTTTATTATTTTCAAGTTTTGATGGTTCCAAATTGTAGAGAAATTTATTCTACCCAATTTTGACCTATGGAAGTCCAGATTTGGGCTTGGATTGAAGGTTGGGAAGTATGGGAACCCCTAACTTTCTAGGTTCTTCTTCTCGAAAAAGTTAGAGAAGAAGAACAGTGCTTGCCGCATGGCCTTTTCATGCGGCAAGGTCCCCTACGGCTCCTCTTTGGCCGCATAGGCACTCCAGTCTTCATGCGGCCCCTCTTGCCGTATGGCTCTTGGCAGCCTTGCCGCATGGCTCCTGTTCCCTCTTGTCGCATGGCTCTTGGCAGCCTTGCCGCATGGCCCCTGTTCTCCTTAGCCGCATGCTGCATGGCCGTTTGGCCCTTGCCGCATGGCGATCCTTGGCCGCATAGGCCATGACCCTTGGCTCCTGGGCTGCATGGCTCTTTCCACAGCCCTTGCACTCTTTTGCTATTTTGGTTGTTACATTTATGCTTATGTCTCATGACCCTCTGTGTAACTTGTGTCCTTGATGGAAATGCTTATACCACGTTAATTATACACATGTTTCATGAACACGATAGTGATCCGTCGTGGTGCACTCTTGACAAGTAACATGACATGACATTGGTCCGTTATGGCGTACTCTTGACAACTAATCTTGATAAGTAAGTCTAACATGTAATCTTGAATGCTATTGCGACGGCTATCTCGACTTGCTAGTAAATTCTCATCATGACACCGTGGGTGATTGTATTGATTGTGCTTGTATAAGCTACCAATCTTGTCTCGCATCATGTCTAGGACTTGTATCCCGGGTTACCACGGTCAGAGATTCATACTGAGTAAGACTAGGTTAATGACTAGATTGATCAAGTAGCTCATATAGATAGAGATATTTCAGCTACAAGCAATCTCATTATCTGAACGCCTTCTCTGATGGACTTGTAGCCTGCCGTCGAGTAGGGCACATTTCCAGCACACTGTCATATGGGGCACTTCTTGAAATAAGTAATATGCACACTGTCATGTGTAGCACCCCCAAGTCACCTAATAGGGTACATTTGTCTTCTGGGCGATGTACCCACTATTATATGTACATGGGATACATTTGTCTCCTAGGCGATGTATCCACTATAAATCTTTGTAACTTGCATCTGGATAACCTGAATAGTCTGCAGGGCTTGTGGCCGTAGGAATATCTCATTACATCTTGCTAGTAACTAGGCTTGTGATAACCCTAGTTAGTTAAAGTATCAAGCCGTACTCTTTACTTGGCCGTGAATGTTGAATGGAGTCTAGTCTTGTCTAATCTTGTCTAGACACTGCCAGTACATGGTTACTTCTGGACATTTCTCAGTTTATGCTTTACTTGTCGATAATTGGTAAGAGACTAAGTTCTGTTCAGGTGAAGGGTTACAACCCCGGTCCTTGTTTGGTTTACGGGTTGTAACTTAGCTACCAGAATAGTCCTTTAGTTATCTTATCGTTTATCACCCTGTTTTCTCTAACTCATGTCTTTTATTATCAATTATGTTTTTATGTACTAACTTGCTGGTTTTAGTTCTTAAGTGAAGCCTCCCTTGTGGCACTTGCTCTTTCTGGGGTCTGACCCAGCTGGTTTTGTATGGCCAGATTTTGGAGCAGCACCCGAGGTTCTACCTGCATTCCAGCCAGATGGTGACCACTAGAAGAAACCCTGGCAACGAGTGGATTTTATTTTTGCTTTCCCGCTCTAGTATAAATTATTCTTTTGAGGCGTTTAGCCGCCGAGCAAGTGTTAGCTCGTGTTGAATACTTATATCTCTTGTCTGCCTACGGGCTGTAACATGATTAACAAATCCTAGGGTTGATCATGTATGACTGAAATTCTTGGTAGTCCTGCATTTTGTACGATTAGCTTTATGATCATCTGTATATGAAACGTATGGGACGCCTTACTATTGTATATTTGATGGTCTAACATCTTGTAACTATTATTATTTGCTTGAGATTGAGACACTAGGCTTGTTCTTGACCATAAGAGACTGATGGCTTGTAGATAAACCCTCATACATCTAGACAGCCGTGACCGTATATGGAGGTGGAATACACTTCTATATACGTAGCTGGCTGTGTCTGCCCCCGCTCTTCAGTATTCTGGTTCTGGGGCATGACTGTTTATTTTAGGAGTTTAGGCCGATGGAGCTCGGTAACTGGAGTTAACCCTATTTTTACATTCAAAACCAGTAGGAATCACCTCAATGTTGAAATTTCTCCCAATGTTAATTTATCTCCATTTTAACCTATTCTTTCCAATTAGAAACTTGTAGCCAAAATTGAAAACTAAGGTTCATAGTATCGGTATCGGACCATTCATATGAGTAGGAGGATCGGCGGCGGTTTCGAATCGGAGTATCCAGTTTTTTGGTATCGGAAAGGAAATAATTACTAGTAAATTGTTAACATTTTAGAAAATATATTTCATACATTTAGGCATAATTTTAAGTACTTCCAGTATTGTTTCTTAGTAATTTTGAAATTGAATGAAATAGTAGTCACCATTGCCGATTGGTTTACATGTGATACATAAGTTTTCTTGTTTTACATGCTTTTACAACATTACTATGCATTTACACCCTTAGTGCTTGGTATTTTTCGTTCAATTATTTTTGCCGAATTGACCGAGAAAGAGACCTCCAATGTCGGTATCAGTGAGTATCGGATTGGAACATGTCAAACCGTATCGGTATCGGCCGTATAGGATCGGTATCAGCCATATCGGATCGGTATCAGCAGATACTGCAAACTATGGTGGAAACCTCTTCCCATTTTAGTTTCCATCCAAATAGGATGAAGGTTGTGAAAACTTATGAAGGCGGATGATTGTTCAGTTTTTATTATTGTTAGATTCAAAAATCAAACACTTTTTATTTGGTCTTCCGCAAATCAAACTTATGGAGGCTGATGATTATTCAGTTTCCATCCAAATAGGTTGAAGGTTGTGGAAACTTGTGGAGGCCGATGATTGTTCAGTTTTTATTATTGTTAGCTTCAAAAATCAAACACTTTTTATTTGATCTTCCGCAAATGTGTTGAGTTTATCGACTTTAAGATATTCTTCACAGTTTGATATAAAACCTAATAATATTTGCAGCAGGATAGGCCTGATGAGCTGGCACGAATAGAAGCGACAGGTGGACGCGTGATTGACCTCAACGGAGCTGGCGTTGGTGGAATCCTGGCTATGTCTCGGGCAATAGGTTTGCTTCTTTATGGCTTTCTTCATTATCAAAGGAGGGAATATGATGATATTTTTTTATTCGTCTTTCTTCTTATTCTTGCATTTAATTGTCTTTTATATATAGTTCAAAGTAGTTTCAATAGATCTGAAATTCGTAGTAGTATCAGTATTAGGTTTTTTCGGGCATATGAAGTTGTTATTGCCGGGAACGCCGGGGCATAATTTTTCGATGGAAAACTGAGAAAATGAAACAGTTGTAAAGACAACGTTTCTAATGCAACTCCTTAAAGAAGGTTTTGCAACAGAGATCCAGAAGGATTCTGCAAATTACGAAATCTAAAAAGATATCGTAATACACGAATAATCTAAAGAGATTTTCGTGATCGTAGCAAACTGGCAGTAGTGCCTTCTAAAAAGAAGATACTGACAGAACTGCTAAAGGCAACAGAAGGATGACAGGCGAGAGATGGAATTGCTGGGGTGAATAATCACCGTTGCTCAAAGCTTTATTCACCCTCTACGAACAGCTTCCAGGAACCAGCAAGGTTGACGGAAAACCTTGGAACACTCCTGCTCTTCTGACTCCTCGGAAGACGGCGAACTCCTCTGGCAATGGTACTCTTCTCTCTCTGTTTGAAGTAACAGAACTCACGCTTACTAAAAAGTACTAGTGTTTGTGTTAAACAACATGCTCACTACTCTGTTGTGTTAAAGAACACTTAGAGTTTTCTCTCTGGAATTCTGATTACTTCTACCAACTGAGAGAGAGGAGAGATCCTGCATATATAGCCAACGGGGCGGTTGCCAAGCAGTTGCCTGCACTTCAGGGTAGTGGCAGAACCACTCCTGAACATGCAGCAACTGCTGCAACCGTTCCCGCTCTAATATACAGCCAGCCATACGCACATACGCACTCTACGCACACTGCGTACGCTGCGTACGCTGCGCACACTGCGCACTCTACGTACGCTGCGTACGCTGCGCACACTGGGCTGCGTACTGGGCTGCGTAACTGGGCCAGCGTAACTGGACTCGCGTAACGGGCCGCGCAACGTGGTCGCGCAAGTGGCTCGCGCAACGAGCGCAACTTAAGCGCACTATGCGCCTAGCGACGATGCTGACGTGCTAAGTGCAAAGTGCGCCAACAAAATGCCACATTACGCCTCATGAGCCCTTGAGCCCGAGTCCGAGCCCGAGCCTGAGCCCGAGTCCGAGTCCGAGTCCGAGTCCGAGTCGCTAAGCCCCAACGGGGCTTAGCTCCTATGGAAATAAATTTTCCAAGAGCAAAAAGCTTACCGCTTATTAATTGTTGATTAAGCCTTTATACCATTAATAATTAATCCCACATGGCACACACCCATGTGCACTATATGTGCATCTCCATAAAGAGTAAAGACTCATATATATGGAGATACACATTCCTTTCTAGCCGACGTGGAACTAAAAATCAAAACAAATGGCTATAAACCCAACAATCTCCCACATATCTCTATATATATATAAGTACGAGTGTTCCCCACAGTAACTGTCCATTATGCTTTTAGGATAGATGCCACTTAAGACTTGAATCTTCCCACGTGAGTCAAAAATCAAACTATAATACAAGAATGGACTAAGCCTTGAATTCTGCATCATAGCTGAAATTCTTTCCACTCACATAATGTAGTTACATGTGCTTCTGGCTGCACATTTAAGGCCGTGTGCCAGCCTAGTTTCAGTGTATAATATTGGGTGTTTACAAGTTTACCCTCAAAAGACGGCCTGATATCTCTTTGTCCATACACTATAGGTGAGTTCTTTATTAAAGAGACATGGCATGAAGCGTCCAACGCTTCCTTTGCGGTGCTACGCCGCTATGACATGGCCTTAAGCCGAGGACCTTACCCCGAATCACCGGGAACCTCATCGTAGTGTCATACTACCCGTAGCATGAGGTCTAGCCCCTTTATAGTGCCAAACTACCCAGCATGAAGCCTTACGCTTCTGTGCGGTGTTACGCCGCTACGACATGGCTTGCAAGGCTGAGGCTTTATCCCTAGCCGGGTTTACCTCATTGTGGTGTCGTGCCACCCGTAACATGAGGAACACCTCCTCTTTGTAGTGCTGACTACATCCCTCTTTAATTCAATATACAGCATTAGGCCAACTGCCTATTTGCGGTGCTATGCCGCTGTGACTTGGCTAACATAGCCGAGGCTTTACCTCCTTCGAGAACCTCATGGTGGAGTCACCACCACACATAGCATGGAGTCACACTCCTTGTAGTGCTGTGCTACCATGCTTCCTGTAAAGCATACCAGACATTCCAAATGCCTGAGAACTCATTAAGGCATTTAAGCCAACCTCCCACAGGACCTGTTTTCCGCAGAAAACAACAGTAGAGAACAGTGGTTATAGGTCCGTAACCTCTCCATGCCCAATAGAACATGTACCCACCGTTCCTGATATTCTTCCGATTAGTGGTCCTCCTTTGAACCAAAAGCTAGATGCCTAGTAGATAAATCTTTGAACTAATAGCATAAAACTTTATGGTAGGAATACAATAATACAATATCAGAATGCCTTCAATCCTATTTTACAAGCTGTGTCATCGACCAGCTGGCGCTTGAGGCCCTTGGTAAACGGATCCGCCAGGTTCTCCTGACTCCGAACATCAATTACTGCAATAACACCTCTCTTGATAAGATCGTGTACTGCCCTGTGCTTCAACCGCACAGTCCTCTTCTTTCCGTTGAAGAGGTCATTCAGTATATCGGTATCGCCGGTATTTGCGCCCCAACCACTGGAAGATCATACATGAGCTCCTGAAGCCATTCTGCTTCCTCGGCTGCGGTATCAAGTGCAAAGAACTCAGATTCCATGGATGACCGAGAGAGCATAGTCTGCTTCTTCGACTTCCACGATATAGCAGCTCCACCCATTGTAAAAATGTATCCACCTGTGGACCTCTCGTTCTCCACCTCTGAGCACCAACGGGCATCACTGAAGCCTTCCACTACCGACGGATCTCCGCTGTAGTACAGTACATATGTCTGAGTCTTCTTGAGATATCTCATAACCCGTTCCACAGCTTTCCAGTGTTCAACACCTGGATTGCTCGTAAAATGACTCAGCATTCCCACGGCAAAAGCTATGTCAGGCCTTGTGGCAGTAGTAGCATATATCAAACTCCCGATTACGCTTGCATACTCCAGCTGTCTGACGCTTTCTCCTGAATTAGGCTTCAGCTTCAGATCACACCTGTACGGCGTATCGATCCCTGGAAGATCCCGATACCCATAACGAGTGATCATTTTCTCAATATAATGAGACTGTGACAGCGCTAGTCCAGTGTCTGTCCGGATGATCTTGATCCCTAAGATCACATCAGCTTCCCCCAAGTCCTTCATACTGAACTTGCTTGAGATGAATTTCTTTGTCTCCGTGACACATCTAATATCCGTACCTAGGATAAGCATGTCGTCCACGTACAGACAAACGATCACACCTCTTCCATCAGCGAACTTCGTGTAAACACACTTGTCCGTATCGCTGACCATGTAGCCATTTGACCTTATAACTTTGTCAAATTTCTCATGCCACATCTTGGGAGCCTATTTAAGACCGTACAAGGATTTCACCAACTTGCAGACTTTGTCTTCAAGACCTCTGATGACAAATCCCTCTGGCTGTTGCATATAAATCTCTTCGGTCAGCTCGCCATTTAGGAAAGCCGTATTCACATCCATCTGATGTATCACCATCTTATTTATTGCTGCGAGAGCAATCAAAATTCTGATGGTGGTCATCCGGGCTACTGGAGCATATGTGTCAAAATAGTCAATCCCCTGCTTCTGAGAAAACCCCTTGGCTACCAACCTAGCCTTGAACTTGTCAATAGTTCCGTTTGCTTTCATCTTCTTCTTGAAGATCCATTTGCATCCTATGGGTTTCGCTCCTTCAGGAAGATCAACCAACACCCAAGTGTTATTTGAGGTGATGGAATCAATCTCATTGTCAATCGCCTCCTTCCAGAAAACCGCGTCTCTGGTCTTCATCGCCTCATCATAGGTAAGTGGATCTGCTTCCACATGATAGGTGACAAAGTCACTTCCGAAGTCCTTCGGCCTCCTCACACGCTTAGCTGACGGCTCAGCTTGTTCTGGTTCAATCGTTGTATCAACAACAACATCTTCTTGGACCACATCTTTATTGAAGACTTCAGTCTCTTGTGCACCCTCATTATTCTCCGGAACATCCGGAAGAACAATATTCTTGTGCCTTGCAAACTTGTCTTCAAAATATTCTGTATCGCGAGATTCAATGATATGATTTGACTCAATATCAAGAAATCTCCGAGCATCACTCTTCTCGGCATACCCCAAGAAGATCGTCTTTGTAGTCCTTGTCCCAAGCTTCTGAATCTTCAGATCTGGAAGCTTGACATATGTCAGACACCCCCACACTCGAATAACATTCAAGTTAGGTCTGACTTTGAACCAGAGTTCATGAGGAGTAATATCAGAAGTTGCATGAGGTACTCTATTTAGAATAAAAGTGGCCGTCAATGCAGCTTCTCCCCAGTAGCACTTAGGAAGGCCAGCAGTCAACAACATTAAATTTATCATTTCTGTCAACGTCCTGTTCTTCCTCTCAGCTACTCCGTTTGATTGAGGAGAGTACGGAGCCGTAGTCTCATTGACAATTCCATGTTCCTTACAGAACGATGCGAATTCATGAGACCTGTACTCCCCACCTCGATCACTTCTTATCCTTTTGAGTTGTTGTCCAGTCTGTCGCTCAGCTTCAGCTCTGAACTCCTTGAACTTCTCGAATGCTTCGTCTTTAGCCTTCAGCAAGTAGACGAACGCATACTTTGAGAAGTCATCGATGAAGGTTATGAAATACTTCATCCCGACCTTTGTAGAGAACTGTTTGAAGTCACAGATATCGGAGTGAACCAACTCCAGAAGATCTGTACTTCGATTAACCCGAGGAAAGGGTTTCCTTGTGATCTTCGTTTGAGCACAAACTTCACATTTCTCTACCTTACCCCCACATTTGGAGATAAGTCCTAGACTAGACATTCTGTTTATTCGTTTACAATGAACATGTCCTAGCCTATTATGCCACAACTCAAGAGTATAAGCAGAATGAGTGACTTTATTAATAACATTAATTACATTGGACTGATTTACAAGCTGAATCTTGAACATTCCTTCGGTATAAAAAGCTTTTCCGAAATATGTTCCCTTGATAGACATCACCATCTGGCCAGCATTGATGTCCATCCTGAGACCTGCATTGCAGAGTAGGCCTCCCGAGATCAGGTTCTTGGCGATAGCAGGAACGTGCTTCACGCCTTGAAGCGTCAGAGACTTGCCCGAAGTCAACTTCAACACCACCGTCCCGATCCCGAGCACTTCAGCTTGTGCCTGGTTCGCCATCATAACCACTTCAGAAGTAGGTGTATAGGTGGTGAACCACTCCTTACTGGAGCATACATGGCAGGAGGCTCCAGTGTCTACCCACCAGTCAGAGTCAGTCCTTACTGCATCAACCTGTGCAATCATAGCAACTACGTCAGTGATCATAGATACCTTACTAGGCTCTCCTTGCTCTGATTGCTTGGTCTTTTCTTTACACTCATTCTTAAAGTGGCCCTTCTTGCCACACTTGAAGCAAGGCATTTCTGACTTTGGCTTCTTTTTCTTGATAGAAGTTCCCTTGACTTTTAGATTGTCAGGGTTCTTCTTCTTGCTGTGGAAAGCCGCCTGCTTTCCCTTTGGTCCCTTGGTCTGAACCAGATTGGCGTTAGCCAATTGCTTGGACAGTGTGTCCACCTTCAGTTGAGCCCGCATCTGGTCCTCAACATAGATTTCCTGTAGGAGATCTTCAAGGGTGATCTCCAACTTCTTCCTATGCATGTTTGCATAGAACTTGCTCCACCCAGCGGGGAGCTTTGAGACAATCCCTCCAACAACAAACTTGTCGGGGAGGGGCATCGCCTCGTCTTCCAACTTCTGTCGCAGTTTCAGGAACTCCTTCACCTGCGGCAGCATAGACTTTTCGTCCTCAAAGAACCACTTGTGATATTTTTCAACCACAAATATTTTACTGCGGTTCTTGTCTTCTTCGTAGAGTTTTTCTAGAGACTCCCATATGTCTCTAGCGATATTCTTCTTAGAATAGGATTCTGCAAGGGAATCCTCCATAGCATTCAGGATAAGGAGCCTGCAAATGCTATTTTCTCTTCTCCACTTGGCCTGAAGTTTAGTAGCCGCAGATATTGCAGCAGCAGACCCAGTATCTGGAACAGTAGGTTCCTCTTCAAGCAGCACGTGATCAACGTCTCTGAGTTGAAGAGTGAGATAAACCTTCCTCTTCCAGACTTGATAATGCTCTCCATCAAACTTTTCTAACTTACAGAAGTCAGTGTTGAGGAGTGAAGCATTAATGTTTTCCATCGTAGCAATAAAGCTTTGAGATTGTTATTGCCGGGAACGCCGGAGCACAATTTTTCGATGGAAAACTGAGAAAATGAAACAGTTGTAAAGACAACGTTTCTAATGCAACTCCTTAACGAAGGTTTTGCAACAGAGATCCAGAAGGATTCTGCAAATTACGAAATCTAAAAAGATATCGTAATACACGAATAATCTAAAGAGATTTTCGTGATCGTAGCAAACTGGCAGTAGTGCCTTCTAAAAAGAAGATACTGACAGAACTGCTAAAGGCAACAGAAGGATGACAGGCGAGAGATGGAATTGCTGGGGTGAATAATCACCGTTGCTCAAAGCTTTATTCGCCCTCTGCGAACAGCTTCCAGGAACCAGCAAGGTTGACGGAAAACCTTGGAACACTCCTGCTCTTCTGACTCATCGGAAGACGGCGAACTCCTCTGGCAATGGTACTCTGCTCTCTCTGTTTGAAGTAACAGAACTCACGCTTACTAAAAAGTACTAGTGTTTGTGTTAAACAACACGCTCACTACTCTGTTGTGTTAAAGAACACTTAGAGTTTTAGTTTTCTCTCTGGAATTCTGATTACTTCTACCAACTGAGAGAGAGGAGAGAACCTGCATATATAGCCCACGGGGCGGTTGCCAAGCAGTTGCATGCACTTCAGGGTAGTGGCAGAACCACTCCTGAACATGCAGCAACTGTTCCCGCTCTAATATACAGCCAGCCATACGCACATACGCACTCTACGCTCACTGCGT
Source organism: Iris pallida (assembly GCA_029216955.1). Lineage (NCBI taxonomy): Eukaryota > Viridiplantae > Streptophyta > Magnoliopsida > Asparagales > Iridaceae > Iris > Iris pallida. Next base: position 16,280,877 of record JANAVB010043419.1, read on the forward strand.
ATGCTGCGCCAACAAAACGCACTATGCGCCTAGCGACGATGCTAAGTGCAAAGTGCGCCAACAAAACGCCTCATGAGCCCGAGTCCGAGTCCGAGTCCGAGCCCGAGCCCGAGCCCGAGCCCGAGTCCGAGTCCGAGTCGCTAAGCCCCAACGGGGCTTAGCTCCTATGGAAATAAATTTCCCAAGAGCAAAAAGCTTACAGCTTATTAATTGTTGATTAAGCCTTTATACCATTAATAATTAATCCCACATGGCACACACCCATGTGCACTACATGTGCATCTCCATAAAGAGTAAAGACTCATATATATGGAGATACACATTCCTTTCTAGCCGATGTGGGACTAAAAATCAAAACAAATGGCTATAAACCCAACAGAAGTTTCTTGCATTTAATTGTCTTTTATACATTTTTAGATGTTGTTCGTAGTAGTTTCAGTACTAGGTTTTTCCAGACATACGAAGTTTCTTGCATTTAATTGTCTCGTATACACATTTAGATGCTTTGACAATTTTCTAATGGTCCTACGATGTGTGGAATTTAGAGAAGTTTGTTTTATGGTTAACTTGTGTCTGGAGTAATCCGTAGAGTGGATGAGGTTTTACTTTCATCAAGGTTATTTCCTTCAGAAGATGAGTGTTGGATCGAAATTCCGTTATCATTTTGGTATTCTTTTTAGTAATATAAGAATGTGTGAATTTTAGAAGTGTAAGTATTTTTATGCATTGTACAAATTTATAGGAATCAGGGCCCTTGTATATACCATGTTAGTGTGGAAACCACAGGGTAAGTATCAGTTCTATTACTCCAGAAAGAGGGATAAAAAAAAAGAAAAAAAGAAAAAGATCTTAGGTTGATTAATGACAGTATGATGTTTGTTTAGTGTCTTTAGCATGTACATATGTTTCTGAAATTGTTTTGTACATGTGCCAAGCTAATGTAGGTATCTTTCCAGTTCTCTTCATCCAGGCATACTGACCAAAACCCAAGGCCTCACTCTAGTATCAGATTAGTATATAGAACTAGAACTGATGTTATCAACGTTTCTTTTCTATTTATGTTCTCATAGGAGTTTCGTAAGACTGGGGTATAGACTTTTCTTCCTTACTGCGAGGTCATGTCGACTCGTATTCCTATGGCACATTGTTATTTTTGCGATATGACACTTTGAAGTCATCTATGATTTCTTCCAGATGCCTTTAATGTGTCTTCAGGTAAACCTTTGAGACTTCTTATGATCCATTTTGAAATAAATTGTGTGATGTTATTGCAAACTCTACGGGGAGGGGGTAGGGGTATATTTAAATTCTAACACACCTCGCAGGTCGAAGGCCTATTTTGGTGGGTGTCGGGTGGGTGTAGGGGGGGAGAGAGGTGGAATCAAGCATCGTATATACTAAAATATGATCAAGATCGAACCTGGGTTGCTCTAATACCATCATAAAGTCTTTGCAACTATACCAAAATTCTATAGTTTTGTTTCTAGAGTTTTGGTGAGAATTATCCATTTAAACTCTAACAGATACAAATATACTAATTGGAAAGATCGAATTGGATTTATTTCTTGATTATGGAAATACAAAAGGGAGAAAATATTGTAATGCATCTGCTTCACACAACATACCATTTGTCCGTGGCCAATATACATCAAAATATCATCAAAATATCAATATACAAGAAGCAATGGATCTCTTTAATTTCTGCTTTAAATAAATTTTCTTCTCCTTGTGTGCTCTGAGATGATATGCAACCATGTGCAATATATTGTTCCTTACTCAGACCATTGTCAACCTCAAACAGTTTGTCCATGAAAGATCTGGCTTTTGCAAACCATCGAAGACACGAGTATATCCTTTTGTTAAGCCTAAGGTGTGTGATTATGTCCACTGCCATTTGGGGAGACGTCGTCCCCCTAACTTATGAAAACTTTCTAAATTTCTAGTATAAATGATTAAATTTCTGAAATATATAGTATATCCATCCCCCTAAACTTTTATGAGAATATGTATTTATGTTCTTGGCCCCGTCAGCACTCAATCCTGGCTCCGTACCTCGACGTCGTCTTATGGCAATTAAGTGATTGAGTAAGTGTGTTCCTGTAAATTCATAATATTTTTTCATAGAACCTTATTATGCATCATGTTCAGTTTTCTCTCCTTTTGATGTCAATGATCGATACCTTTGCATCTCTCCTAGATCTTTCTTTTTCAAAGTTCACGTGGATACAATATAGTATTATTTGTTATTTTTTCATTGATCGATGCCTTGCATCTCTCCTTTTGATTTAGTATGTGTTTATGAACTTGTATGCTATTTACAACTACATACCTTCTTGACATAAATGATGGAGTCGAAGCTCCTCTTTTCCATGGCTATAAATTAAGGGCATCTATGTTGCACGAATACGAACATGTTTACAGATTAGGACAGGTATGCATACGGGAACAAATATTTTCAAATAGGTAAATAAGTAGTCATCTATGTTGTATTAATACAAACAATGATATGACTATGGGCACGATACGAATATGGATACCATTGTTGGTTTTTTTTGGTTTTTTCCTTTAGAAAGGTTTAGTCCCACATCGGAAAAAACAAATGGTTTGTATCTCTATATATTAGCTTGGCTATTATTGGAGATGCACATGTGGTGTGGAGGTGCACATGGGTTTGCCATGTGGGATTATTTTCTAAATGGTAAAAAGGCTAAAATCAACAATTAAAGCATTCATGCTTTTTGCTCTTGGGAAATTTATTTCCATAGGAGCTAAGCCCCGTAGGGGCTTAGCGACTCGGACTCGAACTCGGACTCGGGATCGGGCTCGGACTCGGGCTCAAGGGCTCATGAGGCGTAATGTGGCGTTTTGTTGGCGCACTTTGCACTTAGCCCAGTACGCGCAGTGTGCGCAGCGCGCAGCGTACGCAGTGTGCGTAGAGTGCATAGTATGCGTAGGGTGCGTAAAGGGGCTGTGTGCGTAGAGTGCAAATTATGCTGGTTACGTGAATGACACAACTTCCAGCAGAACGTGTCCTTACATGTTCTGAGCGGTTGCTCCATGTTCGAGATGGTTACTACCACGTCCCTAACATTGTGCTAACCGGACATTTGTTGCAGGGGCTTATATAAGGCCTCCTCCTTCTCTCTCATAGGTTGTACAACATATACACAAGTGGTAGACAGAAAGTTTACAAGTGTTTCAGAGGATATGAGAGAGAAGAGAGGAATTGTATCAGCGTTGCATTTTGCACAGGAGTTCAAGTTCATCCGAGGAGTCAGAAGAGCAGAGTGTTCCAAGTTCAGCGCACGCAGTGTGCGTAGAGTGCGTAGTATGCGTAGGGTGCGTAAAGGGGCTGTGTGCGTAAAGTACAAATTACGCTGCTTACGTGAATGACACAACTTCCAGCAGAACGTGTCGTTACATGTTCTGAGCGGTTGCTCCATGTTCGGGGTGGTTACTACCACGTCCCTAACATTGTGCTAACCGGGCAGTTGTTGCAGGGGCTTATATAAGGCCTCCTCCTTCTCTCTCATAGGTTGTACAACTTATACACAAGTGGTAGACAGAAAGTTTACAAGTGTTTTAGAGGCTGTGATTGAGAAGAGAGGAATTGTACCAGCGTTGTGTTTTGCACAGGAGTTCAAGTTCATCCGAGGAGTCAGAAGAGCAGAGTATTCCAAGTTCTCCGACGAACTTGCTGGTTCCTGGAAGCTATTCGTGTGGGACGAATAAAGCTTTGAGCAACGGTGATCATTCACCCCAGCAGGAGATTTTCCACCTTTCGTCTGTCACTTTCTTTGTTAGTTCTGTCAGGATTCTATTAACGCACCTTCGGTGAAGTGTTTGCGTTGATATTATCAGAATTTTGTTTGTACACCTTCTGTGAAGGGTAGCACTTGTGGGATTTCTTTTATGTACCTTCTGTGAAGTGTTACGTTCTGTGCACCTTCTGTGAAGTGTAGTACTAGTTGAAATTTCTCTTATGTACCTTCTGTGAAGTGTTACGTAATAACGATTGTTTGTACAATTGTTACGATATTTCAGTTTTCCATCGAAAAAATTGTGCCCCGGCACTAACAATCTCAAAGCTTTATCGCTACGATGGAAAACGTTAATATTTCTCTCTTCAATTCTGACTTTTGCAAGTTAGAAAAGTTTGATGGAGAACATTACCAAGTCTGGAAGAGGAAGGTATATCTAACCCTTCAACTCAAAGACGTAGATCACGTGCTTTTGGAGGAAGAACCTATTGTTCCAGTTGTTGGGTCTGCTGCCGCGATTACCGCGGCTACTAAACTGCAAGCAAGATGGAGAAGGAAAAATAGTATTTGCAGGCTGCTAATCCTTGAATGTTATAGAAGATTCCCTTGCAGAATCCTATTCTAAGAAGAATATCGCTAGAGACATATGGGAGTCTCTAGAAAAACTCTATGAAGAAGACAAGAACCGCAGTAAAATATTTATGGTTGAAAAATATCACAAGTGGTTCTTTGGGGACGAAAAGTCTATGCTGCCGCAGGTGAAGGAGTTTCTGAAACTGCGACAGAAGCTGGAAGATGAGGCAATGCCCCTCCCCGACAAGTTTGTTGTTGGAGGGATTGTCTCAAAGCTCCCCGCTGGGTGGAGCAAGTTCTATGCAAATATGCATAGGAAGAAGCTGGAGATCACCCTTGAAGATCTCCTGCAGGAAATCTATGTTGAGGACCAGATGCGGGCTCAACTGAAGGTGGACGCACTGTCCAAGCAATTGGCTAACGCCAATATGGTTCATACCAAGGAACCAAGGGGACAGCAGGCGGCTTTCCACAACAAGAAGAAGGACCCTGACAATCTGAAAGTCAAGGAAACTTCTATCAAGAAAAAGAAGCCAAAGTCTCAAATGCCTTGCTTCAAGCGTGGCAAGAAGGGCCACTTTAAGAATGAGTGCAAAGCAAAAACCAAGCAATCGGAGCAAGTAGAACCTAGTAAGGTATCTATGATCACTGATGTTGTTGCTATGATTGTGCAGGTTGATGCGGTAGGAACTGATGCTGACTGGTGGATAGATACTGGAGCCACCTGTCATGTTTGCTCCAGCAAGGAGTGGTTCACCACCTACATCCCTACATCTGATGTGGTTATGGTGGCGAACCAGGCACAAGCTGAAGTGCTCGGGATCGGGACGGTGGTGTTGAAGCTGACTTCGGGGAAGTCTCTGACGCTTCAAGGCGTGAAGCACGTACCTGCTATCGCTAAGAACCTGATCTCAGAAGGCCTACTCTGCAACGCAGGCCTCAGGATAGACATCAATGCTGGCCAGATGGTGATGTCTATCAAGGAAACATATTTCGGAAAAGCTTTTTATACCGAAGGAATGTTCAAGATTCAGCTTGTAAATCAGTTCAATGTTGTTAATACAATCACTCATTCTACTTATACTTATGAGTTATGGCATAATAGGCTAGGACATGTTCATTCTAAACGAATTAACAGAATGTCTAGTCTAGGGCTTATCTCCAAGTGTGGGAGTAAGGTAGAGAAATGTGAAGTTTGTGCTCAAACTAAGATCACAAGGAAACCCTTTCCTAGGGTTAATCGAAGTACAGATCTTCTGGAGTTAGTACACTCAGATATCCGTGACTTCAAACAGTTCTCTACAAAGGCCGGGATGAAGTATTTTATAACCTTCATCGATGACTTCTCAAAGTATGCGTTCGTCTATTTGCTGAAGGCTAAAGACGAAGCATTCGAGAAGTTCAAGGAGTTCAGAGCCGAGGCTGAGCGGCAGACTGGACAACAACTCAAAAGAATAAGAAGTGATCGAGGTGGGGAGTACAGGTCTCATAAATTTGCATCGTTCTGCAAAGAACATGGAATTGTCAATGAGACTACGGCTCCGTACTCTCCTCAATCAAATGGAGTAGCAAAGAGGAAGAACAGAACGTTAACAGAAATGATTAACTCAATGTTGTTGACTGCTGGCCTTCCTAAGTGCTACTGGGGTGAAGCTGCATTGACGGCCACTTTTATTCTAAATAGAGTGCCTCATGCAACTTCAGACGTTACTCCTCATGAACTCTGGTTCAAGGTAAGACCTAACTTGAATGTCATTCGAGTGTGGGGGTGTCTGGCATATGTCAAGCTTTCAGATCTGAAGATTCAGAAGCTTGGGACAAGGACTACAAAGACGATCTTCTTGGGGTATGCCGAGAAGAGTGATGCTCGGAGATTTCTTGATATTGAGTCAAATCATATCATTGAATCTCGTGATGCAGAATATTTTGAAGACAAATTTGCAAGGCACAGGAATATTATTCTTGCGGATGTACCGGAGAACAATGAGGGTACGCAGAAAACTGAAGTCTTCAATGAAGATGTGGTCCAAGAAGATGTTGTTGTTGAAACAGCGGTTGAACCAGAACAAGCTGAGCCGTCAGCTAAGCGTATGAGGAGACCGAAGGATTTCGGAAGTGACTTTGTCACCTATCATGTGGAAGCAGATCCGCTTATCTATGATGAGACGATGAAGACCAGAGACGCGATTTTCTGGAAGGAGGCAATTGACAATGAAATTGATTCCATCACCTCAAATAACACTTGGGTGTTGGTTGATCTTCCTGAAGGAGCAAAACCCATCGGATGCAAATGAATCTTCAAGAAGAAGATGAAAGCAGATGGAACTATTGACAAGTTCAAGGCTAGGTTGGTAGCCAAGGGGTTTTCTCAGAAGCAGGGGATTGACTATTTGACACATATGCTCCAGTAGCCCGGATGACCACCATCAGAATGTTGATTGCTATCGCAGCAATACATAAGATGGTGATACATCAGATGGATGTGAATACGACTTTCCTAAATGGCGAGCTGACCGAAGAGATTTACATGCAACAGCCAGAGGGATTTGTCATCAGGGGTCTTGAAGACAAAGTCTGCAAGTTGGTGAAATCCTTGTACGGTCTTAAATAAGCTCCCAAGATGTGACATGAGAAATTTGACAAAATTATAAGGTCAAATGGCTACATGGTCAGCGATACGGATAAGTGTGTTAACACAAAGTTCGCTGATGGAAGAGGTGTGATCGTTTGTCTGTACGTGGACGACATGCTTATCCTAGGTACGGATATTAGCTGTGTCACGGAGACAAAGAAACTCATCTCAAGCAAGTTCAGTATGAAGGACTTGGGGGAAGCTGATGTGATCTTAGGGATCAAAATCATCCGGACAGACACTGGACTAGCGCTGTCACAGTCTCATTATATTGAGAAAATGATCACTCGTTATGGGTATCGGGATCTTCCAGGGTCGATACGCCGTACAGGTATGATTTGAAGCTGAAGCCTAATTCAGGGGAAAGCGTCAAGCAGCTGGAGTATGCAAGCGTAATCGGAAGTTTGATGTATGCTACTACTGCCACAAGGCCTGACATAGCTTTCGTCGTGGAATGCTGAGTCGTTTCACGAGCAACCCAGGTGCTGAACACTGGAAAGCTGTGAAACGGGTTATGAGATATCTCAAGAAGACTCAGACATATGCACTGTACTACAGCGGAGATCCGCAGGTAGTGGAAGGCTTCAGTGATGCCAGCTGGTGCTCAGATTTGGAGAGCGAGAGGTCCACAGGTGGATATATTTTCACAATGGGTGGAGCTGCTATATCGTGGAAATCGAAGAAGCAGACTATGCTCTCGCGGTCATCCATGGAATCTGAGTTCTTTGCACTTGATACTGCAGCCGAGGAAGCAGAATGGCTTCGGGAGCTCATGTATGATCTTCTAGTAGTTGGGGCACAAATACCGGCAATACCGATATACTGCGACAACCAGGCGACTGCGACGGTGGCATCAAATGATCTTTTTAACGGAAAGAAGAGGACTGTGCGATTAAAGAACAGGGCAGTACACGATCTTATTAAGAGAGGTATAATTGCAGTTATTGATGTTCGGAGTCAGGAGAACCTGGCGGATCCGTTCACCAAAGACCTCAAGCGCCAGCTGGTCGATGACACAGCTTGTAAATTGGGCTTGAAGGCATTCTGATATTAGTTATTGTACTCCTACCATAAAGTTTTATGCTATTAGTTCAAAGATTTATCTACTAGGCATCTAGCTTTTGGTTCAAGGGAGGACCATTAACTAAAAAAATATCAGGAACGGTGGGTACATGTTCTATTGGGCATGGAGAGGTTACGGACCTATAACCACTATTGTCTACTGTTGTTTTCTGCGGAAAACGGTTCCTGTGGGAAGGTTGGCTTAATTGCCTTAATGAGTCCTCAGGCAGAGTGAATGCCTGGTGTGCTTTACAGGAAGCACGGTAGAGCAGCACTACAAGGAGTGAAACTCCATGCTACTGTGGGGTGACTCCACAATGAGGTTCCTATATGTGGGGTGCTGCCCAGGAATAGGATAAAGCTTCGGCTTAGCAGGCCAAGTCACAGCGGCGTAGCACCGCAAATAGGCAGTTAGCCTAATGCTGTATGTTAAAATAAAGAGGGGTGTAGTCAACACTACAAAGAGGAGAAGTTCCTCATGTTACAGTGGCACGACACCACGATGAGGTACCCGGTTAGGGATAAAGCCTCGGCCTTACAAGCCATGTCGTTGCGGCGTAACACCGCAAGGGAGCCTAAGGCTTCATGCTGGGTAGTTTGGCACTACAAAGAGGCGGTTGCCTCATGCTACTATAGTATGACACTACGATGAGGTTCCCGGTACGGGGTAAGGCCTCGGCTTTAAGCCATGTCATAGCGGCATAGTACCGCAAGGGAAGCGCAAAGCGCTTCATGCCATGTCTCTTTATAATGAACTCACCTATAGTGTATGGACAGAGATATCAGGCCATCTCTTGAGGGTAAACTTGTAGACGTCCAAAATTATACACTGAAACCAGGCTGGCACAGGACCTTTAATGTGTAGCCAGAAGCACATGTAACTACATTATGTGAGTGGAAAGAATTTCAGCTATGATGCAGAATTCAAGGCTTAGTCCATTCTTGTATTATAGTTTGATTTTTTACCCATGCGGGAAGATTCAAGTCGTCAGCGACATCTCTCCTAATGTATGATGGACAGTTACTGTGGGGAACACTTATATCCATATATAGAGATATGTGGGAGATTGTTGGGTTTTTTGGTTTTTTCCTTTAGAAAGGTTTAGTCCCACATCGGAAAAAATAAATGGTTTGTATCTCTATATATTAGCTTGGCTATTATTGGAGATGCACATGTGGTGTGGAGGTACACATGGGTTTGCCATGTGGGATTATTTTCTAAATGGGAAAAAGGCTAAAATCAACAATTAAAGCATTCATGCTTTTTGCTCGTGGGAAATTTATTTCCATAGGAGCTAAGCCCCGTAGGGGCTTAGCGACTCGGACTCGGACTCGGACTCGAACTCGGACTCGAGCTCGGGATCGGGCTCGGACTCGGGCTCGAGGGCTCATGAGGCGTAATGTGGCGTTTTGTTGTCGCACTTTGCACTTAGCACGTCAGCATCGTCGCTAGGCGCATAGTGCCCTTAAGTTGCGCTCGTTGCGCGAGCCACTTGCGCGATCACGTTGCGCGGCCCGTTACGCGAGTCCAGTTACGCTGGCCCAGTTACGCAGCCCAGTACGCCCAGTACGCGCAGTGTGCACAGCGTACGCAGCGTGCGTAGAGTGCGCAGCATACGCAGTGTGCGTAGAGTGCGCAGCGTACGCAGTGTGCGTAGAGTGCGTAGTATGCGTAGGGTGCGTAAAGGGGCTGTGTGCATAAAGTGCAAATTACGCTGGTTACGTGAATGGCACAACTTCCAGCAGAACGTGTCCTTACATGTTCTGAGCGGTTGCTCCATTTTCGGGGTGGTTACTACCACGTCCCTAACATTGTGCTAACCGGACAGTTGTTGCAGGGGCTTATATAAGGCCTCCTCCTTCTCTCTCATAGGTTGTACAACATATACACAAGTGGTAGACAGAAAGTTTACAAGTGTTTTAGAGGCTGTGAGAGAGAAGAGAGAAATTGTACCAGCGTTGCGTTTTGCACAGGAGTTCAAGTTCATCCGAGGAGTCAGAAGAGCAGAGTGTTCCAAGTTCTCCGACGAACTTGCTGGTTCTTGGAAGCTATTCGTGTGGGGCGAATAAAGCTTTGAGCAACGGTGATCATTCACCCCAGCAGGAGATTTTCCACCTTTCGCCTGTCACTTTCTTTGTTAGTTCTGTCAGGATTCTATTAACGCACCTTCGGTGAAGTGTTTGCGTTGATATTATCAGAATTTTGTTTGTGCACCTTCTGTGAAGGGTAGCACTTGTGGGAATTTTTTTACGTACCTTCTGTGAAGTGTTACGTTCTGTGCACCTTCTGTGAAGTGTAGCACTAGTTGAAATTTCTCTTACGTACCTTCTGTGAAGTGTTACGTAATAACGATTGTTTGTACAATTGTTACGATATTTCAGTTTTCCATCGAAAAAATTGTGCCCCGGCACTAACAACCATTTACCCGCGTGTCTGTGCAACATAGAAAGTATGCACATTCCATGTAACAAAGTAAAGATTCCAGCACAAAAGAGAAAGTAAACAAGAATGTGAACTGTATGAATTAGAGACTAGCATTCTTGTGTTTCCTTGTTTGGGTGAAAACCTCCCACTCTAGAGGACCAGAGGACCAATGGGTAGAATTGTTAAATGGTAGAATAATATAAAAATATATACCTGAACATTCAATACAACTCTAGATTTTTGGTGTAGTGGCGGGTATTATATCACAGATTAGAGCAATCCAGCATCAAATCACATTATGCGAATTTTAAGCAGACTAAATGAATGAACTATGTGAATCCAACTCACAACCCATAAAAAGGAATTTTGACCTATCAGGACATGTTGGAGAGTTCTAAAAATATTTCCCTCAACTTTTACCATGATTCTGGAGTATTGGTGCATTGTCAAATTCTTTAACAACCGAATCAAGAAAATAAAATCCGGCTTAATGACGATGAGTATGTGGCTTGGTCTCTCGTGAATCAATCATATGTATTCCTACAAATCGTTACATTCATATCCATGTCTTAAATGAAAAAAAATCCATGTGTTAAATGGTTTTTAAGCTTATGAGAACGGACCAACTTCCATTCTAAATGGAAGCTAGAAGATGTAGACTTTTTTTTTTTCTGGCAATATGATATTTCACTTCTTATTTAATATATTAATATTTTGGCATCTGTTATAACATTACAAACTGAAAAGAGTAAAAGAAATCTACCAATACGAAATATCCTATTTTGGGTGACACAAAGAAAGAGAGCATACATGTATAACTGTGTATTGTTATCTGTGGTGGAAGCAAAAAAAATGGAGTCGATTTTGCAAAATTGGGTATTTAAACAAGGATTTCTAGTATGTCCTGACATTCTGATATTAGTGATGGTCACTAAGCAAAAGAAATGTTAGGGTTTTAATAGATAGATTTTGCAAATATGTACACTAATAGATAGGGTTGAAGACTCTAAATATAGAAACTCATTAGATAAGGATATAGTCTCTCTTGTGATTCTGATAACAGTCTTATGACTAAGAAATATTCACACCCTAGTAATGTTATTTTAAAGAGAGATTTCCAAGTTGCATGTTCATTCATCATCACACAGAGATTTAGAAGGATCTCATGCATATAATTAAAACAAGAAGGTTTAAAATGGAGTAATTCTAAAATACTTTGATTTCGGAAGATATCCTTGAAGTTAAAGGAAAAAAAAATATAAGATGGTTATAAGATCACCATGCTTTATGTATCAAATTGTTGGCATTTAAGAAACATGTCTAGAAAATTAGTGTAGCATAAATGAGAATAGTAAATGGATAAGTGGCAATACATTAAAAAATATGGTAAGAATTGAGCGTGTTCGTGGGAAGTTAAGGGTGGCCAACATAAATGTCAAGAGGGTTAGTCACCTCACTTTGTTTTTCTTCTCACTGTGTTCGTCTCACTTTGATTATTCAGTACTCACGTGGCTCGAATAGCGCAAAATCTGCTTTGGAATCATAAGTCGAGTAAGCCAACTACCAAATCAATATCGTACCAAGTAAGGATAAGATGAGATGATCGTCTTAGATGGTTTGGACGTGTAACTTAGATCAATAGATGCTCCAATAAGAAGCAATGAAATAATAGTTAAAGGTGTCGCGCGTTAGGACTAGAGGTAAGGCCTAAATGAATATGGATTTAGGTTTTTAAAAATTATATACTTTTTTGTTGTTGTTGTAAAGATATTTTCAAAGAGGGTAACTATATATTAAATCATGAAACTAGCATGTTATAATTTTATAGAAATCATAAAAACATATAATTAGGCACTTAAACCAACCTGTAATTTCTATTTTTACTTCAACATCTTAATTATTTATAAAATTTTAATTTTTCTAAATTGTCAAAACGTAGTATACAAATACTCCGCGAGAGTGACTAATACCAAGCTTTTGAACCTTGGTTGTAACTGATCTATTTTTTTTCGTCCTTAGTCTTCTCTTCGTCAATATCACAATATTGTTGTACGGATACTTGTGCAAGAACTTTGGCCATGACATGACGAGGGACATGAGTGTAGGGAATATATGAATGATGATATATGTACAACCTTATGCCAACTAATGATAATTCTAAAAAAATTACTTTTTATGGAAGAAAATATCATGAACTGTTTAAACTCATTATTCAAGAATCATTTCAGCTTCAAACTAGCAGGATAGTCTCTCTTACATCTTTAACATATTTACATGAAGACTGACCTAAAACTCTATTGTTGTGTTTGATTGCTAAGAAAGTGAGAGTAACAAAATCCTATAAAAATAGGATTTCTTTCCCCCAGTGCGACCAAACGAAACTCAACCTATAAGTTCTTGGATGTGCATTGGGTATGGAAAATAGAAATTTGGAATCTCATGACAAATGGATGCGTCTCCCATGCAAGTATTATCATTTGGATCTCCATTATGATTCTTATACGTGTATCGTACCTTTTAAATATCGTGCTACAAATGTGTAATAACTGCAGTTTTTTTAACTTGAAGATGTCCTAATGTTTAGCTCACAATCTTTTGAAGGCCAAGAGTTTTTTGGATAATGAGAAAGTACTTCTAAAGCTTTACAGTGAGAAAGGAATTCCTAAATATAGAGCATGATTTCTATTTATGCGTATACAAAAACAACAAAAGCCTTTATCCCAATTTTTTGGGGGTTGGCTTTGTCTATCTACTTAAATAAATATATAATATTTATGAATATATAATATTTGCGGGCAATAATTTCTATTTATGTTAACTGGGAAAGTTATTCTTACTTGAAACAGCTCGGATGTTGGAGTACAGATTCCTAGATGATAGCTAAGGCTTTCTGTTCATACATCTGATGTGTAATTTTGATATCTTTTATGCCAGGTAATTCTTAGAATTTTACTGGAAATGGATTAACAACCAGATAAGCAGATATATTTTGTCAGTCATTCATATACTCAAATGTCCTAACTACAAATTAGAAAGGACCTTCTACATGATATTGTCTACCTAATTCTTAATCTTGGATGCCCTAATTATAAGTTTGAAAGATTTTTCTATTTAATAGTGGTCTAACTATTACTAGTATTTCTAAGGATATTTTTCTAGGGTAAGAACATGATAGAATAAGCAAATGACCAATCAGTTCTTTAATATAGATGTATCTTCCATCGTAAACATGAGCTTCAACATTATGTGCAATCACGAAAACAAAAAAGCTAAGGTACTATGCTATGGTGTCTCTGGCTTTTAGCATTTATTATGAGTATCTTTGGTGTACGTTAAATAGCAAATGATTGACCAGTCAATACATGTATTATGCCCTCGTAAACAGTGTTATTTACCACTACAAATGGGAAATGACAGCCAAAGATTGTATATGTAACCATGTGTATTCTTTATCTTATTTTTTTTTCAAAATGGCCATGCTGAAATCCATTACTTTCTTCTACAGTAGACAAATATTTCAAACCAGTAGTGATATCCGAGCCTGAGATACGCATTGTGGACCGACACCCTCAAGATGAATGCCCGATCATTGCTAGAAAAGTAGTCGGTGGCAGGTTTCTCTCATTTATAGCAGTTTGAGACTCAATAGTGCAGGTTGTTCTGCGCATACATATATGGTTCAAAGTAGTTTCAGTAGGTATGAAATTCGTAGTAGTTTCAGTATTAGATTTTTTCGGACATATGAAGTTTCTCGTTGTAGCTTTAAGCATAATGATAGCAACATGCAGGAAGGATAATGCACATTGGCTTGCAAATCTTTTATGCAAAAGCTTTCAAATATGTTCATGTGTAGTGGATACGCAGAAGTTATGTTCCCCAGTAACTCGTGTATATATATATATATAAGAAATAAATTGTGTGATGTTATTGTGTAATTATAATGTCTGGATTTCATTTATTAATGTACTTATACTGCTATGCAGCATCTCTGAGAGCATCTCCAACCCTATTGTCTTGTTAAGTGTTGTGAGTCTTAGGTGGCTCCTATGTGGCATGAGCCACAAGACAATGTCTTGTTTATGTGGCAAAATTATTTCTCAAAAGACAATGAGATATAAAAACTCTCTCCAATGCAAAAGTATTGAGGAGACAATAAAAAGTATTTTTTCCAACTTCTAAGGCAACTCCTCCACTTCTTCAACTTTTTTATAAATATTTCTATTCATAATTGATGATGTGGAGACAAAGTCATTGTGAATTGCATTGTCTAGATCTAGACAACCAACTTCACATTCTCCTTACCATGTCATTGCCATGTTAACTTCATGTTTTATTCTACATTTGCATTGGAGAAAAATTTTTGAAATGAAAGTTTGTCATTCCTATGTGGCAACTATTTTTTCTAAACTCACAATAGGGTTGGAGATGCTCTGAGTAGTGGGACATATTATGAAGATCTATTATTGGCTGATTTGATTGGTCTGTTGTGACAAATAAATATACTATGACTCCTTCTGAAGGGATGGGAACTGTTGCCTCCAATATGGTGTCCACTCATGTCCTTCTCTCCTACGAATATGCGTGCATGGCCGGCCCTGAGCTAATTGGGGCTCAAGGCGAAACTTCCAAAATGGGCCCCCATACATAATGTAAAAAAGGTTTAAATAAAATAAAATTTTGTTGTGGTCAAGATTTGAACCAAGGACCTCCTAAATATAAGTCTAGCACTATAACTACTACACCACAATGATTTTTGTTAAAAAATGGCACATGATACATACTAGTTCTATTGTAAATAGTTTCATGTTGGTGTTCCCTTTCGTCAGGGAGCCCTGGGCCAGGACCGCCCCTGTATGCGTGGTTTTTATAAATAAAAAAATTACACTTTTAACCGGTGGGACGAACGTAGGGTAGAAATGGAGAGGACATCATATTGGGGACAACAGATCCCAAACATCCTTCTGAAAGATGTGGTAGATTTTCCACCATTCATCATTCCTTAGTATCTTGGTTGGTATTATGAGCTTGTTACTATCCTTTTCACGAACCAAACAATATTATTTAATTATCTCTTTCATATGTTGGAGAATTAAAATATTTTAGTGCTACACATATAATAAACTAAGCAAAGATTAAACTTATAATATGTTTGTTACAATATTTTATCCCTTTTGCATTTCCATAATCAAAAAATAAATCCAATTCGATCTATCCAATTAGTATATTTGTATCTGTTAGAGTTTAAGTATATAATCATCACCAAAACTCTAGAAACAAAAACAATAGAATTCTGGTGTTGTTGCAATGACTTTACCATTTCAATCTTGTGCACATTTTAGTATATATATGTGTTCCCTGAATCCATCTCTCCCCCCAAAATAGGCATTCGACCTGCGGGAGTGTGTTAGAATTTAAATATACCCCCATTCCCAACCTCTAGACTTTCCAATATCATCACACAATTTATTTCAAATATATATCATAAGAAGTCTCAAAGGTTTACCAGAAGACACATTAAAGGAAAAAGATGACTTCAAAGTGTGCCATATGGCCCATATCGTAAAAGTAACAATGTGCCATAGGAATACACCAGTCGCCTTTGCAGTGTAATGAAACTCCTATGAGAACATAACTATAAAACTACGAAAGAAACGTTGATGACATCCGTCCTAGTTGTATATACGGCCTTGGGTTTTGATCAGCTTGGACTCTATGCCCGGGTGAAGAGAACTGGGAAGATATATATATACCAACATTAGCTTGGCACATGTACTAAACAATTTCAGAAATATATGGATTACTCCTGACACACGCTAACCATAAAGAAAACTTCTCTTTTGTCCACCTCCAAAAAACTTTCCACGCATCCTTGTACCATTACAAAATTGTCAAGCATCTAGAAATGTATAAAAGACAATTAAATGAAAGAAACTTCATATGTCCGAAAAAATCTAATACTGAAGCTACTTTGAAATATATATATACTAGTGGATAACCGTGCCATAATGGCACGGACACGAATCCGACTTTCTCGACGTAGGCGTGCAGGTACCGGGTCAGCGCCAGGGAGTTTCGGACGGAGACGCGGCCTCCGAACCCGGCCTTCTCGACGTAGGCGTGCAGGCACCGGGCCAGCGCCAGGGAGTTTCGGACGGAGACGCGGCCTCCGAACCCGGCCTTCTCGACGTAGGCGTGCAGGCACCGGGCCAGCGCCAGGGACCCGAACCCGGCGGAGGCGGACACGGCAAAGACCACGTTGGCGGCGTTCGGGGCAGCGTGGGGCCTCATGGAGGCGAAGACGCACAGGGCCGTCGTGGGGCGTCCGAGGGCGGCGAGGCCCGAGACGACGGCGGTCCAGGAGACGACGTCCCTGTGCGGCATTCCGTCGAATACCCGCAGGGCGTGGTCGGCGGAGCCGCGTCGGGAGTAGGTGGTGAGCAGGACAGTCTGCACAATAGGGTCGGACCGGAATCCGAGGGGCAGGACGTGTGCGTGGAGCGACCTAGTGGCGGTGACGGCGGCGGCGGTGGTGGTGTTGAGCAAGGAAGAGAAGGTGTGGGAGTCGGGAGGGTCGCGGCGGCGGAGCATTTGGGAGTAGATGGAGAGTGGGTCGGCGGAGATGGCGATGTCGGTGTTGAAGGAGAAGGGGTTGGGGTTGGTCATCGCGGAGAAGAGGGAGGCGGCGAAGGAAGGGTCCGCGTCGGCGGCGCGGTGGAGGAGGCTGCTTGCGACGAAGGGGTTGTGGAAGAGGCCGGCGACGACGGCGTAAACGAGAATAGAGCGGAGGCGGCGGAGGGAGGGACGGTGCAAGAGGAGCTGGAGGCGGGGGTGCCGTTGGAACAACCGGTTGCTCCGCACCCAACATGGGACCTCCTCTCTTATAGCGAGAGGGGCAATTTAGTCCTTTCATCGTCGTTGAACCAAAACACATAGGTCGGACCAAAATCCCACTTTATATATATATATATATATATATATATATATATATATATATATATATATATATATATATATATATATTCAACTATATAATAGGAAAACTTGGTGATGAAACTTTTGAATTCCTAAAATACCCTTAAGTATTTTATAAACATGATGTTATCAAGTCAACTTGCATGTCATTTATGTTTAAGAGTCAAAACAATAAAGTTTGCATGCAAGTTTTCTTTTACCATACAACTTTTTATGTTCCAATGGTAAATTTTTTTTATCTTTACTATTTTTCAAAGATTGTTATTCTCAATGGAAAATTTTAAAACAAGAACAAAATTTGTACTTGAATCTCTTGGCATTGTAAAAAAAAAAATACACACACATGAATAATCATTTGGAAAAGACGAAAAGACGACAACTGATCTTATAATATTCTACTTAAAATACGTACAAAGTACGTGTGTGTGTATATATATATATATATATATATATATATATATAGGGAGCGGATCAAAGGCCCCGCCCGCGGAGCCCCGCCGAAGCCCCGCCCCCCCTGCACCATCGGATCGCGCGGGGCCCGCGTGGGGCCCGCGCCCGCCCGCGCGATCCAACGGCTAAGGATCGCGGGGGCTTCGGCGGGGCTCCGCGGACGGGGCTCCCGATCCGCTCCCATATATATATATATATATATATATATATATATAGGGAGCGGATCGGGAGCCCCGTCCGCGGAGCCCCGCCGAAGCCCCGCTCTCCCTTAGCCGTTGGATCGCGCGGGCGGGGGCGGGCCCCACGCGGGCCCCGCGCGATCCGATGGTGCAGGGGGGGCGGGGCTTCGACGGGGCTCCGCGGGCGGGACCTTTGATCCGTTTCCATATATATATATATATATATATATATATATACTTTTCAAAAAAAATGAGCCCTAGCCCCCAACCCCCTCCTTCCCCCCCCCCCTCCCGACCTAGCCTACCGCGTCGACACGCCGAGCGCCTTGCCCCCTCCTCCGGCCGTTTCCACGCAGAAGTCGTACACCTCTGTGGCGGCGGGCTCCCAGATCCACCAAAAGTCGTCCGCCTCTGTGGCGGCGGGCACCAAGATCGCCGACCCCCCTATGATCCCCCACCGTAAACCTCACCTATTTCAAGGCCTCCCGGCTATAGCCTTCGACGAGGCGGACGAAGCCCTCCTGGTAGCTCCATTCAAGCTGGCACTCGTAGGGAAGTTCTCCCACGGGAAAGCCCCTCTGACGGCGATTCGCCTGGCCTTCTCTGGCCTTGGGCTTCTCGGGGAAGTATCGATCCGTCAGATCGATTGCAAGCACGTTCTGATTAGGCCAAGGCTCGAAGAAGACTACCTCCGACTTAGATCCAAGGACCTCTGGACCATCGCCAAATGTCCGATGAGGATATTCAGATGGTCGCCGGAGTTCTCCCCTTTCTTGGAGTCCCCTCTCGTCCCGGTGTGGGTCTCGCTGCCGGACCTTCCTCCTCATCTGATCACTAAAGCTACACTTTTCAACATAGCGGAGTGCTTTGGCACGCCTCTTGCCATTGACGGAGCGTCGTCGCTGGGGCTCAGACCGAACAGAGCTAGAGTTTTCGTTGAGGTGGACATCAGCAAGCCGTTGGCATTCCAGAGTCAGGATAGTCCTTCCCAAGCAATTGTGTACGAAAGGACACCATCATATTGTTCGGCGTGTCGACACCGAGGTCATCTGGAAGCTGCTTGCAAAAATTCCCAAAAGGAAGGTGATACCAGCAAGCAGGATACCAACCCCTCTACCACAGCGGTGAAGACGTTCGGAGATAGGAGGAGAAAAGGAAAAGGCCCGATGACTGAAGTTCAGAGCACGGAGTGTTTGGCAGATGTGCAGGTTCGGGCTACCATGGACTCGGAGCTAGCGGGCAACCGTGCAGGTGCTGCGGTTGTTGGTCATCCGGAGAATAACATCAATGCTGAATTAGAAGAAGGGGAGATCACCCTTGAAGGAAAGGAAGGCAGGAAGACTAAGAAGACAAGCCACAATTCAGGCACGACAGATCTCAACACCAGTATTGTAGGAGATAAACAGAAGTCAAGCGGCAGTTTCGAGCCCCTTACCTCAAAGGGAGTTCTGCCATCGGGAGAGAATGATAAGGAGATCAACAATGGGGAAGGAGTTCAGGGAGCAGATCCGGAGCCGAGGAGGCTTAAGGCAGGGAGCATAGAGATAGTTCTCGGTGATGTATGGGGAGGCAAAGCTACCATACAGGAGGAGGAAGTGCGGTCGAGGGAGAGGGAGTTAGCAAAGACAGGGCCAGAGGAATCCGGAAGGAAGAAAAGCAAAAAGAAGAGCAATAAGGCAGTGAATGAAACAATGCCGCAGCGATCAGAGGACAAGGCAGCTAGTATATCACCCTCATTTCCGTTTAATGTATAAAATCCTTATATGGAATGTGAGGGGTATTGGCAACAAACAAACGTTTAATAGAGTGAATATGCTTTGTAAGATCCACCAAGTGTCGATATTGGCCATCATTGAACCGAAGATCCAGGCTAAGAGGATGTTGGCTATGCAACTTAAGTTGGGTTTCAAAGAAGGAGTGGCAGGTTGAAAGAATATTTGGATATTGGCTAGCGGAGGCACGCATCTGTATGTAGAAGATGACTACGAGCAGGCGCTTACGGTTCTTGTAGAAGACAGCAGCACGGCTTCTCGATTCAGGTTGTCCGTCACCCATGGTGGCAATACGGTTAAAGCTAGGCGCAGCATGGGATAACCTGTTACAGGTTCATGGGAACAATCAGGGGCTCCCATGGATTTGCGGAGGGGATTTTAACGCGGTCCTTTGTTCAGAGGAGAAGACGGGCGGGCTTCCACAGATCGCGGCATCGATGGCGGATTTCTCCAATTTTCTCTTCCAGGCTAATCTTAGTCAGGTCTCCTTTACTGGCTCTTGTTTCACTTGGAGCAATAATCAGGAGGGGAACAGGAGACAGAGATCCCGTCTTGATAGAGTTCTTGTTGATCCATTTTGGAATGAAGCGGTGTTCAGCACAACGGTCGAGCATCTGAGCTATACGGAATCGGATCACAGCCCCCTCTTGGTGGATGTTAGGCGCCACAAACCCAGCGTTAGGAAACCTTTTAGGTTCTTGGACCTATGGATTAAAAGTCAAGGTTTTCTTCCTCTTGTGAGTAGAGTTGGGGGAGAAGCACACCACATCAACCCGAGCAGAAGGAGATATTGGATGAAGCCACGGATTTCTAAGCTGCTCTCGAAGGAGGCGATCCACAAAGATGACGACCTGCTATCGGCCATCCCGAAGCTTATATCGGTGGAGGACAACACTAGTCTCGAGACGACTCCTACTGCGGAAGAGGTGAGAAATGCAGTCTTCTCGTTGAAGGCGGACAGCGCATCCGGTCCAGACGGGTTCTCAGGGTCTTTCTTTCAATCTTGCTGGGAGATCGTGGGAACGGACGTAGTTGAAGCAGTGACGGCTTTTTTCGAAGGGCTCCACCTTCCCAGGGTTGTGGGGAGCACATTGCTCGTGCTGCTTCCTACGTCTAGCAATCCTTTGTCCTTCAAAGACTTTCGGCCTATAAGCCTTTGCAATTTTTTCAACAAGATTATTACTAAACTTATTGCGAACAGGATGGAGACCATTCTCCCGAAGATTATTTCCGCGGAGCAGAGCGCTTTTGTGCGGGGAAGAGAGATCGTCGACAATATCATGATGGCGCAAGAGTTGATTGGCTACATGAGGGAATTGGAAACTATTTCTGGTTTTCGGTCGGGCTCCCCTCGGTTCATCTATCTTGGCTGCCCCCTGGCCTACGGAAAGAGGCGAGCAGAGCTTTTCGATTCTCTGGTCTCGAAAATCAAAGCGAAGATTGAGGGCTGGCATAATTCTGTCCTCTCCCTCGGGTGGAAGTTGGTGCTGATTAAGAACGTCCTTTGCTCTATGGCGATGTATACGCTGGCGGCGTGCAACCCAACGGCCGCGGTGGTGAAAGGGAGGATTACTCTTATTCGAAGAAGCAATTGTCTTTTGAAGCTGACAGGCAGAAGATGAAAGTTTGGAAGGTTTCGGCAGTTTTAGCGTAGGTCAAGTGAGAAATCTGTCACGGACTAATTTTATAGTTTTTCATTTGCTTTTTAAATCAACCACAATCACACTGATACACTCTCATTCCAGTGCAAGCCTTGCCAACAAATTTGCTACAAGGGAGCATCGAGAATCCGGTTGTCCTTGAATGCCTGATCATTGTTATTGTTGGACTATAGAATTTTATACCCACTGACTTGGCATGTGATGTGTTCAATGTAGGGGTGAGTATTCGGTTTATTCGGTTTCAACCGAGCCGAATAATCGAAAATCGAATTGGACCGAAACTGAATAAGCAAAACCGAAATCGAACCGAATTGGTCAATAACCGAACCGAACCGAATTAAATCGGTTCGGTTTTCGGTTTATTCGATTTTTGGGTTTTTTTAATATATATATATATATATATATATATATATATATATATATATATATATATATATATATAGATATAAACTAAAAAAATTTATTCGGTTTTGGACCGAAACTGAAACCCAAAACCGTAACCGAAACCGAATAAGAAAATTTTGTATTTTCAAAACCGAAACCGAACCAATTTTTTTAAAAACCGAACCAATGTTTAGATTTGTCTTTTTGTGCCACTATTATTTGTAATAAATTGTTATCATGGTTATATTTCAAAAGCTGTGCAGTAAAACTGAAATTTGACGATTCCATTGATCTCATATCGCTGAAATTGATAGACTGACCGTGCGGATGACTGAGATGAGATCGTTAACCTCATGGTTGATCGTTTTGTCTCGATTTGCGTGTCGTAGACTTTGCTACATAAATTATGAGATACAAACTTGGTACTTTGAACCAAAACTTGCAGATTGTAATATTAATGTATAAATAGTAATTATAGAGACTAGTGTGACTTAGTTCTAGACAATATTACTAATAGAATAATTTAGGTGACAGAGAAAATATGCGACCTTGACCCATCCAATTTTCCTGGTTAAGGACTTGTTAGAATTAGTATTATTATGATTATTTATATTTATGTGTGTAATATATATATATATATATATATATATATATATATATATATATATATATATATATATATATATATATATATATTTATTTGGGTTAATAGATATATGTATGGAGTAAGGTTTCGCTGCTTCGTGGATAATTCTAGCTAGACATTGGCCTCATACTTCAGCATGCTTGGATGCACTCCAGGCATATGGCCTTGTTTATTTGATACTCAGTATTTACATATTTCATGTCTTTTGTTTTGTTCTTACTATCATGTATTGTTGACTCCATGACATGTTACAAGAATATTTTTGTTGACACATGTTAGACGAGATACACGGATTTTATATTGCATTGCATGCTAGGTAATTCAACCTGATCTTGTGTAAACGATTGACTGGACCCTTAACTTATTAGAGATTTACTCACTACTAAAATAACCCAGATTAGCGACGTCAGGAGACGTCGCTAAATACAGGAAATACGTCGCTAACAATGATTTGCGACGTATTTAGCGACGAAAAACCTACGTCGCTTATAGGCAAGTCGCAGATGGCAATTTAGTCGCCAAACGTCGCTATTTGCGACGCGTAGTTAATTGTCGCTAGACGTCGCAAAATGAGCGACAGATAGCGACGTATAAGTACGTCGCCAACATTGCGACGTAAAGCGACCACTAGCGACGCCTCAAAAGTTATAAATGATGACGAGACATGGCATCCACGTGGCCACGTGGGCAACGTAGCGACTTATATTAGCGACGTATATTAGCGACGTCGAGCGACGTAACGTCGCTAGTTAGCGACGTATAGCGACGTCTGTGTGACGTCGCAGTACGTCGCTGAACGTCGCTATCCGTCGCTAATATAAAAAAAAAAAAATTTTAAAATATAATTGATATTTTTGTTATGCTGTGTGTCTGTGTTTACAGTGTGTGTGAAGTGCAGTGTTCGAACCATCGACAGTTTCGCTTACTGTTGTATGTTTTATCTTTGATAGAAAGAGCAACAGTTCAGGGTGCACTTCTCAGAGCTTCCTCTTCACGTCCTTCACCTTCTCGGGAACCTTTACGACGTCCGAGAAAGTGAAGGACGTGAAAATGAAGCTCTCAGAAGTGCACCCTGAACTGTTGCTATTTCTATCCAAGATAAAACATACAACAGTAATCGAAACTGTCGATGGTTCCGAACACTGTATTTCACATTCACTGTAAACACAGACACACATCATAACAAAAATACACAATATATTTTTTTAAAATTTCGGCAGCATCTCCTTTGTATATCAGATCATCGCTTATAACCCAGCGTAGGTATATTTGTCATCCCGTCGCAGATATCACAAAGTAAATATCACAATAAAAATAGGAGGCAGTGCAAAGTAAATATCACAGACACACATCCTCACAAACATCCAATAGAGTCAAATAAAAATGAAAGATGATAAAAAGTCTCCCACCAAGTGTATAAACAACAGTGTATGAATAAACAATTTGCCCATTGTAATATTCCTGTTTTGAAATACGTATATGACCGTATTATTGTTTTTGGAGGATTTTAATTTTGGGGTATTCTTGAAATTTTTATTATTTTCTTGGAGGTAATTTTATCCTCATTATTATTATTATTAATAATTTTCTTGTTCCTAAACTACCCTCCCAAAATATCTAACCCAAACCCCTACCTAACCCCACCCCCTCTCTTCTCTCTTTCTCTCTCTCCTCCCCCCTTTACTGGATCGGCCAACCACCACCCCAATTCCCTTTCCTCTCTCTCTCTCTCTTCACTCAGCAAACCATCCCTCTCTCCCGACCACACTCACCCCCCAGCCCTCTCTCTCCTCCCTCAACTCTCCTCTCTCCCGCTCACTGGCCTCTCATCTCCCTCTCTCTCTCGCTCGCTCTCTCTCTCCCCTTCGGCCAGCTCCGCCGCAGCCACGCCCCCGCCTCCATCTCCGGCGCCACCACCGCTTCCCCCTCTTCCGTTCTCCTCCGCCATGGTCGCCCCTTCTTCGCGGCCGCCGCCATCACCCTCTAGCATCGCCACCACCACTGCTTCCCTCCACCACCGTCTCCATGGCCGGTCGCCGCCACCCCCTCGCCGTGGCAGCTCCCTTCGGCCGCCGCCATCACCTTCCAGCGCCGCCACCATCATCATCGTCGCCATCTCCATCCTCCCTCCGCCATCGCGAGCCCCCTGCCGCCGCCGTTGACCCCAGCTCCGACGACGACGGGCCTCCTCCGGCATTTCCCTCTCCCCCTGGACTTCCTTCTCCGGTCCGGCGGACCGACCTGGCCGAGCCGCCTTGCGTACGCCGGTGAGGTTCCCGAGCTCCCCTCTTCCTCTCTTTCTCGTTTTGTGCGCTGCCTCGTCGAGCGTGCCATCTCGAGCAGCGCACTCTCGTGCAGCGAGCCCCTCGATCGGTGCACCTCGAGCAGCGTGCTGCCTCGAGCAGTGCGCTGCCTCGTGCAGCGTGTTCCTCGGGCAGCGCACCCTCGGTTGGTGCGCTTCCTCGTATTTTTGGGTCGAGTGCACCTTGGTGTACGTGTCGTCTCGTTTTGCGCGTACCTCGGTCTACGTGTTGCCTTGGGCAGTGGGACGTCTCGAGCCCCGCGCTGCCTCGGGCACCGTGCCATCTTGATTTGAGCGTTGTCTCGATTTTCGTGCCCCGACCTTTGTGCCATCTCGATTTACGTGTACGTACGGATTTGCGTGCCGCCTTGGTTTGTGTATTGTTTTGGACTTCGCACCACATCGATTTGCGTACATACGTCGACTTGTATGCCGCATTGATTTGCGTGCTTCCTTGAGTCTCGCTCCGTCTCGATTCGCGTGCTCGCCTCGATTTGCGTGTCGCGTGATTCGTGGACCATTCTGATATTCATGATTTTCTCGATCTACGTGCACGTCTTGGTTTACGTGCACGTATTTCCCGTTCATCTCGATATTCGTGCCATCTCGATTCTCGTACGCATCTCGATATACGTGCGCGTCTCGATTTGCGTGCCCGTATCGGTCCGTATGCCTCGGTTTTCGTGCCAGATCCCTGCGCTGCTTGCGGGACCCGTACGGTATAGCCTCCTGCCATCCTCCGTGCTTCCTGTTATTATTTTATTATTTAATTCTAATGATTGTTTATTGTGTGTTCTGAGGATCTCGATTGGCGTGCTAGCTTGGATCGCGACTGCCGAAGACTTGCTTACCTAGCCGAGCCCTCTAGGCAAGTATCCCTTGCTCATCGACGGCTCTTGCCCTCTCTCCTGGATTTTTATTTCATTTAATTAAATTGTACTTGTAATTTTATAACCATGATTAGTGTAGCCTAGTAGTAGAACTGCCATGATGATAACTTAGGATAGCTTGGTCCGATGTCGGGATAGACCGTATCGGACAGCTCGGATGGGTCATCCACACCTCCGAGGACACGAGCACGACTCACTTGTATGGATGGTCCCTGTATGCCCCGTGTCCGACTCGTGGTCGGGTAACGGCTTGGCGAACTACTCATGTGGCTGTGATTGTGCTTGGGTTAGAACTATAGACATGTGCTGTGATGCGCCCTGCGAGGCGGTTAGTTGATTATTATGCATGTTGGCTTGGCGCCCAGTACGCATTGTAGCGCTGCTGGAGGCCGGGACTTAGTGGTCTCGGGTTCGATTGGTTTCCAGTACGCATCGTAGTGCTACTGGAGGCCGAGACTTAGTGTTCTCGGCTGTCGACTTGTTCCCAGTACGCATCGTAGTACTGCTGGTAGCTGAGACTTAGTGTTCTCAGTCTGCGATTCCGCGGCGGGTTGCGCCGAGTGGATTTTAGCCCCAACTCGCTGGGAGCTCCTGTCCAGAATACAGAGGAGACTCTGCCGGATTCTTCCAAAATTCCCGATCGGGAATTTGGTTCGAAGGATTGGACAGAACCATTCCTTTGGTTTGCTGGACTGGGCTCGTGCCTGTTCACCTTGGTATGGTATACCTGATCCCATTGCTTGCTAGGTAAACTCCAGACTAGATTAGTCGCCTAGATCCTGACCTGTCTTGTCCGTCGGATAGCGTAAGGAGAGCGGTTCCACTCGGGAGACGGTCTGCAACCCTGGTCCTTGTTTGGTTTAAGGGTTGTGGATTTGCTCCAGAGCGGTCCATGTAATCCTTGCCACTTCCGGCGGCATTTATTACCGGACTCTTGTCCCCTGACCTTTCATTCTAGGAGTTGTCCTAGTCTAGCGAGATAGAGCTGACAGTTGTCCTATGTATTGGGAATTGTGACTTGTGGATATGACTGAGGATTGAGTATTATGGAGAGTACGATCTCGGGATATTGACTTGGTGGATCTATGTGGATTCTTGGATTTTGGTGATTTCGAATATTTCGTGAAACGAGGAGAATATCGAGGGTATTATTATATGATTTTTACTCGACTTCCCAAACGTCCAAAACCTGGTACCTTTGTGTATTCCGGTAGTTGGAAAAACCTGTTTTGATTGCTATGTCTTGGTAGTTAGAGGGGCTCGTTTTCTAGTGGCTTGTGATCATTGACTTAGAGGATTCTTGTGAGCCAGAGGGCCTAGCATTGCTTATAGTGATTAGCTTGGATATTTGGTTATTGACCTTCCTGACATGATATTGAATCCGTCGTAGAAGGGTGACTCTTGATAGATTGATCTGGTGGATAGACAGACGGGATGATTGGAGCTCTAGGCTCCCATATATTCTTGAGATGTGATTATAGTAGAGGTTCTGATTTTATGACTTGATATCCATGTCACGATTTGGGCATGTGACTTCTTGTGACTGATAGGTTTGACCTTGTTCCTGGTATTACACGATGACCTGGACCTGTCTTGATTCTTGATAGTGGCCCGTAGAGGTGTACTCCTGACTAGCACTCTGGACTTGATGGTAAACCTGGCATGTATACTCTTGATTCTTGATAGTGGCCCGTGGTGGCGCACTCCTGACTAGTACTCTTGACATGACATGTTTACTCTTGACCGCTGTTGCGACAGCCAGTCCTGACTTGCTAGGCATGACCCCGTCTTGACACCGTGGTTGATTTCTCTTGATTATGCTTGTATAAGCCACCAGTCCAGTCTTGTCTTGCATCATGTCTAGGACATGGATCCCTGAGTACCACGGTCAGGGATCCATAATGAATCTGACTAGGTTAACAACTAGATTGATCAAGTAGCTCATATAGATCGAGGTATTCCGGCTACAGGCAATCCCGTTATCTGGGCGCTCATGGGATTTGTAGCCTGCCGTCGAGTAGGGCACATTTCCAGCACACTGTTATGTGTTGCACCCCTCCAGCTAGCTATTAGGGTACATTTGTCTCCCGGGCGATGTACCCACTATATATTATATATTCGTCCTGGATAACCTGGATAGTCTGCAGGGCTTGTGGCTATAGGAATACCTCAACTGCATCTTGTTAGTAATTAGGCCTGTGATAACCCTAGTTAGCTAATAATAGCAAGCCGTAGGCATTGTGTGGCCGCTTGTCCTTCTGTGTTGTTTGGCTTGTGGCCTGCTAGCCAGCTGATATTGATTTCCAGCTGGCAATGCAGGTGTTAGTGGATGCTAGGGAGATTGTGATTGTGTTAGCTTCACTATACTTGTGGATTGTTATCGTGCGTTGGTACCGCACGATCCCTTACCTTTATTTACTGTTTTTAGATGTTATTCTTGTCATATTTTATCCTGCTGGTTTTCTTCGCCCGTCCTTGAGCCTTCCTTTCTGGTACTTGCTGCGGTTGGCCTGACCAACCCTGGATTGTTCCCAGATTGTCTGAGACCAACCCGGTGGATCTTCCAGACTTGACTTGGAGGGTGTGCTTCAGTTCCAGACCATGCTAGGAACTGTGGGAAGGTATACTTGTCTACATTATTATTCTGTACTGTAGATTCCAGATTTTCATATGAGTATTTCCTGTTTTTCATATGATTATCTCTCTTGATATTGTTTTATTGTGATTTACCTGTGGATATGAGATCGAATTTAGGCCATAGATTGATTACATGCTAGGATACCCAACCAGACTGGACAGCCGTCATCACCGTATAGCGTATTCGTACCTTATACGGTGTAGCTGGCCGTGTACGTCCCCGTATTCCGGAACTGGGGTGTGACACCCATAGGGCTAATACATACAAGTCATAAAAAAACCAATAAAATCACTGCGGACCCCTACCGCGCAACTGGGATAGAATGTAGTCATACTGCTCCTGGGTGAGCTGTACCGTAGGGGCAGTAGGAGGCAATACAATGTCTGGAGTCGGCGCCGGAGGCAGTACAGTATCTGGAGTCGGCGCCGTCGATGGACCCGGAGGACGTACCTGCTCCAGCTCTCGCAGTCGCTCACCATGCGCAGCAAGGGTACTCACCACCTTCTTAGTATACTGAGCGAGTGAGAGAGAAAGGCTCCTCTGCGATCTGTCCAGCTCGACCTGTCTACGCTCCGTGCGCTGCGTAGACTCGGTGAGCGTCTGCAAGTTGGCAGCTGCAGCCTGATGCAGACTCATCAGCTCCTGTATACTGCGCTCGACCGCATCAAATTATCCGGTGACGATCGGAGGGTCGGATCGTCGCTCGACCGTATCAGAAATCTGCTGCTGCAACTCGTGACGCAGCTCCTCGATCTGACGACGAACATCCTCAGCTCGTGACGACGCCTGCGTAGCCGGAGACTGCGCACTGACAGAGGGGGCCCGGGATGACTCCGAAGCCAAATACGCGCCGTAGGATCCCGTACCGTAGTACGTACCCTTCTGAAGACCGCCAACGGCGGTCATCCAGAGCTCATCCGACGATGGCTCTGCAGGCGGCTGGGGGGAAGTACCAGCCCCTCCCTCTGCTTGCGCACTAGCAGCAGCAGCAGCATCAGCCGCCTTCTTCTGTAGCCGAACAAACTCGGCCTAGAACATGTTTACTAACGTGTAAGTGTTTACTAAAGTCTATATTGATATCTATTTTCCTGTTTTCTAAATTATAGTCAGTTAATATTAGTTGAATAGAACGTACATATGCCTGCGTCGTCCTCTCGTCAATGAAGTCCCCAGCCCTCCGATGGGTGACCAGGAAGACGGTCACCATGTTCGGGTCCTCACCCTTCTTTACCTGTTAAAATATATTATCTATTATTAGTATTAAACATTATATCGAACTATATATAAATTAATGTCCGTCATAGGAAACGTACCAGACGACGAAAATGCTCCGTCATCGGAATGGAGCCACCACACCACTTACCGGCGCTCGACTGCGCCACCTTGGCCTTCTCAGACCGCTCCTGGTGCTGGCGCTCGCTGAATCTAGCCTTCATCGCAGTCCACTGCTCTGGCGTAATCCAACCCTGGATCGGACGTCCGGCGCGATCACGACGCTTCTGGTCGTCAATCGCATCACGGATGAGCTTGGCTATGACGGCAGGAAATTGGCCCTCGATCCTCGCCGCCCGGTGTGGTGGATAGAAATAGGTCCTCTACAAGAAGTAAAATACAAAAGTTGTATAATATACACAAATGATTATTAAAATTTAAAAATAAACAATTTTTTTACCTTGAAGTGGGCGAACCAAAAGGCCTTCCTATCTGCGGGAGCATCTGAGTAGTTGAGCCAAGGCCCACCATAGTTCTGCCTCACAAATGTCCCCAGCTGTCTCTGTACTGCAGAAGGCCGATATCTATACAATAATAATTTTTCATGAATATATATATACATATAATCATTTGAGAAATATATAATAATTAATTAACTTACTTCATAGGCCCGTCCGTCCAAATCTCCATACGCGTCTCGCCCGGGGGAGCGCATGGAGGGTCGCTCTCACCTCCTGCCTGGGCAGGATCAGTCTGATCGCCGTCCTCCATATGATCGGCGTGGGCTCCCTCTATAGAGCCGTCGACAGTAGGAATACTGGACGGGGGATCAGGGATGCTGGACGCGGGATCAGGAAGGCTGGACGACGAGGGAGGGGTTGCCAACCTGCTAGAACTGCCCTGTCCCGGTAATGGACCGGGAACAGGAAGGCTGGACGACGAGGGAGGAGTCACCAACCTGCTAGAACTAGCCTGTCCCGGTAATGGACCGGGAACAGAATGGTACACTAGCGTACTCGGAGATGAGGATGAGGGTACGGAACTGCCCTCTCCATCCCCAGCCCGAGGCTGACGGGACTGCCTAATATATAATCCTCCGCGTCGTCCAGATGGTCTAGTCATACCTGACAATAAAACATATGACAATAAAACAAAAAAATATATTTATATGATAGACATCACAGATTTTTAAAAAATATCATAGTTAAAAAGTGTCACTGAAGTGTCAATAAAAGTGTCAATAGAGTGTCACTGAAGTGTCACAGATTTATATGATAGAAGTGTCACTAAAGTGTCAAATATGATGATAAAACAAACGTACAGATTTAATCCTCTTCTGAAAATTTATCTAGTTCGTTTAGCTCATCTACTTCTTCTTCTTCTTCTTCTTCTTCCTCCTCTACATCTTCACTTTCATCTGCATCTTCCTCTTCAGATAATTCTACTTCTTCTACACAATTAGATGTGTAATAGGGAACTTCCGTCGTGTCTACTTCTATAATATTTGTTACAAGAGGTAGTTCATCATGTTGATAAGCTATATCGTCAACCTCAAAGGTATTTCTAGCTTTGGTCTTGCATACTGCCCACCAGTCCGACCTTGTTGTTCCCCGTTTAGGATAACTTGTGAAGTACACGAGCTGAGCCTGACTTGATAGGACAAATGGTTCATAGGCTTGATATCGACGCCGATAGTTTATATCAACAAGACCGTGCTTGTCTACTTTCCAACCTTGACCTTCAATCGGATCGAACCAATCACACCTGAATAACACAATCTTAGCAGGCTCTATTCCATAACTATATGTCAGCTCTACGATCTCCCGTAACACGCCATAGAAATCGTTGCCCGCATCAACATCTTTGTAGTTCGAAGATCTGATACACAAACAGCTGTTTTTGGTGGAATCGAGATCCACAAAGTTGTCTCTGATCGGGCAAGTTGTTGACTTGAACCTAAACCCATTAACACAGTAGCTTGGCCATATTTTTGCAGCATAAATTGGTCCCTTGGCTAGCGTTCTAATACACTCATTCTCAAGTCTTGCGTATGGACGATCGACCTAAATACCACGAAAGAAGCAATTAAGCTCATTCTCAATCAAGTGCATATACAAAAAGGTAATTACAGAGTTCTCAAGTCTTACATATACACTCAACCATGATGGAAAATAACGTCTCATTTCTTGTTCTAGTTCTTCTTCTGTTATGTGTGGCCTACCCGACCTCACATCATCATTAAATATGCTGAAAACAACATCGTTCAATTAATGTAATAGTATAATAATTAACACTATTAAAATAATATAGACGTATTAATTACTTACCCCTCCAGTTTCTCTACTTCCTCCTCGTCGCAGTTGAGTAATACATACACCTGAGCAGCCCTTAGCTCATCATCGTTCAGATATCTCTTTTTCATCTTACCCGATGGCTTTCCTGGAGCATTGAATACCTTCAGTATTGTATCATTACTTTCATGATCTCCCTCGTCGTTTCTGGAAGCTCTCGTTCTATTAGTTGCAACATGAGGCTTGAAATACATCGAACAAAAGTTTGTAATCTCCTCGAGAACATAGGCTTCACAAATAGAACCCTCGACCCGTGCCTTATTTTTCACCTTTCTTTTTAGGTGATTCAAATGTCGCTCGAACGGGTACATCCATCGATATTCGACGGGTCCACCAACACGTGCCTCATAGGATAGATGAATCGGCAAATGTTCCATAGAGTCGAAGAATCCAGGAGGAAACATCCTCTCTAGCTTGCATAGTGTTACCGCAATGTCCTTCTCTTGCTTTTCTAGACGATCAACGAGCAATTTCTTAGAACAAAGATCCCTGAAGAATATGCTAAGCTCCGTTAATGGATCCCAAACTGCTTGCGGTAAGAATTCCCGAAATGCAATCGGAATTAACCTTTCCATGAATACGTGACAATCGTGGCTCTTCATACCCGTCAATTTGTTTTCCTTCGGATCGACACATCTTCTCAGATTTGACACATATCCGTCTAAAAATTTTAGGCCCTGGATCCACCGACAAAGTCTCACTTTATCCTCCTTGTCCAGCGAGAAAATTGACTTCGGAAGGAACTGTTTTCCATTCTGCTGTATCAAATGCAAAGCAGGGCGTTTGTATATTTCTTTTAAGTCCAACCTGGCCTTGGGATTGTCTTTCGTTTTTCCCTTTATGTCCATCACAGTATTAATTATGTTATCAAACACATTCTTCTCAATATGCATGACATCAAGATTATGTCTGATCAGATTGGTACTCCAGTATGGCAGATCCCAGAATATGCTCCTCTTTGTCCAGTTATGAACTCTACCAAATCCATCGCACTTGTACCCAGTTGTAGGATCTTCGATAGCACTTGGAAAATCTTTAACCTCCTTCCATATCGTGTCTCCGCACCACCTTGGCGGTGGATCACCCTTCTCTACAACGCCGGCACGGAAAGCATTCCTGTTCCTTCTGAACGGATGATCTTTTGGCAAAAATTGCCGATGACAATCAAAGAAGCACGACTTTTCGCCGTGTTTCAAGCGGAAAGCCTTACTACGGTCCATGCAATACGGACATGAGAAACGGCCATGAGTGCTCCATCCAGATAACATTCCATAGGCCGGAAAGTCGTTGATGGTCCACATAAGGGTTGCCTTCATCTGAAAATTCTGCTTCCTGGAAACATCGTACGTGTTAGCGCCTACTTCCCATAACTGATTCAACTCATCTATCAAAGGCTGTAAGTACACGTCAATGTTCCTCTTGGGATTGTTCGGACCAGGAATTATAACGGTTAGAAACATGTACTGAGTCTTCATGCACATCCAAGGCGGTAGGTTATACGGAGTAACAATCACAGGCCAGCACGAATACTGGGATCCCGAAAGACCAAAAGGAGTAAAACCGTCAGAAGATAGTCCCAACCTGACATTTCGCGGATCTGAAGCAAAATCTGGATACACTCGATCAAAGTGCTTCCACGCTTCTCCATCGGATGGGTGATCCAACACTCCTTCAATCTGTTCTCGCATGTGCCAACTCATATTTTCGGCCGTCTCTTTCAACATAAATAATCTTTGCAACCGCGGCGTTAAAGACAAGTAGTGCATTGAATCGGTCGGTCTTCTTGCACCCGTAGACCTTCCTGTACTAGTTGTCTTATAGCGATCAGTACCACAAAATCTGCACACATCTGCGTCCTTGTCGTCTTTGTAGTACAGCATGCACCCATTGCGACAGAAATCGATTTTCTCGTATCCCATCCAGAGCGATCTCACCATCCTCTTAGACCGGTAGAAGTCTTTAGGCAACTTAGCACCCGCCGACAAGATCTCTATAATCAACTCCAACACTCGGTTGTAGCATTCTTGCGACATGTTAAAATCTGACTTAATGCTCAACAGTCTTGTAACCACCTCCAACGGTGAATGATCCTCACAACCAGGATACAATGGAGTCCTTGCATTCTCCAACAACTCCATGAACTGTGCAGCATCGACGTTCGGTGCCTCCTCAGGTGCATCATGAACGAAACTAGGCCCCGCAGCGTCGAAAACCATGTTTACGCACCCGTCGTCGTATGCATGATTATCTGAAACAAAATTAGGTCCCGCATGCATATACGGCTCAACATAAGGCTCCGGCTCTGATGCTAAAGACACAAGTTCTCCATGTGCGGTCCACTGATAGTAATTAGGCGTGAAACCCCTCGAGTACAAATGATATGTCACTTCCACTTCTGGATAATATTTTACGTTATGACATTTCACACACGGACACTTAATTTTGGTGCCGTCCATGTACTGAAGGAACGCCTTAGCAAACTGCAGGAACTGCTCTACTCCCGCTATGTATTCATCCCGCACACCACACATATCATCAGCACGATGATTGTACATCCATGACCGATTCCGCAAGTAGTAATTCATATCCATTTGGAAATAATTCTGCAAAGATGGACACACATTATCCAACAGGCACAAATTCGTATATTATGTCTTATTATGGGACACACATTAGTAGCGGATAGTTACTAATAACAATGATATGCAATCTAGGTCAAACTAGATTGTACTAAGTCAAACAAGGTCAAGCTAAATCAAACAAAGTCAAACAAAGTCAAACAAGGTCAAACTAGGTTGTACTAAGGTCAAATAGTCAACCTTGGTCAAACAAGGTCAAATCTAAGTCAAATATCCTATTTCTAGTCATGACCTACCAAGTAATGAGCAATAGTGAGTTAACAAAGCAAACTGAAACTAAAACTAGTATCTGGGTGTCATTTAAACAACTAAAACTAGTATCTGGGTGTCATTTAACAAACATGAAGACAACAAAGTCAAACAAGGTCAAGCTAAGTCAAACAAAGTCAAACAAGGTCAAACTAGGTCAAGGGTTGACCTATAGTTGACTTTGTCAACTCTTAGTCCAATCTAGGTCAGATGTTTACTCTACTTTGACTTTCAGTTAAAATAGTCAACCTTGGGGGTGACTACTATTTCATATAATTTTAAAGTATCGGCCGATACCGATCCGATACGGCCGATACCGATACGGTTTGGCATGTTCCGATCCGATACCGACCGATACCAAATATTGACCGATACCGACATTGGGGGTCTTTGTTCCGATCAATTCAAGTACCAATAATGACCAAAGTCAACTCAAGCTATCTCATACACACAAGTAATATCTATATAGATATATACATATAATATATATATATATAGGCATGTATATACTATATGCCTATATTACAAGACAAGGCAACTTTCATGCCTTTATATATTTAGACACTCTAACATAGGCTATATGCCTATATCACATATGAGTTACATGATATAGTTATGTATATATGTATACAATACCATCTAGGCTATGTGTACGTGTCCAACATAATGTCGATGTGCAAGGGTGGAATGAACTAAAAAGGTAATCCTTCAACCAAACAATACCTAATCTATATGTCAGTCATGGGACTGAACAACTGAATACAAGACAAATAATAGTACTGGAACTAAATAAATGCCTGGACTGATATGAAGAGATAATGGACTGCAATATATATATATATATATAAAATATGAGGAAACAATGCACAAACTGTTCTCAGATTGACATGTATATATATGTGTGTGTGTCATGTGTGTGGTGTGCTAACAGTGTGTGTGTACAATAGGGTGTGTGTATATAGGGTAAAGTGTGCCATGTGTGTGTACATAACATGGGCTAGGTGTCTCAATGTGTGTGTGTACATAGGAATCAATAGTGTGAGTGAATTAGCTATTCTCGGTTTTGAGTGTAATGTGAGTGAGCTATAAGAGAAACAGTATACACAAACAGTGTATCAATCTCAGGAAAATCAGTAGATAGCAGTAGTGTGTGTTTATATTCTCAGGTTACACTTATGTGTGTGTGTAGATAGGTGTAAACAGTGCATAATTTCTCGAGAAAATTCAGTGTAATGTGTGTGTGCCAATATGTGAAAATAGTGTATTAAAACTGTTCTCAGTTTTGACAGTCAATGGCATACGAAAACCCAAGAATCCCCAATCAATGTGAACCCTAACATGCACATTAATTCTCAGAGAAGATATGGGATTAATCATAATGGTTTAATCATTCAAAATCAGTTTAAACCAATGTTAATCTCAGAAAATTAATATATAGTGAACTACGTATCAGAAAATTGGGGATAAACCAAATTCGAAATCCAAATTCAATTAATAGCAAAATCTAATGGTTGGCAATGATATGTGTATGTGTCATAGAGTCACACGTGTCGAGTGTCCACCAAAACAGGACACAATCGTGTCCAAATTATTTTTTAACACACACAAACACAAATGACACAGTGCAGTCTCGTGCACGTGTCCACGCGTGTGTGTCCGTGTCTGTGTGTGTGTGTGCGTGTGTATGTGTGTGTGTCCGTGTCTGTGTGTGTGTGCGTGTGTGTCCGTGTCCGTGTGTGTCCGTGTGCGTGTGTCCGTGGGAGAGGAGGAGGAGGAAGGAGAGGAGTTAGGTTAGGGTTTACCTGAGGAAGAGGAGGAGGAGGTCGGATTGGGGGAGGAGGAGCTCGAGGAGGAGGATCTCGAGGAGGAGGAGCTCGCCGGAGGGGGAGGGAGTCGCCGGGGGGGGAGGGGGTCGCCGGGGGGGGGCACTGACAGAGGGGAAGGGAGTCGCCGGGGGGTGGGGGGGTGGGGGGGGGAAAATGAAATTTTTGGGTTTTCGAGTGAGAATGAGGGGGAAAGAAGGCAGCTGCGTGCCCTAAGTAAAATAACTTAGCGACGTCACGTTTTGACGTCGCTAAACGTCGCTAACTTGACGACATGTACATAAAATATGTCGCTGAACGTCGCTTTTCGGCGACGTAGTACCCTCCTGTCGCAGAACGTCGCTAGACAGCGACGTTTTGCGATGTGTTTAAAATGACGTCGCTACTGGCGACGCCATTTATTGCCGTCGCTACAGTACGTCGCTATTTGATGATATTTTAGTAGTGACTGGACAAATGGTGGATACGACTTGGATAGCACCATGAGGTGGGAGGACACATACTAGACATAGGGGTTACTATTTACTTTACTCTAGTTAGCTACTAGTGACTCAGTTGAGCACTACGTGTGTCATGCATTATTATTTGTTCGGAGAGCCCCTGTGAAGGAATGTTGTCCTTAAGTGCAGGTTACACCTAGACTGGTTAGGAGTTGTAGTTCATGAATTATATGACAGTTCTCTTGTTGGTATTTACTATTTATCATTCAGCATGTATATTATGTGTCTTGATACGTTCCTCTGAGGACATGATTTCTTTCTTGGATATTTGCTGGGTTGCTTGCATGGAATTGTTGGGGACTAGTTCATCGATTTTAGGTATACATCCACAGTGGAGATACTCCAAACACATCCTCCAAATTATTAATAATTATTACTTTTGGAGTGTCTAATTGATATTGGCTGTCACGCCCCAGAACCAGAATACTGGAGAGCGGGGGCAGACATAGCCAGCTACGTATATTGAAATGGAAACCACCTCGATATACGGTCACGGCTGTCTAGATATGTGAGGGTTTTCTACAAGCCAACAGTCTCTTATGGTCATGAACAAGCCTAGTGTCTCAATCACCACAAGTAAGTAAAGTCGCAAGATGTATGATCATTAAATATACAATAATAAGGCGTCCCAAATATTACATATTCAGCTGATCATGAAGCTAGTCATTACAAAAAGTTAGGACTAGCAAGAGTTTAGTCATACATGATCAACCCTAGGATTTGTCAATCATGTTTACAGCCCGTAGGCAGACAGTAAGTAAATTTCATCGAGCTAACAGGTGCTCGTCGGCTAAACGCCTCCAAAGAATAAATTTACAACAGAGTGAGCGAAACAAAATAGAAAAAACTCACTCGTAGCCCGGGTTCCTTCTAGTCGCCACCATTGGCCTGGAAGCTTGGTAGATCCTCGGGAGCTGCTCCGAAATCTGGCCACACAAAACCAGCTGGGTCAACCCTAG
This sequence comes from Iris pallida, assembly GCA_029216955.1. Classification (NCBI taxonomy): domain Eukaryota; kingdom Viridiplantae; phylum Streptophyta; class Magnoliopsida; order Asparagales; family Iridaceae; genus Iris; species Iris pallida. The sequence goes on from JANAVB010043419.1 coordinate 16,318,957, forward strand.
AAAGAGCAAGTGCCACAAGGGGGCCACGAAATAAGAACAAAAGCCAGTAATTAGCACAATAAAATCTAATATTAAAACTAGAATTTATGAAAACATGTCAGGATGATATACGACGAGATAACCATGGAACTATTCCGATAGCCAGGTTACAACCCGTAAACCAAATAAGGACCGGGGTTGTAACCCTTCATCTGAACAGAACTTGGTTTCCCACCATTTATCGGCACGATAATAATGCAAGAAATTAAGACAGGGAGCAATCTTGTACTGGATCAAGACATGGCTAAACTGGTTGTACCTCATTCAATCAATCACGGCCAAGCAGATACTACGGCTTACTACTTTAACTAACTAGGGTTATCACAGGCCTAATTACTAACAAAATGCAGTGAGATTGTTCCACAGCCACAAGCCCTGCAGATCATCCAAGTTACCCAGGTCGAAAATTAGGGGTTGAATTCAGGTGGGTACATCGCCTAGAAGACAAATGTACCCTTAGGTGACTTAGAGGGTGCAACACGCGACGGTGTGCTGGAAATGTGCCCTACTCGACGGCAGGCTACAGATCCCAAGAGCGCCCAGGTAACGGGATTGCCTGTAGCTGTGTCATCTCTTCATGACTACTGTGTTATTCTAGTTATTAACCTTAATCCATTTTAGTAGGTACTCCTGACCGTGGTACTCAGGAGTCCCATCCTAGACATGATGCAAGACAGGACAAGTAGATTGATCAAGCAAGCAGAAGAACTACCCACGGTGTCAAGGCAAGTCAAGTTAATTAGCTGTCGTAACAGCATTGAGATAAATCATGTCAGGGTACTTGTCAGGAGTGCACCACGACGGGCCACTATCATGTCAGGTAGGTCATGTCAGGAGTGCACCACTATGGGTCACTGTCGTGTTATGCTAGTTCCTTGCCATACCATGTCGTGTACAATAGTCATTCCAAACATATTAAGTAAATCAAGTTCATGACAAAAGGCGTAAGGATATAAAATGGGCATAAAATATCTAATAAAATATCAAGATACAGGACTATAGAAAAGCCAGGCTTAAAGAAATAAGACCAAAACTCCAAGGGTCAATAGGTTAAGCAAGGGGCCAGGGGAGCAGCGTACGAAAAGTCACGCACGCTGAAGAGCTGCGTACGTGAAAAGTCACGCACGCCAGAGAGCAGCGTAGGTGAAAAGTCACGCACGCTCAAGAGAGCTGCGTACGTGAAAAGTCACGCACGCTGAGAGAGCAGCGTGGGTAAAAGTCACGCACGCTGAGAGAGCAGTGTAGGTAAAAGTCACGCACGCTATAGGAAGCAGCGTAGGTGAAAAGTCACGCACGCTGAGACAGCAGCGTAGGTGAAAAGTCACGCACGCTACAGGGAGTAGCGTAGGTGAAAAGTCACGCACGCTGAGAGAGCAGCGTAGGTGAAAAGTCACGCACGCTACAGGGAGCAGCGTAGGTGAAAAGTTACGCACGCTGAGAGAGCAGCGTAGGTGAAAAGTCACGCACGCTACAGGGAGCAGCGTAGGTGAAAAGTCACGCACGCTGAAGGAGACACGCTTCCAACAGGAAGCGTACCTAAGTCTGCGTACGCAGCGCTAAAGAGCGCGCGTAGCTCAGGGTGCGTAAGCTAAACAGCTCTGCACACTGCTCACTGTCTTCTCCAAACAGCAAGAACACCATGGATGAACCCAAGGCTTCAAAGCATCATAACTTGGCCATCCGAACTCCAAATCCAGATTTCCAAAGTTCCAACTTGGGTGAAACTGAATGCTCTTCCACATGGAAGCATCAAAAACCCATAAAATCCAAGTAAAGTAGATCAAACCATGCAAAATTCGAAAATAGCTAAACCTAGATCTAGAACAAAGGAAGCTCCAAATCACAAAATAGCAAGTCCTAATGTTGATCACCATGTCCTAATCTAGCAAATGAACCAAGAAAATAGGGCTCTCATGAAGTGGCAAGGTGCACTTGCCTAGGGTTAGGAGAGTTGTGGAGGAAGGAGAAGAAGAAGAAGAAGGAAATTAATGGTGGAAGTTATGAGGAGAGAGAGAGGTAGGTGGGGGTTATAAAGAGGGGGAGTTGTGGTGGGTTGAGGGTGTAGCATAGGGCTAGGGTGTTCCAACACATAAAACCGAACCAAACCGAACCATCCCCAATAAAATCGAGCCATGCCGAAACCAAAGTACGAGAAATACCAAAATCCCACAAGTTTGAGAAAAATAAAAATACATGCCAAAAATTCAGATACGAGTATAAATACGAAATACAAAAAATACGAAAAATGAGGGTGACATTGGCACACAATGGTACACTCCAAAAAAAATACTCCAAATTAATCTCCTTTTTTTTCTCTTTATTTTTCTTCCATGTTTGGTAATATTTTTCCTCCCTCTTTTTTTTCTTTATTTTTCTTCCTTGTTTGGTAAAAATGGTTAATATTTGTGGGCCAAAGAATTAATGTAGAGGAGTTACGACACGCTCCAAATCTGGAGTGTCTCTTAGTTTTCTAGCAATTTTCAAGTATGGACAAGTGTCTATTGCAGCTTTCAAGTGCGACAAAATTTGACTAAAGTCAAAATATAGGACTTGAAATCTCTCCCACTGTGGATGCTCATAGATGTTACCTTCTTCATTGTTCCTCCTTAGTTTCGTTCTTATTTAGTTATTTCATAGTTAGTATGGTGGATATATCTAGATGTTTTATATGTATATTGCGATGACCTCGACAGTGTAACGTATTTAAGCTGGACTGGAGTCCACTTGAATGCATAGCTGACCATTGCCATGTACTATGGTCTCGCATAATTTGGAACTGGAACGTGGCAAGGGCTGCACGATCTTTGGAGGTATATCTTCAGTTGATACATGACGTACCGATTCATCAATGTGGTCATAACAAAGTTTGATTAAGCTAATGCTTTTATTGAGATCTTTGTTATTGCACTATCTTTCTGAATACTTGGTCCGAATCATGCAGATTATTGCACCAGATGGGGACTAGTTTGATTCTTGCAGCGCTTCTAAGAGAAGTGCAAATGGTTTTCGTCCTTTAACCGAAAGATTCACTGTCGATAGTTCGGAAGAAAGATAGCTAAACTGCACTTTATTTTTTAACAAAGTAAAATTTGGGTGAGAGTTTCATGGCAAAATTTGGGCTGAAATAGACTTACAAGCAGTCAAAGTATGTATGATTCTTGCAAAATGGTGGTGTTGGATGAAAGTCTTGAACGTTTAGGCTCTTGATAAATCATCTGATGCATGACGCAGAGGCCACGAATCAGAGACCTAACATTGAAGTAGGAAGGAGTATATCTATATTAATGGGTATGTATGTTCCTACCTTCCTTTTTTTGTTAACTTTGAGTAAATATCTCGCATGAACTTACCAATATCCTTTAGGCCTCGTTTGGTTACCGGAATTTGAGCTTGGGAAAGGAAAGTGATTCCTTTTCTATGTTTGGAAGTCGAAGGAAAGTTGTTGGAAAGGGAAAATGATTCCCAAGAGGTAGAAAAATATGAGGGAAAGTAGTTCCTCCCATTTATATAAGGAATTACTTTCCCTCGAACTTTTCCACATTATTACAAAAAGTTTTGACCAAAATATCCATGTTCATAATATTATTTACCATTTTTATCCATAATATCTTTTAGACAAAAATATTTCTAAGTAATAATTATTTTTATTAACACGAGGGTATTTTTGGAAAATTGACTTGATTTTGTTTCCTTTTCTTACAAACACCAAACACTATAATGGAAAGTAAAGATATATTCCGCTATAATCCTGATATTTTCAAACACCGGAAATGAAAGTTTATAGAAATTATAATTTTCTAAAGGAAAGGAAATACCAAGGAATCAGTTTCCTTTCCTTTCCATTCCGCGAACCAAACGAGGCCCTGTTCTTCGACACAACTTTCCAATATCCTAACAACTTTCCAATACCCTGTTCTTCGACACGTTTTATCCATTCTCTAGTTCGCCTTGATCAGTTGATAAGCTCTATTCAGATCCTCATTCCCCGGGTCATCCTGATCAAAGTCCTCCTCAGCCTCGACAGAAACATCAGTAAAGATCTCCAGGTTTTGAGATTGGACTTCAGCTCAGCCCTTCAAGGAAGCTCCCGATGGGGTTGTGCAATCTCGCTACTACCTCCCTCCACCTGGGACTAGGGGTGAGCATTATTCGGTTTTGGACTGAAAGCAAAACCGAAACGATTAAGAGATTCGGTTCAGATTGGAAAAAAAAAATTGGCTCAGTTTCTCTTTTAAAAATACTAAAATTCCTAATTTGGTTTCAGTTTTTGGTTTCGTTTTTGGTCCAAAATCGAATAAGACTGATACAATTATGTAAATAACCTCAATTCTATGTGTATTTTGTTATTATAGTGTATATTCCGGAAAAAAATAATTATATATATAGATTTTGAAGTCCAATTTTGGTAATTTAACTATTACTCCAACTTCTGGTATAACTCTGAAATACACAAAATCTGTGTATCAAAATTATATATTTTTTTAAAGTAAAATTTAACCATGATCCCAACATTGGACACGACCCATTAAACGATAGAAATAGTCCGATCGAACAAAACGAATAAGCTGAATAAATCGAATCGATTTCGGTTCGGTTCCGATTTCGATTTCGGCTAATTTCGATTCGATTTCAATTTTAGATTTGTAGAATTTCGATTTTTTCGCTTTTGACTATTTCGATTCGATTGTAACTGAATAAACCAAATGCTCATCCCTACCAGGGACGCTAGACTAACTGGAATAGGGGTGTGCATATTTGAACCAAACCGACCAAATCGAACCAAACCAAATCGAATCGGTCGATTTTTAACCGAACCGATGATCCGGTCGGATTGGTTCGACTTGACCATTTAAAAAATCGACCGATTTGGTTCGGTTCACGGTTTGGTCATTTCAAAAATCGCTTAAACCAAACCGAACCTAGTTAGTAACAACCTAAAGATAGGTTTATATCCGGTCCAACCTATCCATCTCATTAGAGATGATACTTACAAATTAGAGATGATACTATTACAACAACAATAACAATAAGTCATCCAACATAATGTTACAACAATCTGAATCGACTCACCAATAATTAACTGAAAATAATATTTGTTCGACCTCGACGTGATCGTCCAATGACCACACCTACGTAAAAACGGCTTATTGGCTCCCCTGCTAGCATCGGGACCATCCTATTAAAATTAGGAATGCGAGCCATTGATGGTCACACGAATGGCGGTCCAAATAGGCAGCTTCCACAATTAACACTAGGCTATTCTGGTTTCCACTTGATTTCAATTCCTCATAGAAGGGACTTGAGAGAACGAGCTTTAATTGGCTTCCTACCCCTCTTCTTCCTAATATTTCCCTTGTAAATCTCCACATTGCCATCGTTTGTGTCATCGTCTTCGTCGTCGTCGTCGTCACTGTCGTCCTCCTCACCAGCTATGGGAGCGTCAGACCCACCTCCCGGGGATCGGGACTCTTCTTTGAGTTTAGCATCTTTATCGCCTCTACTACTCTTTCCCCGGGATGGGCCGAACCCAGAATAATAATAGTAGTAACCGCCGCCGTCTCCACCTCCACCGGACCGATGAGAAGTAACAGATGACTTTGGCCTGCGACGCTTGACCTGAGGGACATCTGGCTTCTTATGATTCTTGAGTCGAGGGACATCTGCGGCCGTGACGGCTTCTCCACCGTTGCTGTTGTTGTTATTGTACCTGGTGGAGCTGTAGGACTTGAGCTGGGTGAGGTGGTGGTCGCAGAGGGTGCGGTGCGGGTTGGCCGGCCTGTTGCAATGCCACCCTTTGCCGTCGTTCTTCTTACATATTCCCGTCGCTCGGCCGCCGCCGACGTCATTATTATCCCCGTTCTGCTTCTTATATCTTCCCCTTCTCTTCTTCAGATCGGTTTCGTCTTTGTCTTCATAGTCGAAGTATGGTTCAGCTACAACACTACTGTCACAGCCAAATAGAATGGCAATAACAATATATATAGAGTCCTCTGTGTGTTTGTATTAATGCGACATGAAATTATAGACCTAATTAATCTGTCCATGCTAACCTGCTGCTGGTGGTGGTGGTGACAGCTTCTGATATTCCCAAAACGCCCCCCTCGTCTCCGAACCCGAGCACATTTCCCATAATGCCCCTGCCCTCCTCTTCTCCATCCTCCTCCTCGGCCTGCAAAAGAAATTAGAACAAATTATCAATGGAAATGAGAAAGGAGTGAAGAAAGAATGAATCCCTAAAGGAAGCAGCAGTAGACACTATTTTCGCTATCGTTTCGAAACCAACCAATTTAGGAAGCCCTAATTTGGTTAAGCAACGGCGGCAGGATTAATTATGCTCTATGAATTTGTGGGATTAATTTTGAGCAAAACAAACAAACCCTAATTAGTAATTATTGCTGCAGGTGGAGATTAGGGATCTGACCTGCTGGAAGTAGAAGTGGCAAAGAGCATCGGAGTCCATGACATTGACATCCCACGGGGAGCAGTTGAGCTGGCACAGGAACAGTCCTCCGCCTTCAGCGGACTGGCACTGATCAACCGGAGGCGGCGACTCCGGCGGCGGCGGCGGCGACAGAGAGTGGTCTATGCAATTAGCAGAGCCTAACAGTATCTTCGCGGCGTGCTTTCGAATCCTCATCTCTCAATCACAAGCAAGCAGCAGCAGCAGTAGCAGCAGAAAAAATATAGAGATTTTTATTCCTACTGCTGCAGAGCTTAGAGAGAGATGAGCCCATGCCTACTGCTGCTCTTTCTTTTAGAGATTATATATAACTCCCAATTAACCCTAACAATTCAAATTAATTACAATTAACTGCAGAAAACTTTTAGAAAACTTAAAAAAAAATCTCCTTGAGACATTAGAGAATAAATCGGACCCAAGTAGTAGGCCCGGACTCTGAAGCCGTTGCACACTCGTCATATTATATATTTTTCATATTTAGTGTTTTCATCAGACAAGTGTTTTAAAATTCAGACCGGACCACCATCCAACTAGTAGTTTTTTGGGGGTTGTTTAATATCGACCCAATGTACTTTCTAAAACCTCAATAAATTCGATCGATCCAGCCGATTAGTCAAACGAACTGTATAATCCAATTGAATTTTGAACCGATTTGATCTGACTTTTAAAATTTGTTTTTGACTTTACATGTAATGAAAGATAATGCATTTGCTATATGACTTTATAGTAAACAAGCATAATTTCTAAGTAGCATATATATTTAATGTAAGATTGCAAGTCTATATAATTGGTTCAACCCTGATTAATCCACTGATCAGACGAATCCAACCCAACCCAGTGTTATGACTCATGACCGGTCGATCACTGATCCGATTTTTAAAATATTGCATCTTGCTAGCTATAAACAACTTACTAGATGATGTCCATATTAGCCAAAAGGTATGCTAGTTACTTTTTTTTTTTTAATCAATCCGTAATCTTCTTTTTTTTTTTCAATCTAACTCATCTTCAAAACGATATCAATACGAGAGGAACATAATAGCATCTCATAAGAAATCCTATCCAATCTTTATGAAAATCTTTAACCAAAGCTTACCGAGAGCGACTTCATAATAGGTGGTGAGGAATTCAAAGTTACGATTTCCTTGGACCAATGTGTTAATTTTGTATTAGTCCAATCAGGAATTCAAAGTTACGATTTCCTTGGAATTCAAAGTCTCTCTCTCTCTCTCTCTCTCTCTCTCTCTCTTTACTAATGGCCCATAAAATTGAAGGCCCGTGATCCTCGATCAACCTTCCTATAAGAAGCCCACAACCTCTGCAAGCCCAGCCCAGCCCAGCACATTATGGTCCCAGACAGAAACAGGGTTTAGTGGTTTCTAGTTGTCGACAATATTTGAATACTTTTTTCCCTTCCTTTTTCAAAAGTGTCATTTATTTGCATTTCCAGAATGATAATTCAACAATTATTCGAAAAATAGATATCTGAACATTCGAACAAATGAGAAGAACGTAAACACAAACTAGTAAGTCTTCCGATCATTAGCCAACATAGTACGAAATAGCCACAGTGTGTAGTAAGTAACCTTTACATGTCAGTGTGTATGTGTTAATCGGAGCTGCTACGTTGCATGCAGTTTATAACCACGGGCATGACCGTTAGCCGACGTGGCAGCCGGTCATTGGCCTCCTAGTCCGAGTAGAGTCCGGAGATAGCAGGAGGACCAATGGGTGGCCGTCACGTCGGCTATCAGTCACGTTCGTGATTACAAACCGCAGACAAAATATCATTTTCGTTAATTAATAAACCCTAGCTGCTTAGCTTCTGATATTCCCAAAATGCCCTCGTCATCTACAGAGTTCCAAACCCATTGCCCATAATGCCCTCTCCTCAAATTTGAACTCGAAAGCAACAAACTACCGATAGCTAAGAGGGGAAGAAGAACCATTTGATATCATAATAATCGATCATTCAACCAATTTAGTTGGAAGGAAGGAAGCCATATATAAATTTGTAAGGAAATATTTGGTATAGCCCTAAAAGAAGCAGCAGGGTTGCAATAGAGTCGAAAGTAACGGAGTCCTTCCTATATGTGCAGGAGTTAGGGGTCGATCTGGCGGACCAGCACAAGTGGCGAAGAGGAGTGTCGGGGTCCGACACAATATCCCATGGGGAGCAGTCCGAGCTGACATAGAAATAGTCCATCGACGCCGTACTGACACGGATCAACTGTAGGAGGAGGAGGAGGAGGAGGAGGAAGTGGCGATTGCTCTATGCAATCAGCAGCAGCAGCAGAGTGGAGTGGAGAGATTTTTTTGGTTGGGAAGTGGTTCAAATGGAGGAGACTGCTGCTGCTGCAGATGTTGAACCCTTCCTTCGATTACTGCTGCAGATATTTTTGCACTTTAATAATTTAGTGGGTTTAGGGCGTTGAGGACAACACCTTTCGAAATTTACCCTCCTATTCCTCATTAATTACGGAATCATCCTCCTTTCCAAGCTTCGCGCACGGTAACTCTCACCTGCTGGTTACGGCAACATTTAATTTAGTGTTACGATGATTCCTTTAGACATGTCAAGATAGGGTGAGCATCGGTTCCGTTCAAACCGAATTGAATATATGAAAACCGAAATAATCGTAAACCGTATTTTTTAAAACCGAAAATCGAACCATTTTTATAAAAACCGAACAAAAATCGAACCGAATTAATTCGGTTCAGTTTTCGATCGGTTCGATTTCATGGGCCAATGTGCATGGCCTTCAAGTTTTTAGCAAAATATGCCTATTTAAATAACAAAATTTAAAAAAATATATGACACTATTGTATTTATGAATTGTTATATTACATAGAGTGAAAGATATTAGTATATATAGATTGAGGGTAGATAAAGAGAGTGCTCAAAGAAGCACCGACATAGAATAGGAGAAGAGTGTGCGCTCAGTTAGGGGTTAATAAACATTAGTATATGTATATTGTGGGTAGTTTGATAAATTACTAAATCTAAATCGATTTTCGGTTCGGTTCGGTTTTTCGGATAAAGAACCGAAAATCGAACCGTTATTTCAAATATTCAAATTTTCAAACCGTAAATCGAACCGATAACCGAAAAACCGAACCGTTTGTCATATTTCGGTTCGGTTCGGTTCGGTTTTCAACCGTTATATGCTCACCCCTATGTCAAGATAATAAATATATTTTAACTTTTCAATCTAAAAATTGTGATCAAGATTCCAAAAATATTAAAAATAATAACTTTTGTATCGAAAATGTTGTCAAGATTTGATGTAAAAAATTTGCATTGAAAAATTATTGTATTTGATCTTGATAACATTTTCCAATACAAAAAAAACTATTGTTTTAATGTTTATTGAATGTTGGTCACAATTTCAGAAGTGAAAAGTTATGTATTAACTATTCTTAACATGTGTCCTTAGGGCACAAGGGCACATGTTAACAAAATCTGATTTTTTGTGTGTGAATCATATTTCTCATCATTGGAAGTCCCATCCTAAATATTCAGAATTCAGGGTTTCTATTAGAAATTCATTTTGAAAAAAAAAAAATCTCTTGTGGTTTCTATCCCAATTTCTATCTACGTGGGATTGATATAGGAAAGAGAGTTTCTACAATAGAAATTCTCATCTCTCATACCAATTAATATTGAGCTCCATTTTGTTGTCACATAAGTTAGAAATGGAGAACCATTGGAGAATTTTTTTTGTGTGTGCAATTTCTACGTAGAAATTATACCAACTAGGATAGAAATGTCCATAAAGTGCAATGCAAAGTATGATAAAAACTCAATTTTTGAAATCACCATTGGAGATGGAATTAGAAGCTCATTTGGTTGAATAGTAAGACCTATTCCATGTTTCAATTTCTAGATTCTCAGCCCAACCCAGCCACATGAACTATAGGTTGGGCCTGAGAATTTCTAGATTCAAAATGTTGAAAATTATTTTGTAGAATAGTAAGTTCAATTTTGGAACTTCACTTTCTAGATTCTATATTCTTCTCTTTCTTTTTGACCACACATAATTTGGGACCAAAGGTCATTTTATCATTTTTCTACTTGTCACGACCCGCACCCTAGAGTTAGGGCACGAGAAGTGGGTACATCCAGCCTACGCCGCAGTGTCGACGGTAGAACGCTGTCCTAGGTCTCATGCATCTAAAGTATAAGGCTAAACAGTTTATACTCCCCGAATGGGGGTGACATAGCAGGTACAGACTCAATCACATCTAAGGTAAAGCATGATAAGGATAGATAAAACATGAAATCCAAAAGAGATACAGCAGATAGAAGTCTAAGTGTCTAAGATACACAACCCAGAAATACATCTCAAAGCTCAAATACATTAAATCCATAAATACAACTCAAGACAACTGAAAATAAACTATAAGCAAAACCCTAGCTATCTATACAACCTCTATTGTGTCTCCTCTAGGCTAGCAGGCAACCTTCAAGCTATCTGTAAAATTTATCAACAGGTCCAGTCAGGACTGGAGCGAGCACAGTACATCTCAACAGATCATAGCAGGTTAGAAAATATAATCCTGCAGTAAAGTAAGATACAGGTACTGAAAGAAAATAGTATGTAAACAGAGAGAGAACTGTAATAGAAATATCTACTATACATAGAGAACTAGCAGTGACTAGTGAGTTAGAGTACAATATGAACATGTAATACTCCCCCGTACCCCCGATCAATACACAAGGATCCAGCCAGATTATGTTATATGATGCTATGTAGCAGACCCCGAAGGTGATAGACCCCGAGGGTGATAAGCCCCCGAAGGGTGGTAGACACCGAAGGTGATACATAGTAGTCCCATAAAAATAGGAATTCTGGGGGTAACCCAACAGTGTAAGTCCCATAAAAATAGAGATTCTGGGGATAACCCAACAGTGTAAGTCCCATAAAAATAGGGATTCTGGGAGTAACCCAACAGTGTAAGTCCCATAAAAATGGGAATTCTGGGGGTAACCCAACAGTGTAAGATTCCAGGAAGACTCTACGATCATGAGGGTACATGTCTGTCACCCTCATTTTCCGTATTTCCTGTATTTCATAATTGTACTCGTAATTTGATTTTGGCACGTATTTTATTTTCTCGACTTGTGGATTTGGTTTCTCGTAAATGGGTTTTGGACCATGACTTGGTTTTATTTTGTGGGTTTGGTTTGGTTCATCATGAGAGGAACACTTTAACCTATTCTCCACCCTCATTCCACCACAACCCACCATCATAAATCCCTACCTACTTTTCTCTCTCCTTATTATTTTCATTTATTTCTTCTTCTTCTTCTTCCTTCTACCACACAACTCCCCAACCTATAGGCAAGTGCACCTTGCCACCACATGAGAACCACTTTTTATTTGTCTATTAGCTAGATTAGGCCATGGAGATCAACATTAGAACTTGACATTTTATGATTTGGAGTTTCCATTGTTCTAGATCTAGGTTTTTACTATTTTCGGATTTACATGATTTTGATCTAGTTAACTTGGATTTTAGTTTGTTTTGATGCTTCCATGTGGAAGAGAATTCAATTTTACTCAAGTTAGAGCTTTGAAAATCTAAATTTCGTTTTGATTTGATCAAGTTATGAAGTTTTGAACTTTGGAGTTCTTGGAGTCTTCTTCTCGGCCTGGAGAAGAAGACAGCAGCCTGCGCTCATTAGCGCAGTGCTGGATTGCGCATCCCTCTCGGCCTGTGCTCTTTAGCGCAGCGCTGACCGCGCAGCTTGCCCCTTGGCGAACTGCGCTCAACCCGAGTGCGCATGGATTCATGCGCAGTCTGCTCCTGCGCAGTCCACTTCTGCACAATCCATCCATGCGCAGTCCGTCCCTACGCAATCTGGCCCTGCGCCATCCATTCCTGCACAACCTGATCCAGCGCAAACCATCTGCTGCGCCATCCACCCCTGCGCAGTTGGTACCCTGCGCAGCTCACCCCTGCGCAGTTGGCCCCTGGCGCACTTGACTCCTGCGCAACCCGACCCTAGGGACCCTTGCGCAATCTGTCTATTCATGGAGATTTGGTTTTATTTTCCTTAAGCCTGGATCTTCTATAGCCCTGTATATTGATATTTTATTAGATATTTTATGCCCATTTTATATCCTTATGCCTTTTGTCATGAACTTGATTTTACTTAATATGTTTGGAATGACTATTGTACATGGCTTGGTATGACATGGAACTTGCATAACACGACAGTGACCCGTAGTGGTGCACTCCTGACATGACCAACCTGACTTGATAGTGGCCCGTGGCGGCGCACTCCTGACTTGACTTGACTTGACTTGATAACTTAATTTGACCTGCCTTGACACCGTGGGTGGTTCTTTCTTGCTTGCTTGTTAAATCCACTTGTCCAGTCTTGCATCATGTCTAGGATGGGACTCCTGAGTACCACGGTCAGGAGTACCTACTAAAATGGATTAAGGCTAATAACTAGAATAATTCAGTAGTCATGAGAGATTTCCCCAGTTACAGACAATCCCGTTATCCCGGCCGCAATTGTTTGGACTTGTAGCCTGCCGTCGAGTAGGGCACATTTCCAGCTCACCGTCGTGTGGGGCACATAATTATTGATAACTGCTTAATGAATTCAAATCGCCTGAATAACCTGGATTAGCTGCAGGGCTTGTGGCTGGAGGAACATCTCATTGCATCTTGCTAGTAACTAGGATTGTGATAACCCTAGTTAGTTAATGTAGAAAGCCGTAGGCAATGATTGGCCGTGATTGCTTGGATGGAGTCTAGTCCAGTATAGCATTGTCTAGAATTGACTATAATGATTGTCACTCCAGATTGTTACTTGACCTGATTTCTTATATTTACCTCGCCGATAAATGGTGGGAAACCAAGTTCCGTTCAGACGAAGGGTTACAACCCCGGTCCTTGTTTGGTTTACGGGTTGTAACCTGGCCATCTGAATAGTCCCATGGTTGTCTCATCGTATATCATCCTGTCATGCTTTTCCATATGTCCTGTCTTTTTAGTGATTCTATACAAGATTATCTTTTATATTACCCATCATGCTTTTCTTAAATTACTGTCTTTTATTATGTAATTATATTATTGTGCTGATTGCTGGTTTTTGTTCTTATTTCGTGGCCTCCTTTGTGGCACTTGCTCTTTCTGGGGTCTGACCCAGCTGGTTTTGTATGGCCAGATACCAGAGCAGCTCCAGAGGATCTACCGAGCTTCCAGCCCGATGGTGAACACTAGACGGAACCCGGGCAATGAGTGGGTTTTCTATTTTGTTTCGCTCACTCTATTGTAAAAATTATTCTTTTGAGACGTTTAGCCGACGAGCACCTGTTAGCTCGATGCACTTTTTTTTACTATCTGTCTACGGGCTGTAACATGATTGGCAACTCGAGGTTGATCATGTATGACTTAACTCTTGCTAGTCCTTACATTTTGTACGACTAGCTTCATGATCATCTGGATATGTAATGTTTGGGACGCCTTACAATTGTATATTTAGTGATCTGATATCTTATGATTATTATTAGTTGGTTGAGATTGAGACAATAGGATAATTTATGACCTTAAGAGACTGATGGCTTGTAGATAAACCCTCACATATCTAGACAGCCGTGACCGTATGGTGAGATGGATTCCATTTCATTATACGTAGCTGGCTATGTCCGCCCCCGCTCTCCAGTATTCTGGTTCTGGGGCGTGACATGGTTTAAGTGGTGGCCCATGCAGGTCTTGTCAATCAAGATATGTGGGGGTTTACCAGATAGATGTCTCAATCTGTACTCGCCTTTGATCTCCACTTGAATCTTCTTATCTCCTTGGATCCCTGACTTGATAACATGCTTGCATCATTGTTCTATCCTGGTCCTTCCTTAATATCCCTGATGTCATTGCTTCAGTGGCATCATTCCTGTTGATCAGTCGGAAGGAGCTCAGCCAGCAGCCCAGCAACAGCAAGAAGATCAAGATCAGTCCTCAACAGCAGCCTCTCGAGCTATGCCTTCTGGAGGACCAGTGCCCCCAGTTCAGCCAGTCCAGCCAGTAGAACCTGATGATGGCACTTTGGAAGGTCTCATCAGATCATTGTTAGCTTCTCAAGATCGCCGAGGTGATGCATTGCACCAGGCAGTACAAGATGCTCTGAATAGAGGCAGTCATCCAGAAAACAGTGCAGCCAACAGCTTCAAGCGCCTGAACCCTCCATTCTTCGACGGCACCGAGGATGCCATTAACGCAGATGCTTGGCTCCAGGATACAGAAATTATTCTAGAGGCCGTGAAGACTCCGGAAGACGAGAAGGTGGCGGTGGTGCGCCTGCAGTTATTAGATCTAGCCCGCAACTGGTGGGCCATACAAGCGATAGAATTGGCAGCACCTGTTCCCTGGGCAGTGTTTAGCGAAAGATTCCAAGACCAAGTACTTCGACGCGGTGGCTCGATATGACCTGCAGACCAGATTTGCCAACTTGAAGCAAGGAGGCAGGACGGTCGACAGTTATGCATCGGAGTTTTCCAGACTCAGTCGGTTTGCTCCCACTTTGGTGGCGACCGAGTTTGATAGGGCCCAGCGGTTCCAGCAGGGGCTCCACTTGGAGATCATATTGGCAGTAGAGCAGTTCGAGCACAGAACTTTTGATGCCGTCTTGCGAGCAGCTAGGAGGCACGAGTATACCTCCCAGAGGATTGTGGATAGGACCGG
The DNA here is from genome assembly GCA_029216955.1 of Iris pallida. Taxonomy (NCBI): domain Eukaryota; kingdom Viridiplantae; phylum Streptophyta; class Magnoliopsida; order Asparagales; family Iridaceae; genus Iris; species Iris pallida. Next base: position 16,334,156 of record JANAVB010043419.1, read on the forward strand.
AGGACGGAAGCGGTCCCATAGTCAGATGAACCAGTCTTCGACACCAGCCCCGACAGCTAGGACTTTGACTATTGGAACTCCGAGGCAGGCAACCTCAGTTACGTCGGTCCAGTACTCTACCCCGACGTACCCTCCGCAGAAACAGAAGCAAGCGCAACCCTCCGCCGTGGGTTGTTCTTATTGTGGGAAGCCTGGACACGTTGTGTCAGAGTGTCGCAAGGCACTGGGATTATGCTTGTTGTGTGGGGCACCGAACCATAGGGTGGGGTCCTGTCCATTCAGAGTCGATTCAGCATCAACAGTATCTAGTCCCTCGGTTAGGGGAACAGCACCAGCTCCAGTACCAGTCCAGCAGTAGCAACAGTTGCCGAGGCCATTGCTGCCTCAGGCCCAAGTGTTTCAGCAGCAGTACCAGCCTCCGAGGCCATTGCCGACTCAGGCCCAGGCCTTCCAGCAGCAGAGGCCTCAGCAGTTCGCCCTGGCCTAGGCCCAGATCTAGAATCGACAGAGAGGTATCTGTGTCTTATTGCCTTGCTTTCCGCCGTTGTTATGCGGGACACATGTCATGATTCATGTGTCCTAATTACCACGGTATATCCCGGGTCCGAGCCATGTCCTAGGTCATTCGAAAACGGTTATTGGTACCAACCTTTTTCGTATGAGGAAAGGCCCGTGTCCCTGTTTGACCAAGGGGAGAGACCTCAAGCGCAAGACTATCAGTTTAGTTCATGTTGCTTGAGTTCATCGCTCCTTGGGAGAGTCAAACGTGGGAGTGTGAGGATGATATCCGATCACGTTATCCCTACCTGTTTGACTCGTGAGGTATAATGTCTTCCTTATGCCTTACGCCTTTTATTTCTTGATTGCATGTATGATTGTATGATTGAACTGCTTAGTGTAGCTTGCATGTGCTTAGTGTAGCTTGTCGTGGCAATCTCTAGCTCTTTGATTAAATTCCGAGGACGGAATTCTTTTAAGGTGGGTAGAGTTGTCACCCTCATTTTTCGTATTTCCTGTATTTCATAATTGTACTCGTAATTTGATTTTGGCACGTATTTTATTTTTTCGACTTGTGGATTTGGTTTCTCGTAAATGGGTTTTGGACCATGACTTGGTTTTATTTTGTGGGTTTGGTTTGGTTCATCATGAGAGGAACACTTTAACCTATTCTCCACCCTCATTCCACCACAACCCACCATCATAAATCCCCACCGACTTTTCTCTCTCCTCATATTTTCATTTATTTCTTCTTCTTCTTCCTTCTACCACACAACTCCCCAACCTATAGGCAAGTGCACCTTGCCACCACATGAGAACCACTTTTTATTTGTCTATTAGCTAGATTAGGCCATGGAGATCAACATTAGAACTTGATATTTTGTGATTTGGAGTTTCCATTGTTCTAGATCTAGGTTTTTACTATTTTCGGATTTGCATGATTTTGATCTAGTTAACTTGGATTTTAGTTTGTTTTGATGCTTCCATGTGGAAGAGAATTCAATTTACTCAAGTTAGAGCTTTGAAAATCTAAATTTTGTTTTGATTTGATCAAGTTATGAAGTTTTGAACTTTGGAGTTCTTGGAGTCTTCTTCTCGGCCTGGAGAAGAAGACAGCAGCCTGCGCTCTTTAGCGCAGTGCTGGATTGCGCATCCCTCTCGGCCTGCGCTCTTTAGCGCAGCGCCGACCGCGCAGCTTGCCCCTTGGCGAACTGCGCTCAACCCGAGTGCGCATGGATTCATGCACAGTCTGCTCCTGCGCAGTCCACTTCTGTACAATCCATCCATGCGCAGTCCGTCCCTGCGCAATCTGGCCCTGCGCCATCCATTCCTGCGTAACCTGATCCAGCGCAAACCATCTGCTGTGCCATCCATTCCTGCGCAACCTGATCCAGCGCAAACCATCTGCTGCGCCATCCACCCCTGCGCAGTTGGTACCCTGCGCAGCTCACCCCTGCGCAGTTGGCCCCTGGCGCACTTGACTCCTGCGCAACCCGACCCCAGGGACCCTTGCGCAATCTGTCTATTCATGGAGATTTGGTTTTATTTTCCTTAAGCCTGGATCTTCTATAGCCCTATATATTGATATTTTATTAGATATTTCATGCCCATTTTATATCCTTACGCCTTTTGTCATGAACTTGATTTTACTTAATATGTTTGGAATGACTATTGTACATGGCTTGGTATGACATGGAACTTGCATAACACGACAGTGACCCGTAGTGGTACACTCCTGACATGACCAACCTGACTTGATAGTGGCCCGTGGCGGCGCACTCCTGACTTGACTTGACTTGACTTGATAACTTAACTTGACCTGCCTTGACACCGTGGGTGGTTCTTTCTTGCTTGCTTGTTAAATCCACTTGTCCAGTCTTGCATCATGTCTAGGATGGGACTCCTGAGTACCACGGTCAGGAGTACCTACTAAAATGGATTAAGGCTAATAACTAGAATAATTCAGTAGTCATGAGAGATTTCCCCAGTTACAGGCAATCCCGTTATCCCGGCCGCAATTGTTTGGACTTGTAGCCTGCCGTCGAGTAGGGCACATTTCCAGCTCACCGTCGTGTGGGGCACATAATTATTGATAACTGCTTAATGAATTCAAATCGCCTGGATAACCTGGATTAGCTGCAGGGCTTGTGGCTGGAGGAACATCTCATTGCATCTTGCTAGTAACTAGGATTGTGATAACCCTAGTTAGTTAATGTAGAAAGCCGTAGGCAATGATTGGCCGTGATTGCTTGGATGGAGTCTAGTCCAGTATAGCATTGTCTAGAATTGACTATAATGATTGTCACTCCAGATTGTTACTTGACCTGATTTCTTATATTTACCTCGCCGATAAATGGTGGGAAACCAAGTTCCGTTCAGACGAAGGGTTACAACCCCGGTCCTTGTTTGGTTTATGGGTTGTAACCTGGCCATCTGAATAGTCCCATGGTTGTCTCATCGTATATCATCCTGTCATGCTTTTCCATGTCCTGTCTTTTTAGTGATTCTATACAAGATTATCTTTTATATTACCCATCATACTTTTTTTAAATTACTGTCTTTTATTATGTAATTATATTATTGTGCTGATTGCTGGTTTTTGTTCTTATTTCGTGGCCTCCTTTGTGGCACTTGCTCTTTCTGGGGTCTGACCCAGCTGGTTTTGTATGGCCAGATACCAGAGCAGCTCCAGAGGATCTACCGAGCTTCCAGCCCGATGGTGAACACTAGACGGAATCCGGGCAACGAGTGGGTTTTCTATTTTGTTTTGCTCACTCTATTGTAAAAATTATTCTTTTGAGGTGTTTAGCCGACGAGCACCTGTTAGCTCGATGCACTTTTACTTACTGTCTGTCTACGGGCTGTAACATGATTGGCAACTCGAGGTTGATCATGTATGACTTAACTCTTGCTAGTCCTTACATTTTGTACGACTAGCTTCATGATCATCTGGATATGTAATGTTTGGGACGCCTTACAATTGTATATTTAGTGATCTGATATCTTGTGATTATTATTAGTTGGTTGAGATTGAGACAATAGGATAATTTATGACCTTAAGAGACTGATGGCTTGTAGATAAACCCTCACATATCTAGACAGCCGTGACCGTATGGTGAGATAGATTTATTTTATTATACGTAGCTGGCTATGTCCGCCCCCGCTCTCCAGTATTCTGGTTCTGGGGCATGACAATGTCGTAAGTGATCAAAGAACCAAGAAGCATATGATACGCTATGAAAGTGAAACGCACAGAACATAGAGTACCCGATGCTCCCTAAGGATAACATCTCAAGAAAGGATCCATATAGTACCAATCCGTGTGACCAACGTGACAGTACAAGTAAAGTAATCTACTGCAGAAAATAATTCTAAGCAGGATATGAAATGATCAGAGAATGTACTCGCCTGATATCTGAATGTCCAAGGTAAAGATACTGTCCGAGGAGAGGTGTCTGGCTCCTAATTAGAACAGCACAAGTTACAACATGTCCAGAAGGGTAATATAAAGTACTATAATGCATTCTACATGAATCTAGGTCAAACTAGGCTAAAGTCAACCCTTGGTCAACTCTGGTCAACTGCACTAGTCAAATTAGGTCAAACTAGGTCATATCCTAACCCAGCAAGTCTTACTAGGCCTAACCAAGACTATCCTAGCATGCACATATCAATACAAGGCTATACAAGCCAACATACACCCAACTCTATATAGCATGCAATTATTCAATACTCAAATAGACAAGAATTCACATTGTATATACACTAGGTAATCTATTACTTTAAGCTATATATGCCTACACATATATACACATGCATATATTGGTATTCAACATTAGGTCTATAATTATGGCATTTCAAATGGTTATATAAACTTATATATTACAACACAATATGCTAACATATATATAATATACATACATAGCTAAGTTAACTATATTCATAAATACTTATGTAAGAGGCTATGTGTGTGTATGTGAACATAGTAAAGGGGCAAGTGAGGTTTAAATGAGCATACATAGTGTATACATATCAAAGAGTGTCAAAGTGTAAGTGAACAAAGTGTCAAGTGTGATAGTGTCAACATAGTATAAGGGGTACATGAGGTAATATAGGATTTGTGTTAACATAGAACATTACATCTCATTAACTTGTATATTGCATACATTACATCTATTATTACATTACATTAATGCTTGCATTCATTTATCATTCATTTATTCTTTTGCACCACTATATGCACCATACATTACATACTATGGAACCTACATATTCATTACAAGCCATACTTATACATGCTTACATTAGATATGATACTTACACCTCATACATTATTTATTTAAACATTTACTCATGCTTGCATTCTCTATTTAATTACATAATATATATACATTAACATGGGTTAAAATCAAATAGAACATTATATTACACACAAGGATGCACAAAATGCATATGCCGAATAGTAACTCCTACTAATAATTAATACTGTACCATCTCAGCATGAAATAAAATCTATAGATCTATGTGTTAGCTTTCCGAAACTTCAAACGGATCGCATTTTCGTTTCCGGAAACTCCCGAAATCGCGAAAACACTGAGAACGCGTTTGTCTTTCATACAGCTGACACTCAAATATATCTCCAGAAAGTTACAAAAATAATTAGGCCTATTAATACATGTTTTTGGAAAGCTAACTTCAATACGCTTCTTTTAAAAAAAACAGGAGATTAAACCGAGCTTTGAGCTAGAAGTTATGACATTTCTAAGTTAGGGCTGAAATTAAAAACGTGGATAAAAATCATGACGGATTTGGGTAGTTTGAGACAAAAGAACACAAGTATATAACATAATATATCAAGAACTCACTCTCTACACTAATATATATATATGAAACACTATAGAACACATCTCCAATATAAAAAATATGAGATTAAACATGTAATAATTTATTCATACATAACAACAACACATAGTGTGTCCAAATTTGGGATTTTCCCACATGGACACAACCACAACACAAAGGACACTCCTATGACCTCCAAATGGACACAAAATGGACACAAATGGAGATACAACCATGGGGGTCATTCCTATGGGTTCAAAATAGACCTATATGCATGAGAAAATGAAAAGGAGAAGGGATTTATACCTCCCGGTAGATCGAATCGAAGAAAAGCCTTTCCGGAGCGACACCGACACGTAGAGATTCCAAAAGGACACGAACGAGCTCCGAATCCTCCCAAACTTGGGTAACTTCCTCCTTGGCTAGAATGGAGAAGGAAAGAAGAAGATTTGGTGGTGAAATGGAATGATTTGGTGGAGAAATTGCTAGGGATTGCTCTCTAGGAATTTGGGAAAGAACAAGAGAGAGAAAAATAGATGGATAATGACAAATGGGAGGCTCAACCCTATCCTTATTGTGGATGGCCATAAAGGTGGTTTTGTCCTATTAGGAAAAGTCCAAAAGCCCCTACTAACCTATTCTATGAGTATTAGGAAAGGGCTAATTGGTTGGGGCTAAATTAGTCATTCTAAAGTCTCTAATCACACTAACCTTATCCATAAAAATTAGTCTAATCTCTAACTAAAATATTTCTATCATGTGAACTAAAATTAATATCATGTGGGCCATGCCTAACTAGTGAGTGGGCCCGCTAGAGTCAAAACTACCCCGGGTCCCCGATACAAGTCGTAATGAGTTAAAATTCGAACCCGACTCAAATAATCCCAAAACAATATCATAAATAATAAAATAATATCAAAATAATTCAAAGAGGTCAAATGCAAAAATATTCTTAGGCCAAAAATGACATTAAAATATCATAATCACATGGTTAGGCTCTAGGTCAAACAGTCTCTAGGGTTTCACTAGCAAAACGTCAAAACCACAAGTCATTGATTTAAATAATTTTAAAATAATTTAAAATCACCAAAAATCATATCATGAATTAAATATCATTATTAAAATAATTATAAACACAAAATTTTAAAATTACCCTCATTTGGGAAACTGGGTGCTACACTACTCCTATAAAGATCCAATCCATCTGGATTTTTTTTATATCAAGTTGGGTTCAAGATGCATTTTGGAGCTCCGTCTACTAATGAAGCTCTTAGAGCATCAACAATAAGGCTCGTCCTAATTTCTAGATTCTAGATTCATAAAAATGGGAGTCTATTTTGTAGAATAGTAAGGTTCAATTGGAGTCCCAGGAAGATGTCATTCCAATCACATGAGCTATAGTCTAGGTTGTAGGACCGTTGAACACCTCTAGAGGGGGGTGAATAGAGTGAGTGCGAGTGCAGCGGAAAATAATCACCAATTTTAAAATTATAAACAGATAACTATGGCAGTAAATAAGAGACAGTAAATAAATGTAGCAAGAGATGGAGAGATCAAACTCAGTGACACAGCGATGTATACTGGTATCCCTCTGAGAGGACTAATCCAGTCTCGAGTACTCTTGCTCGATGTTAATCCACTAAGGCACAAGCTAATTGAGAGCTTGCAGTCTCTTACAAAATCGTACTTGGTGACAAGTGCACGACCAACTTCACAACACTGTGCTTGGTGACAAGCGCACGTCCGGCTCCATAACAGAGATAGTTTCTGTACTTTGAACAACCTCTTTACAACTCTTGAGAACCAAAAGACTCTAGATTGAAATAGATATTACTGACTTTTGGCTAAGAAGAGTGTAGGTGAGATATAAAATATTTTGATCGGATGAAAACACTTATTGAATAGAGAAGAGAAGATGAAATTGAATGAGTGATTTGGAATGAGAAATTCTCTTCTATTTATAGGTGTTTTCTGGGACCGAACTCGGGCAGAGTTCTGATGCAAAGATTTCGCATATGAACGTTGCATGCAGATTTGGAGGCAACAAATATTAAATTTAAACTGACCGAACTCGGTCAGAGTTCGGACCGAACTCGGTTAGAGTTCAGAATGAACTCGGGCTGAACTCGGCTTGAGTTTTGTCTAGGTAAAAATGTTAAAAATTTGTAAAATATTATTGTAGAATGGAATTAAACTTTTTGGTGGATGAAATATGGATAGGTAGGCTGTATAAAAAAGTGGACTATGATTAACCTAAGCCAGTATTATCCAGTCGATCTTACAATTTATATCCTAGACTCAATAAAGATAAAATACATAATAAATTGTAAAATGACTCGGACTAGATTCTAATGAAAGTAAGCTTCAGACTGATGATTTACATGCTTGATGATGCAGTAGTACGCTTGTTGATATTGATTTCACAATACCTGAAATGATTAGCAGCAGTTCATATATTTTGTGTATTGACTTAAGTTTATGTCGATTATTAAAATCGGGTGTGTCCATGGAATGGGCCAACAATCTCCCCCATTTTGATAATTGACAAACTTGAGCCTATACCAAAATATATCTAAAATAGAAAAAATAAAATTACTTGAAAAAATGGTTTTGGTAGTCTTTCTTTGAATGTTGATTTTGGTATTGCGCTCTTTCTCCCCCTTTGTCAATGAAAAAAATGGTTTTGGCTTCCCCGTAATGTATGAAGCCAAAAATGTTCATCAAACAGACAAAGTAATACTAGAGAGATAACCAAAAAACAACATTGCCACAACTACCAAGTGCATAAAAGAAATAACTAGTAGTAAAATACTAAAAATGTCATGCATAATAGAAAGATACAACCACCATAAACATCACAAAGTGCTAATAAATGTCTAACTGAAAAGTTTAGACATAAAAAACTACATCATAGATCATCATCTATCAGATCCTATCAAAAATTCACTAGCTCAAATCCTCATTACATCGGAGTGTCGTCACCTCCAGGAGCATCCGGTGGAAAATATGCAGCAGTAGAATCGAAGTAAGGGAATGTCGCCTCATCGTCGAACCTGGGTCCAGGGAAGCTGGGATGAGGAAGTATGGTAACTAGATGTGATGGGTCATGAGAGAGACTCCAGTGAATATCAGCAATGCTGTTCCGCAACACCTGAACCTAGGTGATATGGCGGAACTCTGAGTCCCTGATGTCGTTGCGCAGAGAGGGCAACAAAATCATCAAATCGCTGATAGAAGCCAGGGTCAAAACTCGAAGCAGGGGCTGGAGCAGCAGCAGCAGGAGGAGCCTCAGGGTCAGCATGTGGAACAGACTCAGCACTAGGAGGCAGAGTAGGGTATAACCTAGACCTACTAAGCTCTATGGCTGTGGAGGAGTAAGAACATGTTTGAAGATCGATTTCAAACCTTCTAAAGATAGAAGCCAAATGCATGGGATAGACGAGGTTGTGTCCTGCATTTCTACAGTTGAGCATCCAAGCCATCATAGTCTTGGGAACAGAGAATGGAATGCCAAAGTAAATATGGTACATGGCTGACAATTCCAGGAAGGTAATCTCATCAGAGGATCCCCTCTTCGGAAGAAGAACAGAGAATACAAACCTATGGAGTTCATAGAAGTTTTAGTTGAGATGCTTGGAGTAAACTCTTTTGGGAATAGGTTTGGGATGGCACAAAAGTTCTTTGAAGGAATCAAGAGTGACACCTTCAGAAAATTGAATGTGATGAATATCCACTAAAGCTTCACCTACATCAGGAACATGGAAGTATTCACTGATGTCGGTGGCGCTGAATTCTAGTTCTTGTCCACCAACACAAGAATAGAAATTTTTGTTATCTTTTACTTGCAGGTTGCAGTAAAACATACGGACAACATTATCATAAATATTCTCAGCTACTTCGAAAAAGTCACGAAAGCCAAGACGGTCAAAAGTGGGAGCATATTCAAAAAAGATAGTAAAGTTTAAACGTGCTCCAGCACAAATTTTATGACCAGAAAAAGAGTCAAATCAAAGGTCCGAAAATTCCTTGTCAGGAAAGAGACCAGAATCATAATCATCGGATCCCGTAGGTCTAGCTGGACTAAAGACATTAGCGGAAACATTGCCAGAAGAGGAAGATCCTGCATGTGAGGAATCAACCTTTCTCTTTTGGTGCTTGGGTGCCATAGATGAGAAGGAGAGAATAATGGAATACCTTCGAGAGGAGGAAGAAGATGGAGAAGAGTAGCCCACTAGACTCCTGAGAAGCTCGAATGGAAGGAGGAAGAAGAGTTCTTGGGAGTATTTGAGGGTTTTTCTCGGTCGAAGGGTGAGAAAAAATGGAAGGAAGAAGAGGTATAAATAGAGCTAGGGCCGGCTGTCCGGTTATGGAATCTGAACAGCGCCGACCGAACTCGGTTAGAGTTCGGTCCGACTTCGGCTGCTTGTATTTCCAATGCCATAAATGCAGTATTTGTTTAAAAATTTGAATTTATAACTGTTGACTTTTTTATTTAATAACTTCTATTATTTTGGGTTAGCTGTAGGGGCTGGATCCCAGCTAGCGGTAGTCCGAAGACTAGTGCACCGTATCGCTTCAGGCTATTTACACCTGTATGACAGAAGAACCCTTTCGACTTGTACCCAAAATAATTTTTGTTTAAATAAATTATGAAGTTTTAAGTTATAAAAATAAATTTAATAAACATACTACATTATGAATCTGAAAATTCAAGTATGCCGAGCTTTTGCCTCACAATGTTAAATCGGTCTTCAGCAGTAGTTTTGTGAAAATGTCTGCTAGTTAATGATCTGTGTCAATAAACTCTAGGCAGATGTCCCCGTGTTGTTGGTGATCATATAAAAAGTGATGACGAATCTCAATGTGTTTTGTGCGTGAGTGACATACAAGGTTCTTAGTCAGGTTAATAGTGCTAGTGTTATCACAATAAATGGAAATCTTAGTGTAGTACAGATTGTAGTCTTCTAGGGTTTGCTTCATCCACAAAATTTGAGCACAACAACGTCCTGCGGTGATATACTCAGCCTCAGTAGTTGATAATGCTACAGAATTTTGTTTCTTGCTGAACCACGAGACTAAGGCCTTTCATAGGAAATGACACATACCGCTGGTACTTTTACGGTCTACTTTACATCCTGTAAAATCTACATCCCAGAAACCTATTAGGTCAAAGGATTTGGTTTTAGGATACCATAAGCCGACTGTAGAAGTTCCCTTAAGGTATCGGAAGATACGCTTAATGGCACTTAGGTGTGATTCCTTAGGATTTTCCTGGTATCGTGCACAGATGCAAACACTGAACATAATATCAGGGCGACTAGCAGTTAAATATAATAAGCTACCAATCATACCTCGATACTTACGCTGGTCGACAGGTTTGCCACTTTCATCAGTGTCAAGCTTTGTAGATGTAGCCATTGGAGTTTCGATAGGCTTTACATTATCGAAGTCGTACTTTTTTAGTATGTCTTTCGTATACTTGGCTTGATTGATGAATGTTTCATTTGAGTGTTGTTTGATCTGGAGTCCTAGGAAGAAGTTCAGCTCTCCCATCATACTCATCTTAAATTCACTCTGCATACACTTAGCAAACTCTTGACAAAGTTTTTCATTAGTAGAACCGAATATAATATCATCAACGTATATTTGCACAAGATGAATATCATCATCTAAAGATTTGATAAACAAAGTTGTATCAACTATTCCTTTTGAAAAACCATTATCAAGTAAGAAGGCACTTAGGCGTTCATACCAAGCACGAGGTGCCTGTTTGAGTCCATAGAGTGCTTTCTTAAGCTTGAAGACGTGATCAGGTTTTTGAAAATCTTCAAAGCCCACAAAAACTTCTTCTTTTAGAAATATGTTCAAAAATGCGCTTTTTACGTCCATTTGAAATAATTTAAAATTATTAAAATATGCAAATGTACAAAACAAACGGATAGCTTCTAGTCTAGCAACAAGAGCATATGTCTCGTCATAATCAATATCTTCTTCTTGATTATAACCTTGTGCTACTAGACGTGCTTTGTTGCGTAGAACTTGTCCATCTTTACTTATTTTATTTCGGAACACCCATTTGGTACCAATTATCGATTGACCAATAGGTTTAGGAATGAGTTTCCAAACTTGGTTTCTCTCAAATTGATTAAGTTCCTCTTACATGGCATTAATCCAAAACTCGTCAGTAAAGGCATCTTCTATATTCTTAGGTTCTATTTGAGAAATGAAAGCTACATTTGCTGCTATTTCAGAATCTCTAAGAGAGGAGCGTGTACTTACACCTTTTGATACATCACCTATAATGAGTGTCTCTGGATGATCTGGTAAGAATTTTAATGATTCAAATTTATGAGTCAGATCTTCCACAGGACTCTTGTCGATTTTTGCTTGTACACCTTCATCATCACTGTCGCTAGATCTGTGACTATTGAGCTCATCAAAAGTAACGTTAATAGATTCTTCAACAATCGTAGACCTTTTATTGAAAATTCTATATCCCTTACTCTTAGCAGCATATCCGAGAATATCCCTTCATCTGCTTTAGAGTCGAACTTACCCAAGTTGTCCTTGGTGTTCAGGATAAAACAGCGACATCCAAAAACAAGGTAGGACGCACTCATAAGCAAGGTAGCCTACCGGTCTATAATCAACCAAAAATATTTAATAATAAAATATTTCGGTCCTATGTCGTGACAAATTGATGTTCTAGTGTTCTAATTGCTTCTAGATAGGTTTTCCTAAGTTGTTGTTGTTGTTGACCTGCATGGGCCACCACTGAAAATATGTCACGACCCGATCCCAATATTCTGGGTCTAGTCGGATCATGCCCAGCCTGCACCGTGGTGAAACGGCGGCAGTAAGCTGTTCCATTGCAGGTATTCACAACAACACAAGTACATTTGTCACAACTGTTCTATTCGGAATTGAAACTTTATTTGATAAAATATTCAAAAATACAACTGGAAGGAAAATGCTGGAAATAAAACTACAAACTCCAAATAAAAGAAAAATGCAGAAAAAGGGAAACTATCTAAGCATCAGGTTCAATGTTCCAGGTTCAGCGTCCTCCGAAAAAGGCTCCGGTACCGTCGCAGGGAAGAGAACCGGGTCATAGTAGCTATTATAGTATAGCTCGTCATCCTCAGTGTTACCTAAAATGTTGTCTCCAGTCAGGAGGGAGCAAGAACGAAATATGCATCTCATATCTTAAATAGTAATTGGAAAGTGCAGGATAAACAGTTGAAATAATATTTTCAGCAGTTTAAAACAGTTCAGTGTGTTTTGAATATGCAAACGTCTATGACCGGCTTGGGTTAAACAGTAGTATCCTAGCGATACGATATGGCTTATCCCCGTGTGTGAGAGGGGTAAGCTAACACAGTCAGTTCAGTAGGGGCTTTGGTCATAAACGTTTACACTATTCCCCCAGTCCCAGATTCAGTAACAGTAACAGTCGGTAGAGTTCCGTGCCAGCAGTGTGGTTTAACATGCATCTTAACTTTACTAAATAAAATACAGGAATACACAAATCGTAACTTGCCTTGTATTAGATTGACTGGAAAGACGAGTCGGTACCGAGGAAGAACGTCAGTTGTAACTTCGAGTTCCTACAGTTGAGAACTCGACTTAGAACCTTGAATAACCAGGCTAAGTGTACTAGTTGCAATCTCTAGTAGTAAGTCCTAGTCAGGTTTTAAGTTGTATTAATCTACAGCTAACGTTTACGTCGCAACTATGTGCGTTCGATTAAGCCGGTTAACTGGATTATTTGGAAATAACACGATAATCAATTAACTTTGGAAAACTTTGTGTTTCTGTAATATATTTATAAAAATACAATTTCTTTTAGTGATAAATCGTGAATTAATAATATTTTATTCATTTTACTAAATGTCGTAATTAACCACTAAATTACGTTCTAAACTACGAATATGCGTATAATCACAAAAACCACCCAAATCACATCCACCAGAAATAAAATAAAATCTACACTACACAATACAAGGGCACAGCTAAACATCCTAGAGTGGGCTTATGCCCTGTACAATTATTTTTACATTAATAAGAGGAAATGATTTAATTACTAAATAAAATGCAGTAAAATAAATAACTATAATAAATAGCCTAAATATTAAACAAAATAATTTAAAATAAATGTTAAGAGTCTCAGACTCGGTCCATCATCAAAATCCAGCTAATACCACAACGCCCGGTCGGACCGGTGCGTTTGCATTTCGCCAGGGCCCACAGACCGGTACGGTCGTCGCCCGAAAATCGGTTTTAGAAATTCATTTTCGAAAGCCAGTTTTGAAATTAATAAAATTATAGTTTTGTAAAAATTTGGGCAGCACTTCCTCTATTTCGGGACAAACCCAAAACTGGGAAATGCGCCACGGAAAACCTGCAAATATTTCCAACCCAAAATAATCCACAGAATATATCCACCAAAATAATCCCAAGCCACAGAAAATAATTCCAACTCCACCGAATAATTCCCGAAAAGTCCGGAAATCTCGTAATCCAACCAAATCACACCAAAGCAACACAGGAAAATAATCTAACGCAGCTAAACGATAATATACGCAGCTAACCGGATTTCCCAAAGGGAAACCGGGGACCGATTCTCATCATCGACTCACGGGAGGGACGAACTACTCTGATTATCAGAAATTACCAATTTCCGTTGGCGGGGAGCCGCGAGAAAAATCTCGGAAAAGAAATCCGAACTAAGTCGGCAGCAGGTAGAAGTCCCGAACAGCGACGAGAGTCCACGGGAAGGGTCGGGGTCGCGCTGGACAGCGCAGCGGGCAGCGGAGATCCGCTGACAGCAGCTGCGGACGCTGGCCGCGGGCTAGGGCACCGGCGGGGGAGCACTGACCGCGCGGCAAAGGGCACAGGGCGTCGCTGACGCGGCGGGGAGCTGCTGGCCACGGGCGGAGAGGGCGGCGCCGGCGGGGGAAGCCGCGCGGAGGGAGCCGGAGGGGCTCGGGACACGCCGGAGGCACGGGGCGTCGGCGGGCGGCGGTCGGGTTGGCCGCGAAGGGGGCGGCTCCGCCGGAGGGGGCGGTCGGATCGCGGTCGCCGGCCTCGGGAAGACTCGCCGGAGCAAGGCTTGGGTTGGGGTTTCCCACTGGGAGAGAGGGAGAGGAAAGAGAGAGAGAGAAGTGAGACTTTAGTGAGCTCTCCACAGAATGACCGAGAGAGAGAGAGATTAGAGTTGTTGAGATGAAGACTTTTGTGAGTAGAAAAAAAATGGGTTTCTGTGAGTTTGAGAGAAATGTGTGAGGGAACGTTGTGAGAACGTGGGAGAGTTTAAAGAGGGGTTGAGGAGAAACTGCGTGGTGAGGAGAGAACGTGGGTTCTGTGCTTACCACTTCTCTAGGAAAATCACACTGGTCCTTCGGGACCAATTCTCAACCACTCCTTATTACTTTTTTTCTCTTTTTATTTTATTGTTAATTAAACCAAGTCAAGAATAGGAAAGAATGGGTTTGGGTTTGGGCTCAGGCTCGACTCGGGTCTGGGTCGGGAAACAAAATCCATGTTAATAAATAATTTCGAAATCTTTTTCAACCAAAAATATATACTAATATTTAATAATATTAATAATTTGAAAAAACGTTTGATTTAACATTACAAAATAAAGTTCTAAATATTATTCTACGGAACAGGGTTTCACAATCTTCCCTCCTTAGAAAATTTCGTCCTCGAAATTTAAAGGCAGGGTAGGAGAATCAAACAGCTACGGGTACTACGCCCGTAACTCAGGTCCAACAATAAGAATTTCCAAGACAGTCGTGGATGAGACGGTTTAGGGACAAGTTTTTATTTATGATATCATCCACGCAGAAAAATACAAAGGCGAACCAAAGTACACGAGGTTGATCAGACCATCATGCACCGGTCCTGATTAGACAATATGTTAGTGGGTGCACCCAATAAGATATCGTCATGATCAAGCTTGATTAAGGAGATAGCTTGCAAAACTAGGCTAACTTAGCAGCATCAGTCAAGTTTAGAACGGAAAAAGGAAAGATAAGGAATAGGAGTTTAAATGATGGCTCAAATTCTGATTTCTTCTCATCTCTGACTAGGCTTGCAACTGGTTTCTCTGGCACTGAAAGGTTGATTCAATCTTCAGTTCTGAATTATCCAAAATGTGACTCGGATCCGAAATATAACGTCTGAGCTGTGACGTAGAAGACGTTGCAACCTCTCAAGATTAGCTGGTAGAGCTAACTGGTACGCTACTACCAACGCGTCTTAAACTTCAAATGGCCTGATGTATCTGGCCTCAATTTCCAGCTCCATCAAAACTGATTGTTCCTCTGGTAGGAGAAACTTCGCCAAATGCAATTTGGTCTTCCCAAGACCTACCAAATTCCGAGACGCAACATCTCAAACATCTTCAAGCGTCTGGATTGACCTCTCTGATTGCTTGTCCCGCGGCACTCCATGAATCCGGTAGATGTGCTTCCCGTACAATGCTGTCCACTTCTTAGTGGATAAACCAACTTGAAGGAAATTAAAGTGTGCTGACTTAGTCAGTCGGTCCACTATAATCCAACTGGTATTCTTCCCTCCTTGGAATCAAGGCAAACCTAACACATAGTCCATCGTTATGTGCTCCTACTTCCGGTCCGGAATGCCCAACGACTGTAGAAGCCCTGCGGGTCTCTGTCGACTAGCCTTCACTTGTTAACAAATAAAACATCTAACCTCAATTCTGAATACATCCTTCTTCATTCCATACTACCCAATAATAGTACGCATATCCCAATACGTATTGCTAGGATGTATGGAATACTGGTACGCTTCTTACATTAGTTCGTTCCTCAGTTCGCCAGATAGTACAAAAAGCCTCGTACCATTCTTCAGAGCTCCATTATTGGCGATTTGAGAAACCTTCAAGTGTTCCTGCCAACACTTGATCTCTAAGTTTGCAAAGTGTCTCGTCTTGAAACTGAGTCTCCTTGACTTTGTCCATCAGACTCGAGCTCATTTGCAACTTCATCACCCTGAATCAGCATCCAGCTTCTTCCTTCCATTTCCAGGCAGCATAATCTCCAGTCCAAACTTCTCGATGTCTTCTAGCAGGTGCTAGTCCTTGGTTAAGAACTTCGCCATCAGTATCGACCAAGTGCATCAGCGACCACATTAGCCTTACCTGAATGGTACTGCAGGTTGATGTCGAAATCCTTCATCTGCTTCAACCATCTTCTTAGTCTAACATTCATCCCTTCCTGAGTGAAGACATATTTCAGACTTTGGTAGTCCGTACATATTTTCACTCCCTTTCCATAAAATCATGCTTCCATAGCTTCAAGGTAAAGATAATTGCAGCAATTCAAATTAGGTGTGGGATGATTCTTCTCATGAGTCTGTAGTTGCCTACATGTGTAAGCAATTACCTTCCCATGTTGTTGAAGAACGCAACCCAGTCCTCTTCCAGAGGCACTACTGTAAATTGAGAACCCACCGGTTCCTGCGGGTAGCGCAAGGATTGGTGTAGTGGTAAGTCTCTTCTTCAGCTCCTCAATGCCGCCTGGCAAACTTTCGTTCAGATGAACTCTTCATTCTTCCAAGTGAGCTTCGTCATTGGCTCAGCAATCTGGGCGAAATCCTTCACGAACTTCTGATAGTAGCCGACCAAGTTCAAGAATCTTCTGAATTGAACTTGGGGTATACCACTCTTCAACAACAGCTATCTTCCATCGAAATTTCTTCTCTTAACAACGTGGCCAAAAGTCCACTTTGTCAAGAAAAATCCACGTTCAGATAACTTACCATAAAACTTCTTTTTCCTCAAAGTTTCCAAAACTTCCTCAGGTGTTCCTTATGCTCTTCTTCAGTCTTCAAATATATCAGAATGTTATCTATGGAGAAGATAAACTGATTCAAATACTCATGAAAATCTCTGTTCATGAGATTCATGAACATAGCAGAAGCATTTGTCAGTCTAACGTCCTGACCACAGAAAACTACCCATACTTGGTGTGTGAACGTCGTCTTGGAAAAGTACTCTTTCCTGACTTTGATTTGATGGTAGTCAATTCTTAAGTCAAACTTCGAAACACCCTAACTCCACACAAAACAGATCAAACATATCCTCGATCCGGGCAGAGAGTACTTATTCTTTAGTGTCTGGTAATCGATGCACATCCATTGTTCCATCTTTCTTGGGCACAAACAAGATAGGTGTTCCCTAAGGTGAAATTCCACCCTGAATAAATCATAGAGCCTTCATTGATCTGGTCCTTCATCTTCTTGTCCAACTTCGGGTTGACTCTGTAACATCCTTTAGAATTTAGGGAAAGAGCCGGGGACTAGATCATGGGTGAATCCTATGTCTAGATCTGGGATAATCCGGAGAGACTATCAGGAACACATCTGCCGTAAGGGTGTAACAAAAACTTCTATCCCTGTGGAGAATTACAGCAAAACTCTTATGATTGATCTAAGGACATCCAAAAAGATGATACTATACATCGGTTCTAGGTACTATTCCTCATGGTTCTGGCTCTTGTAAGAGCAGTCTCCAACTGCTTCCTTTTCTATGAACCTCAAGTATGCATCATGCCTTATTGTAAGGGGCAGGGTCTGCTGGATAGAAAGAGGGTCCCTAGGTTGTGGCCTAACAGGTATTGCTGGGTTATGAGCTCTGGTTTAATAGAGAGATAAGGGGCAGTCCTTTACCCGATGTTCAGCAGATCCACATGCCAAACATTGTCCCAATCTCTTGCGACAACTAACGGCCTGATGACCAGGCCTCTTGCATTAGTTACAAGCCCATAGCTTCTTACGACAAGGCTGCCGAAAAGTAGAGTACTTGATGGGACCCAAATATCTTTTAGATTCAGGGGTATCCTTCCTAGGACAAAAGTTCTGCTCTAACTTGGTTGGGGATAACTAAGGCTACATCATTGACGTTCTTCTTGTCTTCTCCCGTGATTTTCTTCTGTTCCTGCTGGACTTCATCTTGAACTTTCTGGAACTCCAGGATTTCTTGAAATAGAGCAAACATTTGGAAGGTGTTTTGCTGGTACTGGTGGAGTAACAAAATGAATAATCCACCAGAGAATTGCAATTCAGTTTGAGATGAGGTAGGATTCGCCAGTGTAGGAAAAACTTCACTGGATGCATTATGCGGACGGTCAAACAGCCGCGAGGGGAAAGACCCTGGCCTTGGTTGAGGGGATGGGGTATGATCCGGGGATAACACCTCATCGCCAACAGGATTTGGTCTTGTCAATGGTCATTCTCTGGAAGGTTTAGGACGCACTCATAAGCAAGGTAGCCTACCGGTCTATAATCAACCAAAAATATTTAATAATAAAATATTTCGGTCCTATGTCGTGACAAATTGATGTTCTAGTGTTCTAATTGCTTCTAGATAGGTTTTCCTAAGTTGTTGTTGTTGTTGACCTGCATGGGCCACCACTGAAAATATGTCACGACCCGATCCCAATATTCTGGGTCTAGTCGGATCATGCCCAGCCTGCACCGTGGTGAAACGGCGGCAGTAAGCTGTTCCATTGCAGGTATTCACAACAACACAAGTACATTTGTCACAACTGTTCTATTCGGAATTGAAACTTTATTTGATAAAATATTCAAAAATACAACTGGAAGGAAAATGCTGGAAATAAAACTACAAACTCCAAATAAAAGAAAAATGCAGAAAAAGGGAAACTATCTAAGCATCAGGTTCAGTGTTCCAGGTTCAGCGTCATCCGGAAAAGGCTCCGGTACCGTCGCAGGGAAGAGAACCGGGTCATAGTAGCTATTATAGTATAGCTCGTCATCCTCAGTGTTACCTAAAATGTTGTCTCCAGTCAGGAGGGAGCAAGAACGAAATATGCATCTCATATCTTAAATAGTAATTGGAAAGTGCAGGATAAACAGTTGAAATAATATTTTCAGCAGTTTAAAACAGTTCAGTGTGTTTTGAATATGCAAACGTCTATGACCGGCTTGGGTTAAACAGTAGTATCCTAGCGATACGATATGGCTTATCCCCGTGTGTGAGAGGGGTAAGCTAACACAGTCAGTTCAGTAGGGGCTTTGGTCATAAACATTTACACTATTCCCCCAGTCCCAGATTCAGTAACAGTAACAGTCGGTAGAGTTCCGTGCCAGCAGTGTGGTTTAACATGCATCTTAACTTTACTAAATAAAATACAGGAATACACAAATCGTAACTTGCCTTGTATTAGATTGACTGGAAAGACGAGTCGGTACCGAGGAAGAACGTCAGTTGTAACTTTGAGTTCCTACAGTTGAGAACTCGACTTAGAACCTTGAATAACCAGGCTAAGTGTACTAGTTGCAATCTCTAGTAGTAAGTCCTAGTCAGGTTTTAAGTTGTATTAATCTACAGCTAACGTTTACGTCGCAACTATGTGCGTTCGATTAAGCCGGTTAACTGGATTATTTGGAAATAACACGATAATCAATTAACTTTGGAAAACTTTGTGTTTCTGTAATATATTTATAAAAATACAATTTCTTTTAGTGATAAATCGTGAATTAATAATATTTTATTCATTTTACTAAATGTCGTAATTAACCACTAAATTACGTTCTAAACTACGAATATGCGTATAATCACAAAAACCACCCAAATCACATCCACCAGAAATAAAATAAAATCTACACTACACAATACAAGGGCACAGCTAAACATCCTAGAGTGGGCTTATGCCCTGTACAATTATTTTTACATTAATAAGAGGAAATGATTTAATTACTAAATAAAATGCAGTAAAATAAATAACTATAATAAATAGCCTAAATATTAAACAAAATAATTTAAAATAAATGTTAAGAGTCTCAGACTCGGTCCATCATCAAAATCTAGCTAATACCACAACGCCCGGTCGGACCGGTGCGTTTGCATTTCGCCAGGGCCCACAGACCGGTACGGTCGTCGCCCGAAAATCGGTTTTAGAAATTCATTTTCGAAAGCCAGTTTTGAAATTAATAAAATTATAGTTTTGTAAAAATTTGGGCAGCACTTCCTCTATTTCGGGACAAACCCAAAACTGGGAAATGCGCCACGGAAAACCTGCAAATATTTCCAACCCAAAATAATCCACAGAATATATCCACCAAAATAATCCCAAGCCACAGAAAATAATTCCAACTCCACCGAATAATTCCCGAAAAGTCCGGGAATCTCGTAATCCAACCAAATCACACCAAAGCAACACAGGAAAATAATCTAACGCAGCTAAACGATAATATACGCAGCTAACCGGATTTCCCAAAGGGAAACCGGGGACCGATTCTCATCATCGACTCACGGGAGGGACGAACTACTCTGATTATCAGAAATTACCAATTTCCGTTGGCGGGGAGCCGCGGGAAAAATCTCGGGAAAGAAATCCGAACTAAGTCGGCAGCAGGTAGAAGTCCCGAACAGCGACGAGAGTCCACGGAAAGGGTCGGGGTCGCGCTGGACAGCGCAGCGGGCAGCGGAGATCCGCTGACAGCAGCTGCGGACGCTGGCCGCGGGCTAGGGCACCGGCGGGGGAGCACTGACCGCGCGGCAAAGGGCACAGGGCGTCGCTGACGCGGCGGGAAGCTGCTGGCCACGGGCGGAGAGGGCGGCGCCGGCGGGGGAAGCCGCGCGGAGGGAGCCGGAGGGGCTCGGGACACGCCGGAGGCACGGGGCGTCGGCGGGCGGCGGTCGGGTTGGCCGCGAAGGGGGCGGCTCCGCCGGAGGGGGCGGTCGGGATCGCGGTCGCCGGCCTCGGGAAGACTCGCCGGAGCAAGGCTTGGGTTGGGGTTTCCCACTGGGAGAGAGGAAGAGGAAAGAGAGAGAGAGAAGTGAGACTTTAGTGAGCTCTCCACAGAATGACCGAGAGAGAGAGATTAGAGTTGTTGAGATGGAGACTTTTGTGAGTAGAAAAAAAATAGGTTTCTGTGAGTTTGAGAGAAATGTGTGAGGGAACGTTGTGAGAACGTGGGAGAGTTTAAAGAGGGGTTGAGGAGAAACTGCGTGGTGAGGAGAGAACGTGGGTTCTGTGCTTACCACTTCTCTAGGAAAATCACACTGGTCCTTCGGGACCAGTTCTCAACCACTCCTTATTACTTTTTTTCTCTTTTTATTTTATTGTTAATTAAACCAAGTCAAGAATAGGAAAGAATGGGTTTGGGTTTGGGCTCAGGCTCGACTAGGGTCTGGGTCGGGAACCAAAATCCATGTTAATAAATAATTTCGAAATCTTTTTCAACCAAAAATATATACTAATATTTAATAATATTAATAATTTGAAAAAAACGTTTGATTTAACATTACAAAATTTCTAAATATTATTCTACAGAACAGGGTTTCACACTTAGAGTTCGGTTCTTCCGTTCCACAACACCATTCTATTGAGGAGTTCTAGGACAAGAAAATTCGTGGTAGTACCACTATCATCACAAAACTTTTTAAAATTAGTATTTACAAATTTCCCACCATGATCACTTCGGTACGAGCAATCATGAAGCCTTTTTCATTTTGTACCTTTTTACAAAATAACTGAAATTCAAAAACAGCATTACTTTTGTTTGATAAAAAGTAAACCCAAGTAAAACGAGAGAAGTCATCAACAATGACAAAAGCGTAGAGCTTACCGCCAAGACTAGCGACTCTACTAGGACTAAATAAATCCATATGTATCAACTGTAAAGGTCTAGAAGTACTTACAACGTTGATGGATTTAAATGTAGACCTATGTGCTTTGTTCTTTTCACAGTCAGCACATACCATATCTCTCTTGAATGGAATCTCGGGGAGTCCTTTTACCAGCTTCTTAGTGCTCAGCCATGAGATAGTGTCCATATTTGCATGTCCTAATCTCATATTCCATAGCCAGCTTTCATCTAGATTAGCTACTATGCATCTTCTTGCATTATTAGTACTCTCCAGAAAGAAAACATAAATATTGTCTTCTCTAATCCCTTCATATACGGGATTACCAGATGACATATCATATATGGTGCATTTGTCTTTTACAAAGTTGATACTATAACCATTATCAGCCAAATAACTTATGCTTAGTAGGTTATGTTTCAATTCTGTAACTAGACAAACGTCTTTTATTACAGGATAAGGAGATATACCAACAGTGTCATTTCCAATGATATCACTTCTCAGATTATTTTCGAAGGAGACGTATCCTTCTTTCTTCATCGATAGCGTGGCGAACAAAGATGCATCTCCAGTCATGTGTTGTGAACATCCGCTATCGAGGATCCACTTGCTTTTAGCATGAGAGGGTTGAGGGACCACCTACAAAACAAGTAGATGAATCCTTTGGTACCCATTTACTGAAGGATCCATATTGATTAGTCTTAGGTCTCCAAAATAAAGTACGATTGTCAACAAGTTTTCTTGCTATACAATACTGTGATATGTGTCCATGAGTACCATAATATGTGCAAGTGAGTTTAGAAACAATGATAGTTGAAACTGTGTTAACATGTCTATTTGGTTTCTTTGAAAACCTATATGTGAAAGCATGGTGACAATCGTGTTTCTTTCGTGCTTTCTGAGTTTTAGTCCTCTTAGGTGTATGCTTAGCATTAGGACTAAACTTAGGCTGTGTCATAGGTATTGCCTGTTTGCCTAACTTGATTTCTAACTTTTTAGAAACCGCAAAAGACTTTTCATATTTAGCAGTCATGTCTGAGAGTCTTTGTTCTGTGACTAAGTGCTTCTTCTTCTCTATGTCATATAACTCTTGTATTTTGACATAGTCTCTGTCACGATCTGATCCTAAATTGTTGGATCGAATCGGATCATGCCCAGCCTGCACCGTTGTGAGACGGCGGCAGTAAGCTGTTTCTATTTGCAGATAATCTCAACAACATCTATACATTTGTCACAACACGAATTTACGAATATTTAAAACTTTTATTCAACAAAGAGAAATACAACTGGAAAGGAAAATACTGAAATAAATACTGAAACCAAAAGTCTACAATCTCCAACATATTGTAACTATAAAATAAGGAAATAGCAACTAGATAAACGACCGGCTCTTTGGCCTCAGGATCCGCGTCCTCCAAGGGTGACTCTGGTAACACCGCAGGGTATAGCACATGATCATAATAGCTATTGTACAATAGCTCAGCGTCATCAATATCACCTATTGGGGGGATCCAGTCAGGAAAGAAGCAAGTACGAGTATGTACCTCACATTTCAAATAATAACGAAAAAGTGCAAGCTAAACAGTTGAAACAATATTTTCCAGCAATTTATCAATTTAATATTTGAAACAATGTGATTTGAATATGTATCGTCTATGACCGGCTTGGGTTGTACAATAGCATCCTAGCGATGTGATAAGGCTTATTCCCGTGTGTAAGAGGGGCAAGCTCGTACAATAACAATATGCAATATGAGGGGTATTGGTCATAAACGCTACACTATTCCCCCAATATCTCCACAATTAATATCAATCAATATTTGAACCCTAAGAGAGGGTTCCGTGTAGCAATGTGGTTTAAGCATGCAACATGACAATTATTAAATAAAATGCAAGAAAACATAACCGTAACTTGCCTTTATTTAATGATTGGAATAGGATGTCGGTACCGGGATGAAGTCAAATATGTCCTCGAAACCCTACAGTTGAGAACCCTGACTTAGAAACATAATGAGCCATATCTAGTTGTGCTAGTTGTAATTTCTAGAAGGAGATCCTAGTCAAATTTTAAGTTATTTAATTAAACTACCAAAATTCGTCTATCGTCGCGAGCTACAATCGTTATCAATTAACGGAGTAAAGTGATTTACTGATTAATTGGGAAAAATTATATTTTCTGATTATTTAGCAAAACTTTGTATTTTTTATAATAATATATATAAAACTAAGTGGTTTTTAAGTGAGAAAACATGAAGTTGTTAAATTATTAGGAATCTTTATTCATTAACTTAATATGAGAAAATCTTATTAATTCTGTACAAAAATATTTAATACCCAATTATAATTTATACGTCTAGCTACGCAAATAACCAACTCAGAATAGAAAATCTAAGCTACACAATACAGGGCCACAGAAAAAGAAAGGAAAACTGAGCTTATGCCCTTACAACAAATTAATTAAATTAAATTAATAAGGCTGAGGCGAGCTCTGAGTGCCGTGAAGCGGTCCAAACAGAAGGTCGAGGCCCTGCACCCAAGATACTAAAACCAGTAACAAGTTCTAAAAATAAAACATAATATAATTTAAATATAGATTACAGAAAATGGGCGTCTCAGACTTGGTCATGCAATCTCACGTTGCTGGCTTACGCCTCAACGTACAGAAAATCCTGTAGCATTTGCGTTTTGCCGAGGCTCATCGACCAATACGGTCGTCACCTAACAGGGGATACCAAACTCACAAAATCTACAAAACCAAACCAACAAAACCAATTTTGGAACTCACTTGCAAAGACCGGGTATGAAAACAGGTTTTAATTTAATGAACTTATTTAATAGTAATAATTTGAAAGATTTTACTGAAAATTTGGACAGCATCTCCTTTATAACTAGGACAACCTAGCCACAAGGCGGTACCGATCCACAACACAAAATCAATGTCCCAACCCAGGGAACTAAATACACCAACTAAAATAGGAATATCCAACATCCAACCCACGGGTAAAATCCGCATAACTTATAAACCATCAAACTAAAACCAAAAGTAAAATACAGCATAAGAAGAAGATAACCAACCATGGAAAATACACGCAGCAAGGAAAATAGCCAACTATGCAAGTACTCATAGCGAGAAAAAAATAGCCAAACCGAAGAACTACGCCGTGGCGTAAAACAAATGTGCGTATCCCCCTAACAACCATACTCAAAACCGATCCCCGGGACGGGGTCGGAACCGCGTCATTACCGACTAACTACGGAAGGGACACAGGGACACAAAATTATACCTCAGTTGCTCGACTAGAGCTCTCGGATGCAAGAATAGGGAAAAGAAATAATTCGTACAGACTTAGAACAGTCCAGGAACACGCAGACAACAAAAATTGGCTCAGAATAGCGCATAGGAGGTGCGGACAACAGATCGGGGCCCGGAGGTATGGGAAAGGGGCGGCACACGGCTTCGACGTGGGGTGGAGTGCTGCGGAACTCGGACAGCCGTTGGGGCGGAGCCGACAGGGCTCGGGGACTGTAGCGCCCCAGAACCAGAATACTGGAGAGCGGGGGCGTACATAGCTAGCTACGTATATAATAGTGCAACCCACCTCGCTATACGGTCACGACTGTCTAGATACATGAGGGTTTAACTATAAGCCATCAGTCTCCTATGGTCATGAACAAGCCTATTGTCTCAATCTTAAGCAAGTAATAACAGTTTCAAGATGTCAGAACACCAAATATACAATAGCAAGGCGTCCCATACATTATATATTTAGACGATCATGAAGCTAGTCGTACAAAATGTCAGGACTAGCAAGAGTTTCAGTCATACATGATAAACCCTAGGATTTGTCAATCATGTTACAGCCCATAGGCAGACAGTAAATAAAAGAGAAATCGAGCTAAATACGTGCTCGCCGGCTAAACGCATCAAAAGAATAATTTTACAATAGAGTGGGAGAGCCAAAAATAAACCCACTCGTTGCCAGGGTTACGCCTGGTGGTCACCATCTGGCTGGAAGGTAGGTAGATCCTCTGGAGCTGCTCTGATATCTGGCCATACAAAACCAGCTGGGTCAGACCCAGAAAGAGCAAGTGCCACAAAGGAGGCTTCACTTAGGAACTAAAACCAGCATATCATAAATGAATAATAAAGGTAATTATGAAGATACTGATACATAACAGGGATAACAATAATAAATTGAGTACGAGGAAACCATTCAAGTAGCCAGGTCGCAACCCTTAAACCAAACAAGGACCGGGGTTGTAACCCTTCACCTGAATAGAAACCCGTCTCAAGTACTGCTGGTAAAGTAAAACATGATGAGCTTGACATAGGGTGAAATAAGATAATAAACGAAGAGATGATAAAGAACTGCTCCGGGAGCCAGGTTACAACCCTTAAACCAAACAAGGACCGAGGTTGTAACCCTTCGTCTGAACAGAACCTTGTCCCTGATCTTTATTGTTAAGACAAGCATAGGTAATCATGTCATGTCATAATCTTGTAAAACGTAACAAGCATGATATGGAGTGCAATAGGAAAATAAACGAGGAGAGGACACAGAACTGCTCCGGAAGCCAGGTTACAACCCTTAAACCAAACAAGGACCGAGGTTATAACCCTTTGCCTGAACAAAACTGGTCCCCTGATCATTATTGTTAAGACAAGCATAAGCAATCATGATGATATATGATAAGATAGCCATGGAACTATTCAGATAACCAAGTTACAACCCTTAAACCAAACAAAGACCGGGATTGTAACTCTTCATCTGAACGGAACTTGGTTTCTCATCATTTATCGGTAAGTAAGGCACAGGAAATCAGGTCATGCCACAATCTTGTACAGGATCATGATAAGACTAAACTGCGCTAGACTACATCCAAACAATCATGGCCACGCAATGAGTACGGCTAGATACTTTAACTAACTAGGATTATCACAGGCCTAGTTACTAGCAAGATACAATAAGATTTTCCAACAGCCACAAGCCCTGCAGACCATCCAGGTTATCCAGACGCAATTAGGGGATCGAATTCATATGGGTACACTGTCCAAGAAACGTGTATACCCTTAAGTAGTTTAGTGGTTGCAACACATGACAGTGTGCTGAAAATGTGCCCTACTCGACGGTAGGCTACAAGTCCCATGATGGAGCGTCCAGATAACGGAATTTTCTGTAGCTGGGAAATCTTTCCATGACTACTGGATTTTCTAGTTATTAGCCTTAGTCAATTTCAGTAGGTACCCCTGACCGTGGTATTCAGGGGTCTCTGTCCTAGACATGATGCAAGACAATACTGGTTCATTTGTACAAACACAATCGTCCATGGTGTCCAGGTCATTCATTATAGTCATATTGTGCGAGTCGTCGCAACAGCTTTCAATAGTTACCATCATGCGTACTTGTCATATCTTGTTATGTCATGTCATGTCAGCTACTTGCCATACCATGTCATATACAATTATTAGCCCGGTCATATCAATCAATCTGTCTTGTCAATTCATGAATAGTACAAGGCATAAAAGACAATCGGGTACAAAAGGGCTCAAGGTTCTACGCGAGTGAGCCTCTACGCTAGGCCGAGGGCCTCAAGCGTAAAGCGGCTCTACGCTAGTGAGAGCAAGGGAGAGATAGCTCTACGCGAGCAAAGATGCGCGTGAATGGGGTTCTACGCTAGCCGGGCTATACGTAAGCGTAATTACATGCGCGTAAGAATTCTACGCAAGTAGAACACTACGCGCGCGAAAACACCCGAGCGAGATTCTACGCACGCGAGAATCTACTCGAGCCAATTCTACGCGAGTGGAACTCTACGCGAGAGAAATACTCGAGCAAGACTTTACGCACGCGAAAGTCTGTTCAAGCCAGAGTTTTACGCGAGCATGATTTTACGCGAGCGGGAAGGCCCCGAGCGTAAAATCGAATAAAACTCAGCGTAGAACGGAATACGCTGGCACGCAAATACATGTGCGTAAAAGGCTGAAATAACACACTGACACGTAAAACGTAGGCGTAAAGGCTAATCACTACGCTAACATGTTAAAACGTGTGCGTAAAACTTTGTCATCTCCCCATGGCCAAGTGTAACATCCCAGTCCCAAAATACGTAGGACTAGGAACGTAGCATGCCAGCTGCGTATATGCAAGATATACTCCAATATATGGAAATCTCGAATATACACATAAGCTATTTTGTGAATAATAATAACAGACAGTCACAGGTAAAAGCTAAATCTCATCCACAGAATATAAAGAAAATGGTATCTCATGAATCAAAGTAAATGTCAAAATATAGTTGTTGGCCGGGCGGAGACAAATCCACTACCGGCACTAGAATAAACTGAAAGGAAATAGAGTCTAACCTCCAAGATAAATAAAATAAGAAATGATGACTAAATAGGCTCTTCGACCCAATAGGGACAGCTGTGATCAGAAGGTACAACTTGCTCGAACGTGAAGGATGAGTCTATAGTAGAACCATACTCCTGCAGAAAGTCCTGCACACCTATACCTGGAGAGATCACCAGGTCCTCAGAGGGACGTAACAAGATACAAAAAGAACGTGCCACATAAACTGAATAAATATTGCTCAAATAAATAAGTCAATTGAATTATAACATGGTCCAATACGCATCTACTGAACGAGCGTACCATCCCCCCAACCAAACAAGGACAGGAGATGGTAAACTAATTCACGGTGACGTATCTTTCCATGCTATGAATCCAATATGGTATCCGGACCCCAACAAGGTTCAATACCTTCTCATCGGAGTAGTAAGCCACACCTACAACCAAACAAGGACAAGATGTGGCAAACTAATCCGCGACAAGTTATTGTTCTAAGCCACGGTCAGATACAAATACCCAAACCAAGAGTACTCGTACCTAACGGATAAGGGTAGCCTACCATTCTATGTGAATGCAGTTTAAGTACATCCTTCCAACGCATGGGCCCTGGCTAAAAAATGGGATCGGCATAGTCTCCCCTTGGGGCACCAGGGGCCTCTGCATAATCGTTCCACGAACGTCAGTAGCCAGTAGTAATAAGGGTCGTCAACCCGTATCTCCAGTGGAGCGTACGGTCACAAGGGAAATGTGTAAAGTAGCCCATACGCTAAGGATATGTACTCCCCGCCCAATGCCTACTATGTTGTATCTGCAACACATAACCCCTATTAACCGCTAAGTCAAACTAAGCATGCAATGTCTATTAGTGGTTAATCCTATCGCACGGCTTATACGTACTCGTGGCCAGCCAGTCACGCATGTCCGAGTTCTATATATGACTCACAACACGTGGTACAAATGTGTCAAGGCCTATGAATGCAACACACAAAGGGTGGTCCCTTAACTCTAAGTTTAATGGGTAAGAAAATAATACATAGCAGGAAATATAGCTGAACAGGAAGTTCTAACAAGTTATGCCATGTATCACAGTTTATTTTGCATAAAAAAATAATGAATTAATGCATGAAATATGAGCTAAATAAATAAACAATAGTGGCAAGGTATCTTGCCTGGAGGTGATGTGCAGAATGGCGACGCCGGATGTCTCAAACCGTCAAAATAGGGAAGCAATGAAAGCCAACTTCTACGAACAACCTCGGATGCTGAAATAAACATCACGAACAGATTTGGCATAAAAAAATACCTAGGAAATGCCTGTCCAAAAGTCCAATTCTGGAACAGGGGCAAAATCGTAATTTTGGATCAAAACGATGTCTGCCGTTGGACCCATTTTGCACCGAAATGCGTGCCAAAACCTATGATCTCTAAAGTCGTCAAACTACATGTCTACGGGTCCAGTTTGAGGAGAAGAACCCAACCGTATGTCCAAAGTTGGATTCCGGTGGGCTGTGCACAAATTCTCCCGTCAGAGCGGGTCGCGGGCCGGCCAATTTTGGCGTTCCGATCAACCTTCTCAGAATCGTATCAAACTTGGCATACAAGACCAAAAAATCGATACGGTCCTGATGGCATAAGTTTCGCGTCGATCCGACGAACGTGCACGATGTTATGGTCAAGTTTGCAAAACATCGATACAGGGGTATCTCGACGGACACACACTGATTTCGTCGCGCACACACAACGAAATCGAGCCCTGTCAGTTCCCACACGTCGACAACAACCATACGCGCCTTTCGATGTGTATAGTGCGCGACCACGTCGCCCGGTTTGTCGGGGCGTACGCCGTATCGGGAAAGTTTTCTAAAATTTTACTGTTTTTAAAATCAATTTTCTCTCAACTTTGTAGTCTAGATTCTTTGCATACAGGGAATGAAAAATTAAACTGAAAGAAGGGAATTGAAGTCCTATATGTTGGCTAAATAGTTGTTCAGAAAATTTTTCAAAACTTTTGCTAGGTTGGTCGAAAAATCATCTCAAAACAGGGTAACTTGAAGCCACGATTCTGTCCATATTCAGTGGATTTTTCATCGACTTTGCGTCGATTTATCCAACTGATCGATGTGCTATATCCCAATCCAGTTGGTGGGATGTCTAGAGTGTTATATTGGCTTGCTACAGGAAGTTACAAAATTGTAAACGATCAAAAAATCAGGAAGTTTTTGGTTCGGGAAGATGGTACCTGAGCGATCGGTTGAAACAGGACACCCCCTGTTTCTGGTCGGATTTTGTGAGCGCGGCGGCGCTCCGGCCAACCTCGATGGCGTGCAGGTGGTAGAGGTGATGCGCAGGGATGCTGGGGAGGCTTGCGCGAAGGATGGGGCTGGTTTGGTCGCAAGAAGGATGGGTTTCTTTGATGAACACTCGGGGTGTGTTACGCGTATATATATATATATATATATATATATATATATATATATATATATATATATATATATATATATAGTTTAAATCCTATTTGAAATCAAATTCTAACTCAATCCTGCGTGGGGATCCCTAGGATTGATTTAAATCTATAAGATTTGAAATGGGAAGATTTTGTTGGAGATTTAGCTAAAACCGAATCTGGGTTGGAGGAGTTCGTTTGCTGGAAAGAAAAAAAAGAAGGGAAGGGTTCGTTTGCTGGAAAAAGGAAAGGGATTGAGGAGTCTTCTGGCTTGCGGGTTTGAGGGAGTACTGTTCCTCCCATGTGGGGGAACAGTAACCATGATATATATATATATTTTTTTGGAAACAGTAGTATATATATATATATATATATATATATATATATATATATATATATATATATATATATATATATATATATATATATATATATATATATATAGTATTTAATCATTAAAAGACCAAATAAAATATAACAAAAATCCTAATAATTGAACTAAACCTTATAAAATATTTTAAAAATATTCTTTGGCAAGAAGATACCATAAAAAGATATTCACACTGGCTTTTGATTTAAAATAACCAAAACTTTTTATATCTAGTTATTTACCAAATAATTTGATTAAAGCAACATATCATAAAATATTTAAAATAAAATCTAAAAATTTCTAAAAATTTTGTAATCACTTGAAAATGTATCATTCAGTGAGATTGTGCAACAAAAACTAAGAGTAGCATTTGTGTTGCCAATTTGCTATATAAAAATTTCACAATTAAATACCAAACTTGTTATATAAAAAATACAAAATAATTCAACACCACATAAATACCCAATTAAAAAAAAAATTCTCCAAAAATTTTGGGGGATTACACCAAGACAAGTATGCGTAAAGCTCAGGAACACGAGGAACTCCATCTCGGCCAAGACTTGGTGAAATCCGGCCATCCCAAAACCAAACTTGCGTAAAATTAGGAGGCCTACTACATGGAACTCTTAATTTTCGAAAACAAGCCAGTTTGGAATATCAAAATCAAGCGGATAAAATACTAAAAACTTAGATCTACATGAAATGAGCCATGGAATTCGAAAATGCTAAGTACTAAAGTGACTTAGAATCTTGTGGAGAAGAAAATGGAATAATAAAACTTGGGTTCCTCCATGAAACAAGTTGCACTTGCCTAAACCTCCTGTTAGGTAGAAGAGAGTAATGGTGAGGAAGAAGAAGAGTAAATGAAAAGAAGTAATGAGGAGAGAGAGAAAGAGTGGGCAGCTAATAAAGGAAGAGTGGGGGTAGGTGGGGTTGGTCCTGTAGTGTCCCGCTCCTGGCGGTTCACTATATAAGGCTTGTGGCTTGGCTAACTCGGTCGGAACCGAGTATTGGGGAAACTTACCATCGGTATCGAATCGATCACGGACAAGTGCATAAGAACCTTTCCAATTAATGGATCGGTTTCTCTTGAAATGCGTCCAAGAGTTTTTTCTGGATGTTTTGCTGCTGTTTTTGCTACTTGGTTTTGATGGATACTTTTCTGAATGATTTTCGATGATTTAATTCTTGCCCGTTTTCATCGATTTGTATAGCATTCATTCTTGAGAATTCTGAGAGAAGAGAACACAACGAGACGGATTATTAATCAATCTTTTGGTTCCAATGCAGACTGACGCGTGACGGAAGGCTATGCGTGCAAGTGTTTCTCTATCTCTCGACGATTCTCTAAATTGGTGAGTATGGATCTCTGTGGTGGTATTGTCCCTCTCGCTATTCCTTCATGCCAACTAAATAATTGTCTTACAACATCCGTTGATCGATATCAAGATGCTAATGCCACAAGTCAATACCACTAAGATGCTAGAGATAGAACATTGAAATGAATTGATTACACTGAAATGAACTGAACATTGAAATGATTGAATTGATGCCTAGAATGATGGTTATGAAATGCTAAGAATAATGATGTTGCCTATTACTTCAAATATTCTATGCACACTGTGTATATCGAGTCGGACATACATTCGCTGACCATGGACAACTTGTATACAAGGATTGAGCAATAATTTCCTCGAACGGTACATGGGCGCCTGTACCGATTCGGCCTAGGAGGAAATAATGAAGTGCTTTGGGGAACATGAGTAATGCGAGGCATCATAGAGGCTAGCTCCCTACTGTGTTGTCATCTCATTATCTTGAAGTCCCAAATGCAAATGAATGAATGAAAAGAGTCCATATGGTTTAACAACACCAGTGGTCACATCGTGGGAATGTATGCTAATCAATGTCTTATGCAGGAGCGGTAAGTATATTATTATTATCCTGTATCTTATGCAGGAAAGCTGGATTCGGCCAATGGTAAAGTAAACATGGTTTTATGAACTACCATGTCATTTGAATTGTGATTTACTCTAAATATTGTCTGTCCCTTATAAGTTCATATCTTTAAAATGCTTGTCATTAATAAAATATTGGTTTAGCTGAGTGGGCCAATGGGGCTCACCAGCGTATTGTTATAATGCGCTGACCCCTCCTCTACAGGTACTGGAGAAGGCTCGGGCGCACATCGCAATTAAAGCTTTCTGAACTGCTGTTTCCTTTCAAGTTCCCTAAAGACGCACAAAGTATTGCAGAGATTTCAAAGATAGATGCTTATATTTCAAAGTACTAAAGGGGCATGATGTATGGAACGGAAAATTATTTCATGGCAGCCTATCATTGTACTTCTTTTCATGAATTAATGTAGCCGAAAAGGCATTTCAAATATTATCAAGAAAAGTTGTATTTTGACTACAATCATCAATAAAATGAATATTTTCTTCCTATTCCGCTTACTCAATGTTTCCGCAATTGTGGCTTATTTTTTCAAATGATATGAATTGATATAAATATGCATGTTCTAGCCTTGTACAAGTGCAACTTTAGACTTGTACGGCATCACGCCTTAGCGAGGACGATCGATTCGGCGTAAATCGAAGCAAAGCGAGCGATTCCCCGAATCGGGGCGTGACAGGTCCACATGAAGAAGCAATCCAAACCGAACCAAGCCAATCTAAGCCGAACCATGCAATAAGATACCTCAATAACCATGCCATGAAAAAGGTAAAAATACGTACACGTATACCAAAATACGTAATACGAACCATGGTCGTTACAACTATACCCACCTTAAAAGAATTTTGTCCTCGGAATTTAATTAAGATGCTAGAGAATCAAGGACAAGCTATACTAATCACAGGCAAGCTATAACAAGGCAATCAATCAAGTAATCATTCATTCAAGCAAGAAACTGAGAGCATAAGGCATCAGGAAGACATTATACCTTACGAGTCAAACAGGTCAGAATATCACGATCGGATATCATCCTCACGCTCCCACGTTGACTCACCCAAAGAGTGATGACCCCAAGCAACACGGACTAACTTAATAGTCTTGTTCTTGAGTATCTTCTCTCTTCGGTCCAATGCAGATACGGGTCTCTCCTCATACGAAAGGTTGGTACCAACAACCAATTTCGAATGATCCAGGATGTGGCTCGGGTCCGGGATATAACGTCGTAGTTGCGATACATGGAAAAGGTCATGCACGTCACGTAACGACGACGGAAGAGCGAGACGATAAGATACATCACCTACTCGCTCCAGAATATCGAACGGCCCTATATACCTAGGACTAAGCTTTTCCCGTATGTCGAAACGAATGACGCCATGGTTAGACGAAATCCTCAGGAATACATGGTCGCCGATCGAGAATTCAAGGAGACGCCGACGAGAATCGGCCCAATGATGCTGACGATCTTGCGCTACGCGAAGATGATCTCTGACTCTTCTGACTACCTCAACGGTCTGGGAAATCATTTTCGGATCGAGCATCTGCCTTTCACCAACATCATCCCATGCTAGCAGAGATCTGCACTTTCTACCATAAAGTGCCTCGAACGGTGCCATCTGGATACTGGCCTGGAAACTGTTGTTGTACGAAAACTCCACCAGGTGCATGTGATCTTTCCATGAACTACCGAAGTCGAGTGTACATGGCCGCAACATATCTTCCAAGGTTCGTATGGTACGCTCTGACTGACCATCTGTCTGCGGATGATAAGCTGAGCTGAACTGGAGGAGAGTTCCCAAACTCTCTTGTAGGCTGCACCAAAAGTGAGACGTAAATCTTGAATCTCTGTCCGAGATGATACTGATTGGTACTCCATGTAACCTAACTATCTGCCTAAGATACATCTCTGCTAGCTAAGTCGTCGACTGACCAACTCTGAACGGAAGAAAGTGAGCCACCTTCGTGAGCCTGTCTATAATAACCTAAATAGAATATCTAACTGTAGCACCCAGTTTTCCAAATGAGAGTAATTTCGAAATTTCGTGTTTATAATTATTTTAATAATAATATTTAATTCATGATATAATTTTTGGTGATTTTAAATCATTTTAAAATTATTTAAATCAATGACATGTGGTTTTGACGTTTTGCTAGTGAAACCCTAGAGACTGTTTGACCTAGAGCCTAACCATGTGATTATGATATTTTAATATCATTTCTGGCCTAAGGATATTTTGGCATTTGACCTCTTTGAATTATTTTGATATTATTTTATTATTTATGATATTGTTTTGGGATTATTTGAGTCGGGTTCGAATTTCATCTCAATCCGACTTGTAAAGGGGACCCGGGGTAACTTAGACTCTAGTTGGACCCATGCATTAGTTAGCCATAGCCCACATTTTAATTAGTCATGTTAGAAAGATTAGTCATAATGCTAATTATTAGGTTAACCATTTAGAGTTTTTATTTTGACCCTTTTACCCCCAAACCCTAACCAAAATTGTTTTAAACACTTGTAACTAAGGGAGGGTCAAACTTGTAATATTCAATGAGGGGGGGATAACCATTGTGGCCGGCCCTAATAGGACTCCTATCTCATTTTCTTTCATTGAGAAGTCTTCTTCCCCAAGTGCTCTCAAGCTCTCCCAAGGAAGGAGCCTTTCTCCTTGGATTTTCTCTCCTTTAGGTAATATTTTCTTCTCTTTTATTTCTCCATTTTGCATTTAGGAAAGTTTTAACCATAGGAATGACCCCCATTGTTGTGTCCCTATTTTGTGTTCTCTTGTGTCCATTATGTATCCTTTAGGGATTTCTATTGTATTATTGTTGTGTCTTGTATTCATGGGGAAAACCCCCAAACTTGGACACACTTTATATTTAAAATATTGATTAAATGAATTAATTCATATTAAATCTCAGATTTGAGTATGTAGAGATGTGTTCTTGAGTACTTTACATTTCATTCATGTATCTCTTATAGATGTGTTCATGTAACATATATATATATATATATATGTTATATATTATATATATATATATCCTAATTCATATTAATATATATATATATATATATATATATATATATATATATTTATATATATAATATATATATATATTGTAATGAGAGTGTATTTATATTTATATATGTAATAAATGGTTCATGATGATTATATAATCAAGTTTGTGAGTGTGGTTCCTCATATTATTATTGTCATTATTGTTGTGGATAATTAGGATATATATTGTGTATTCTTTTGGCTCAAACTATCTAAATCCGTCATAATTTTTATCCACATTTTTAATTTCATCCCTAACTTAGAAATGTCATAACTTCTAGCTCAAAGCTCGGTTTAATCTTCCGTTTTTTTAAAAGAAGCGTATTGAAGTTAGATTTCCAAAAACATGTATTAATAGGCCTAATTCTTTCTATAACTTTCTAGAGAATTATTTGAGTGTCAGCTGTACGAAAGACAAACACGTTCTCAGTATTTTTGCGATTCCGGGAGTTTCCGGAAACGAAAACGCGATCCGTTTGAAGTTTCAGAAAGCTAACACATAGATCTATAACATACTTTAATCCTAGATTTTAATTCATACTGAGATGGTACAGTATTGATTATTAGTAGGAGTTACTATTCGACATATGCATTTTGTGCACCCTTGTGTGTAATATAATATTCTATTTGATTTTAATCCATGTTAATGTATATACATTATGTAATTAAATAGAGAATACAAGCATGAGTAAATGTTTAAATAAATGATGTATGAGGTGTAAGTATCCTATCTAATGTAAGCATGTATAAGTATGGCTTGTAATGAATATGTAGGTTCTATAGTATGTAATGTATGGTGCATATAGTAGTGCAAGAGAATAAATGAATGATGAATGAATGCAAGCATGAATGTAATGTAATAATAGATGTAATGTATATAATATATAAGTTAATGAGATATAATGTTCTATGTTAACACAAATCCTATATTACCTCATGTACCCCCTTACACTATGTTGACACTATCACACTTGACACTTTGTTCACTTACACTTTGACACTCTTTGATATGTATACACTATGTATGCCCATTTAACCCTCACTTGCTCCTTTGCTATGTTCACATACACACATAGCCTCTTAAATAAGTATTTATGAATATAGTTAACTTAGCTATGTATGTATATTATATATATGTTAGCATATTGTGTTGTAATATATAAGTTTATATAACCATTTGAAATGCCATGATTATAGACCTAATGTTGAATACCAATATATGCATGTGTATATATGTGTAGACATATATAGCTTAAAGTAATAGATTACCTAGTATATATCCAATGTGAATTCTTGCCTATTTGAGTATTGAATAATTGCATGCTATATAGAGTTGGGTGTATGTTGGCTTGTATAGCCTTGTATTGATGTGTGCTTGCTAGGATAGTCTTGTTTAGGCCTAGTAAGACTTGCTGGGTTAGGACATGACCTAGTTTGACCTAGTTTGACTAGTGCAGTTGACCAGAGTTGACCAAGGGTTGACTTTTGCCTAGTTTGACCTAGATTCATGTATAATATATTGTAGTGCTTTATATTACCCTTCTGGACATGTTGTGACTTGTGCTGTTCTAATTAGGAGCTAGACACCTCTTTTCGGACAGTATCTTTACCTTGGACATTCAGATATCAGGCGAGTACATTCTCTGATTATTTCATATCATATTTAGGATTATATTTCCTGCTTTAGCCTATCTTACTTGATGCTGACACGTTGGTAACACGGATTGGTACTATATGGATCCCTTCATGAGATATTATCCCTCTCAAGAGCATCAGATACTTTTGTCATGTGTGTTTCACTTACATCACGTATCATATGCTTCTATCATCATGAATCTTCGGGAATCAGCTAGTGACTCATGTACCCTCATGATCACCGAGCCTTCACGAATCAATTCATGAATCACCCTTTATGGGCAGCGTAGTATAATCATGAATCTTAACATAACTTGAATGGATCCTTGTGTATTGATTGGGGTACGGGAGAGTATGAATGGTCATGTGAATAAATATCCAAAGTAGTGTAGTCATGAATCACTCTTAGTGTAGTCATAAATCAGTCCTAAGCCATTCACATATTCGTCTGTACTCTAAATCACTAGCACTGTCTCTCTTTATATATATCATAGATATTTACTTATAGTCTCTTTTTTACATTATGCTATTTCTTCAGATCCTGTATTTTATTCTCTAGCATGATTACATTTTCTTTCCTGTTATGACTTGTTGAGATGTATTGTGCTCGCTCCAGTCCTGACGGAACCTGTTGATAAATTTTACAGATAGCCTAGAGGTTGCCTGCTAGTCTAGAGGAGACAGTAGAGGTTGCATAGATAGCTAGGATTTTTGCTTATAGTTTATTTTCAGTCATCTTGAGTTGTATTTATGGATTACTGTATTTGAGTTTTGAGATGTATTCTGAGTTTGTATCTTAGACACTTAGACTTCTATCTATTGTATCTCTTTTCGATTTCATGTTTTATCTATCTTCCTTTATGCTCTACCTTAGATGTGATTGAGTTTACATTCTGCTATGTCACCCCCATCCGGGGAGTATAAACTGTTTAGTCTTATACTGTTTGATGCATTGAGACCTAGGACAACGTTCTACCGTCGACACTGCGGCGTAGGCTGGGCGTTGTTACGTTCTCGTGCCCTAACTCTAGGGTGCGGGCCGTGACACATTTTTAGTGGTGGGCCATGCAGGTTGAGATTCGCATTAGTACGATTTCGTAGTAGCGCAACGACTTAGTTGTACTACTACGAGCCTGCTATAGGATATATAAATTAAGATGTTAGGATGAGAGGATACTCAATTACTGTTAGAATTCCTTGAGAGACTCCAGGGATGACCCTTGAGAATCTCATTTTGAATTCCGATTTAAACTCCTTTTCCTTGTTTTGATTCACCTTTTTCCTTGATTTGAATTTGATTTTGCGAATTCATTGTAAAACTTTGAATCCTGGTATTAGTTGATGATTTTGATAGAATTTTATAGTTGTTGATTTAATTTTGTATTTAGATTAATATTTTCAAATCTAAGGTACTCAATCACACTTAGGATTCTTTGAGAGATTTCTGGGACGACCCCTGAGAAACTCATTTTGAACTTCAATTGGAATTCCTTTTTCCTCTTGTTTGGATTCACCCTCATTCCTTGCTATTGAATTTAAGCTTGATGGGTTCCTCTCGTTTGAACCGATGAGAAGGAACATATCTTCATTATTCTTTCTCGCCATTATTCCCTTGCATTCTTATTTACCTCTTATCTTAAACTCCATCTCATTACATTAATTATCCATATCTTGTCGTCCCTACCAGATATACTTCGAAACCCTTGAATCTTCGTATCTTTTGCATGGGGAAGGCTAAGGAAGTGACATAAATTATGTAGCTCAGAGAAGACGTAACTGGTTATTTTATGATGATCTAAAGGAAATTAAATGTGGAGTGTTCCATATGAAAACTTAAGATAGAAATGTGGTAAAGGTCTCGAGTAGAATAAAGAGATGTATACTGCCAATCTGGAAATAATTACACTTAGAGAAATTTTGGGGTTATGAGATAGTTTATAGGTGTATTCAAAACTAATGAGGATATCAGAGGTCAACCTAGTTTTGAGAACTTAAAAAATCTTGGTTATTGATTCTGGGAAAAACTTTTACTCTGAGGCTATGTAGAAGGTTAGTAATGGAAAAGAGAAGTTAATTGTGTTTAATAAGGATATTAAACAAGATGTTACGAGGAAATGACTAGGGATAGAGAGAACACAAAGTTATGGAAGTTTAGAGATTGTTGTGAAATATTTTTAGGAGAATAATATTCAAGGGTGTATGTCGAAGAAAATACGGAAGTTGATTTTATGATGGAAGATAAGTTTTGTAAGGCCTAGAGATTTAAATTAAATAATACGAGGAGAACAATTTGAACAAGTTCAAGGAATTCGTAAACGGGATTTAGAGGTTTTGGATCAAATTTAAGACAAGGTGAAAGAACTTGGAAATTTAAATAAATGGTTAATGTTGATTCCTAGATGTGAGGGCTGTGCTTCAAGAGTGATGTTTGGAAATTGGAAATTGCCTACGGTAGTCATGGTAAGGGTTTAAGTAAAGGTTAAATTTTCATATGGAGACTGGTGAGGTAAAGATATGATTGGCAAGTTATGACCAGATGAACTTAAGAGTATCAGAAGCAGATGACTAACTCGATCTTCATTATTTTTGTGCATTAATTACCAC
The DNA here is from genome assembly GCA_029216955.1 of Iris pallida. Classification (NCBI taxonomy): domain Eukaryota; kingdom Viridiplantae; phylum Streptophyta; class Magnoliopsida; order Asparagales; family Iridaceae; genus Iris; species Iris pallida. Next base: position 16,374,551 of record JANAVB010043419.1, read on the forward strand.
CTCTTGAACTCCCACTTTCTAATTAAGATCCTTGACGTTCCTTATCGTGACTTTGATATTCGGAATGTAATACTAGCTGTTACCCTCCAACAAATCTTATATGCAAGACCTAGACGAGCTCACCTTCGTGTAGGTATATCATGTCCCACTAAAACCCGTCTTCTTGTACTCTATTTTCTTGATATAATTTTCTGGTCAACTGGCTAAACTATAACCTCTACCATTATACTAAATTTCTTCTTATTTCAATTAGAAATCCAGCCTTGACTCAATTCTTTCGACCCGACATGTGATGGTGTTCTGCTTGTTTTCTTAGATGCTTAACCTTGTATCTTATCTGATTACTTGACCCGTTGGTTAAGAAACTTGGAATATGTAATTCCTTTCACCATTACCACCCTTATATCTTGTGCTGCTAAATTAGCCTTAGTTTTGCAAGCTTATCTATTTTCGAGCTTGGTCATGACATATTTTATTGGGTGGCCACCCACTAACATATTGTCAAATCAGAACCGGTACATGATGGTCTGATCAACCTATTGCACTTTGGTTCACTTTTTTATGTATCAATCTACGAGAATGGAGACATAGTTAAACTTGACCCTAAAGTCTCATTCGCGACAGCCTTGACAATTCTCCTTGAAATCTTTTTATCGCCTATGAACCTCGTATTCGTACTCAGCCGAATTAAATTTAATCATGACCTGAACCTCCATCATTGGATGTTCGTGCTCATACTTTGATTTCATTGATTTCCCTTCTTGCCCAAATCTCGTTTTATCCCGAAATTGATCAACTTAGATCGTGTCAAGA
>JANAVB010043419.1:16380363-16475363 GCA_029216955.1 Iris pallida
TGGAGGTTGCCTGCTACCCTAGAGGAGACAGTAGAGGTTGCATAGATATCTATGATTTTTGCTTATAGTTTATTTTCAGTCATCTTGAGTTGTATTTATGGATTACTGTATTTGAGTTTTGAGATGTATTCTGAGTTTGTATCTTAGACACTTAGACTTCTATCTGTTGTATCTCTTTTCGATTTCATGTTTTATCTATCTTCCTTTATGCTCTACCTTAGATGTGATTGATTTTATATTCTGCTATGTTACCCCCATTCGGGGAGTATAAACTATTTAGTCTTATACTGTTAGATGCATTGAGACCTAGGACAGCGTTCTACTGCCGACAATGCGGCGTAGGCTGGGCGTTGTTACGTTCTCGTGCCCTAACTCTAGGGTGCGGGTCGTGACACTAACGGCCGTGATCTAGATAATCCAGTCAAAATCTATGGTTATATGCTTCCACTTTCATTCTGGAATCGGCAAGGGCTGAAGAAGTCCAGCTGGCCTCTGATGTTCAGCTTTAACTTGTTGGCAAACCAAATACCAAGAGACAAACTGGGCTATTTCCCTCTTCATGCCATTCTACCAAAAGTGCTGACGGACATCACGGTACATCTTCGTACCACCGGGGTGAATAGAATACTGAGAACTGTGAGCCTCTGCCATGATCTTCTGTCTGATATCCCTACTAGGTACACAAAGATGCTTCCCATGTCAAAGTGTACCGTCCTCATGAATGCATAACTCTGGTCTTCGTCCTTCCTCACACTCTGCTCTAAGCCGCTGAAGCTTAGAATCTACTGACTGTGCCATCCGGATCCTCTCGATTATACTGGACTGAACTTATATAATGGCCATCAATGCCACATTGGTAGGAAGGTCAACTTCAATACCCATCTTCTGAAGATCTGCTAACAACTCTGGTTGCGCTGTTAGGTAATAAACTCTGGCTCTCCTGCTCAATGCATTTGCTACTAAATTGGCCTTCCCTCGGTGATACTGCAGGTTGATATCATAATCCACATGTAGCTCTAGTCATCTCCTCTGACGCATGTTAAGATCCTTCTGGATGAACACATACTTCAGGCTCTTGTGGTCGGTAAAAATCTCCATCCTGTTTCCATACAAGTAGTGCCTCCACAACTTAAGTGCAAACACTACCGCTGCCAGCTCCAAGTCATGGGTCGGATAATTCCTCTCATGATCACGAAGTTGGCGTGACTCATAATCTATTACCTTCCCATGCTGCATCAGAACACATCCTAAACCCCTGCCTGAAGTATCACAATACGCTGAGAATCCTCCGGTTCCATCCGGAAGCGTGAGAATATGAGCCGTCATCAAACCTCGCTTCAACTTCTCAAAAGAATCCTGGCATTCTGCTGTCCAAGCAAACTGCACATCCTTGCGGGTCAACTGGGTCAATGGCGCTAAAATCCGAGCAAAGTCTGAAACAAATCGTCGGTAGTAGCCGGCCAAGCCAAGGAAACTACGGACTTCTGCAACTGTGCTAGGTCCTGGCCATGTCTCAATGGCTACTATCTTTTGGGGATCCACTTTTACTTCTCCTCTGGTGATGATATGACCCAAGTATGAAATGCGATCGAGCCAGAACTCGTATTTAATGAACTTGGCATACAACTGGTGCTCCCTGAGAATCTGAAGAACCATACGGAGATGTTGCTCATGCTCTGCCTCGCTCTTGCTGTAGACCAAGATGTCGTCTATGAATACAAATACGAAGTGATCCAAATAAGGCATGAAGATGCGATTCATGAGGTCCATGAATACTGCCGGCACATTGGTTGCTCCAAATGGAATCATAAAGAACCCCCAATCCCCATACCGGGATCTGAATGCTGTCTTCAGGATATCCTACTCTCTGAATCTGATCTGATGGTATCCTGACCGCAAGTCAATCTTCGAGAATACTGCTGCCCCTTGAGTTGATCAAACAATTCATCTATCATCGGAAGAGGGTATCTGTTCTTGATTGTCACTGAGTTCAATGTACGATAATCTACACATAATCTGGACTTACCATCCTTCTTTTTCACAAGGAGCATCGGGGCTCCCCAAGGCGATCCACTAGCTCGAATAAATTCTTTGGTTCTAAGTTCTTCAATCATCTTGTACAATATCTCTAACTCTGACGGCGTCATCCTGTAGACTCTCTCCGACACTGGGGCTGTCCCGGGGAACAAGTCTATGGTGAACTCGATCTCTCGCTCTGGCGGTATTCTTGGAAGCTCTTCTGGGAAAATATCTGGAAACTCTTCGACTATCCGGGGTAACTGCACTGCTGCTACCGCCATCCGTAATACTGGAGGAGAAGGCTCAACTTCGTCTCGGGAAAAAGAAAACTCTGGCTCGCCTGGAATGATAAAAACAACCCTGCCAATATGGCAGTCTATCCTAGCATACTGGTCTCTCAACCAATCCATCCCAAAGACCACATCATAATCGGCCATCGAGAACTCTATCAATCTAGCGAAGAATTCCATACCGCTAACTACGATCCGACATGAGGAAAATACTCTATCTACTCCCACAAGTCCGTTACCAGTAAGTATATTGAGCCTTACTGATAATGACTCAGGCTCCAGTTCTATCTGTGTCGTGAATCGTGCAGACATAAATGAATGTGATGTACCAGAGTCAAATAATACTGAAGCCGAAAAGGTGTTGACAAGAATAGTACCTGCCACTACCTCACCTGGTGCCAATTCCTCTTCTCCCATGGTCAAAGCCAGCACTTGACCATGTCCTCTGGGTGCGGGTCCCCTCTGCTAAAAACTACTCTGCCTGCTTTGGATCAGGGCTTGGGCTTGGACATACTGCTGCGATCTCTGCTGCTGGAATGCCTGGGCCTGCGGCAGAAATGGCCTCGGGAACGGATACTGCTGCTGCTGCTGGACTGGTGCTGGTCCTCTAACCGAAGGACTAGAGAAGGCTGATAAAGATGAACTCCCCCTGTTCAGACAGTTCCCAATCCTGTGGTCCGGGGCACCACAAACCAAGCACAAATCCTGTGCTCTGCGACACTCTGATACCACATGTCCTGGCTTCCCGCAGTGTGAATATCCTACTACGGAAGAATACTTCTGCTTCTGCTGCTGAGGGTACGTTAGGGTTGAATGTTAAAATGACATTACTGAGGTGGCCTACTTCGGAGCTCCAATGGTCAAGGCCCTAGCTGTCGGGGCTGGTGCTGAAGACTAATTCATCTGGCTGTGGAATTGCTTCCGAGCCCCGGTCCTGTTCATGATCCTCTAGAAGCTATACTCATGCCTCCTAGCTGCCCTCAATAGTGCATCGAAGGTCTGATACTCGAACTGCTCTACTGCTAATAAAATCTCTAGATGGAGCCCCTGCTGGAACCGCTGGGCTCTATCGAACTCGGTTGCTACCAAGGTGGGAGCAAACCGACTAAGCCTCGAAAACTCGACCGCATATCCATCGACCGTCCTGCCTATTTGCTTCAGATTGGTGAACCTCGTCTGTAGGTCGTACCGAGCTACAGCATCGAATTACTTGGTCTGGAATCTCTCTCTGAATACTGCCCAAGCAATGGGTGCCACTAATCCATCGGTCTGTACCGCCCACCAGCTGCGGGCAAGATCCAATAACTGTAGGCGCACCACGGCCACCTTCTCGATGTCTGGAGTCCTGGCTGCTTCTAGAATCACCTCTATGTCCTGAAGCCATGCATCTGCGGCAACAGCATCTTTGCTACCATCAAAGAATAGAGGGTTCAAGCGCTTGAAGATGTTGGCCGCGCTGTTACCCTGATGATCTCCTTTGATCAAAGCATCTGCCACTGCCTGGTGCAAGACATCTCCTAGACGATCCTGAGAAGCTAACAATGTCCTAATGAGACCCACCAAGGTACCATCATCAGGCTCTGCAGGTTGGACGGGCTGAACTGGTGGCTCTCCTCCAGTAGGCATGACTCTGGAGGCTACTCCTGAATGCTGGACTTGATCTCCAGGTTGCTGCTGGTCCACGGGTCTTGCTGATCGGTAGGACCAGGAATAATGTCGCTGAAGAAGACGACATAAGAAACAATAAGGAAGGACCAGGACAGACCAAAGATACAAGCATGTGATCAGGTCAAGAATCCAGGGATTTAAAGGATACGAGTAGAGATCAAGGTCGAGTACTGATTGAGACATCTATTTGGTAAACCTTCACATATCTTGATTCACAAGACTTGCATGGGCCACCACTAAAACCATGTAGCGCCCCAGAACCAGAATACTGGAGAGCGGGGGCGTACATAACCAGCTACGTATATTGAAGTGCAACCTATCTCGCTATACAGTCATGGCTGTCTAGATACATGAAGGTTTAACTACAAGCCATCAGTCTCCTATGGTCATGAACAAGCCTATTGTCTCAATCTTAAGCAAGTAATAACAGTTACAAGATGTCAGAGCACCAAATATATAATAGCAAGGCGTCCCATATATTACATATTTGGATGATCATGAAGCTAGTCGTACAAAATGTCAGGACTAGCAAGAGTTTCAGTCATACATAATCAACCCTAGGATTTGTCAATCATGTTACAGTCCATAGACAGACAGTAAATAAAGGAGCAATCGAGCTAAACAAGTGCTCGCCGGCTAAACGTCTCAAAAGAATAATTTTACAATAGAGGCCAAAAATAAACCCACTCGTTGCCAGGGTTATGCCTGGTGGTCACCATATGGCTGGAAGGTAGGTAGATCCTCTGGAGCTGCTCCGATATCTGGCCATACAAAACCAGCTGGGTCAGACCCAGAAAGAGCAAGTGCCACAAAGGAGGCTTCACTTAGGAACTAAAACCAGCATATCATAAATGAATAATAAAGGTAATTTTGAAGATACTGATAAATAACATGAACAACAATAATAAATTGATCAGTACGAGAAAACCATTCAAGTAGCCAGGTCGCAACCCTTAAACCAAACAAGGACCGGGGTTGCAACCCTTCACCTGAATAGAAATCCGTCTCAAATACTGCTGGTAAAGTAAAACATAATGAGCTTGACATAGGGTGAAATAAGACCATAAACGAAGAGAGGATAAAGAACTGCTCCGGGAGCCAGGTTACAACCCTTAAACAAAACAAGGACCGAGGTTGTAACCCTTCGCCTGAACAGAACCTTGTTCCTGATCTTTATTGTTAAGACAAGCATAGGTAATCATGTCATGTCACAATCTTGTAAAACATGACAAGCATGACATGGACTGCAATAGGAAAATAAACGAGAAGAGGACACAGAACTGCTCCGGGAGCCAGGTTACAACCCTTAAACCAAATAAGGACCGAGGTTGTAACCCTTTGCCTGAACAGAATTGGTCCCTGAATATTATTATTAAGACAAGCATAAGCAATCATGACGATATATGATAAGATAGCCATGGAACTATTCAGATAACCAAGTTACAACCCTTAAACCAAACAAGGACCGGGGTTGTAACTCTTCATCTGAACCGGGCTTGGTTTCTCATCATTTATCGGTAAGTAAGGCACAAGAAATCAGGTCATGCCACAATCTTGTACAGGATCAGGACAAGACTAAACTGTGCTAGACTACATCCAAACAATCACGGCCACGCAATGAGTACGGCTAGATACTTTAACTAACTAGGATTATCACAGGCCTAGTTACTAGTAAGATACAATGAGATTATTCCAACAGCCACAAGTCCTGCAGACCATCCAGGTTATCCAGACGCAATTAGGGGATTGAATTCATGTGGGTACACTGTCCAAGAAATGTGTGTACCCTTAAGTAGTTTAGTTGTTTCAACACATGATAGTGTGCTGGAAATGTGCCCTACTCAACGGTAGGCTACAAATCCCATGATGGGGCGCCCAGATAACGGGATTGCCTGTAGCTGAAAAATCTCTCCATGACTATTGGATTTTCTAGTTATTAGCCTTAGTCAATTTTAGTAGGTACCCCTGACCGTGGTATTCAGGGGTCCCTGTCCTAGACATGATACAAGACAATACTGGTTCATTTGTACAAACACAATTGTCCACGGTGTCCAGGTCATTCATTATAGTCATGTTGTGCGAGCCGTCGCAATAGCTTTTAATAGTTACCATCGTTCGTACTTGTCATATCTTGTTATGTCATGTTATGTCAGCTACTTGCCATACCATGCCATGTACAATTATTAGCCCGGTCATATCAATCAATCCGTGCTTGTCAATTCATGAATAGTACAAGGCATAAAAGACAATCGGGTACAAAAGGGCTCAAGGATCTACGCGAGTGAGCCTCTACGCTAGGCCAAGGGCCTCAAGCGTAAAGCGGCTCTACGCTAATGAGAGCAAGGGAGAGATAGCTCTATGCGAGCAAAGATGCACGTGGGTGGGGTTCTACGCTAACCGGGCTATACGCAAGCGTAATTACACGCGCGTAAGAATTCTACGCAAGTAGAACACTACGTGCGCGAAAACACCCGAGTGAGATTCTACGCACGCGAGAATCTACTCGAGCCAATTCTACGCGAGTGGAACTCTACGCGAGAGAAATACTCGAGCAAGACTTTACGCACGCGAAAGTCTGCTCGGGCCAGAGTTTTACGCGAGCACGATTTTACGCGAGCGGGAAGGCCCCGAGCGTAAAATCGAATAAAACTCAGCGTAGAACGGAATACGCTGGCACGCAAATACGTGTGCGTAAAAGGCTGAAATAACACACTGATACGTAAAACATGGGCGTAAAGGCTAATCACTATGCTAACATGTTAGAACGTGTGCGTAAAACTTTGTCATCTCCCCATGGCCAAGAAAAGTATGCGTAAAGCTCAGGAACTCGAGGAACTCCATCTCGGCCAAGACTTGGTGAAATTCGGCCATCCCAAAACCAAACTTGCATAAAATTAGGAAGCCTAATACATGGAACTCTTAATTTTCGAAAACAAGCCAGTTTGGCATATCAAAACCAAGCGGATAAAATACTAAAAACTTAGATCTACATGAAATAAGCCATGGAATTCGAAAATGCTAAGTACTAAAGTGACTTAGAATCTTGTGGAGAAGAAAATAGAATAATAAAACTTGGGTTCCTTCATGAAGCAAGTTGCACTTGCCTAAACCTCCTATTAGGTGGAAGAGAGTAATGGTGAGGAAGAAAAAGAGTAAATGAAAAGAAGCAATAAGGAGAGAGAGAAAGAGTGGGCAGCTAATAAAGGAAGAGTGGGGGTAGGTGGGGTTGGTCCACATGAAGAAGCAATCCAAACCGAACCAAGCCAATCCAAGCCGAACCATGCAATGATATACCTCAATAACCATGCCATGAAATAGGTAAAAATACGTACACATATACCAAAATACACAATACGAACCATGGTCGTTACAACTATACACACCTTAAAAGAATTCCGTCCTCGGAATTTAATTAAGATGCTAGAGAATCAAGGACAAGCTATACTAATCACAGACAAGCTATAACAAGGCAATCAATCAAGTAATCATTCATTCAAGCAAGGAACTGAGAGCATAAGGCATAAGGAAGATATTATACCTTACGAGTCAAACAGGTCGGGATATCGCGATCGGATATCATCCTCACGCTCCCACGTTGACTCACCCAAAGAGTGATGACCCCAAGCAACATGGACTAACTTAATAGTCTTGTTCTTGAGTATCTTCTCTCTTCGGTCCAATACAGATACGGGTCTCTCCTCATACGAAAAGTTGGTACCAACAACCAATTTTGAATGATCCAAGATGTGGCTCGGGTCCGGGATATACCGTCATAGTTGGGATATATGGAAAAGGTTATGCACGTCACGTAACGACGGTGGAAGAGTGAGATGATAAGATACATCACCTACTCGCTCCAGAATATTGAACGGTTATATATACCTAGGACTAAGCTTTTCTCGTATGTCAAAACGAATGACGCCACAGTTAGGCAAAATCCTCAGGAATATATGGTCGTCGATTGAGAATTCAAGGGGACGTCGACGAGAATCGGCCCAATGATGCTGACGATCTTGCGCTACGCGAAGATGATCTCTGACTCTTCTGACCACCTCAACGGTCTGAGAAATCATTTTCGGACCGAGCATCTGCCTTTCACCAACATCATCCCATGCTAGCAGAGATCTGCACTTTCTACCATAAAGTACCTCGAACGGTGCCATCTGGATACTGGCCTGGAAACTGTTGTTGTACGAAAACTCCACCAGGTGCAGGTGATATTTCTATGAACCACCGAAGTCGAGTGTACATGGCCGCAACATATCATCCAAGGTTCGTACGGTATGCTCTGACTGACCATCTATCTGCGGATGATAAGCTGAGTTGAACTGGAGGGGAGTTCCCAAACTCTCTTGTAGGCTGCACCAAAAGTGAGACATAAATCTTGAATCTCTGTTCGAGATGATACTGACTGGTACTCCATGCAACCTAACTATCTGCCTGAGATACATCTCTGCTAGCTGAGCCGTCGACTGACCAACTCTGAACGGGAGAAAGTGAGCCACCTTCGTGAGCCTGTCTATAATAACCCAAATAGAATCTCTAACGGCCGGAATCTAGGTAATCCAGTCACAAAATCTATGGTTATATGCTTCTACTTCCATTCTGGAATCGGCAAGGGCTGAAGAAGTCCAGTTGGCCTCTGATGTTCAGCTTTAACTTGTTGGCAAACCAAACACCGAGAGACAAACTGGGCTATCTCCTTCTTCATGCCATTCCACCAAAAGTGCTGACGGACATCACGGTACATCTTCGTACCACCGGGGTGAATGGAATACTGAGAACTGTGAGCCTCTGCCATGATCTCCTGTCTGATATCCCCACTAGGTATACAAAGACACTTCCCATGTCGAAGTGTACCGTCCTCATGAATGCATAACTCTGGTCTTCGTCCTGCCTCATACTCTGCTCTAAGCCGCTGAAGCTTAGAATCTGCTGACTGTGCCATCCGAATCCTCTCGATTATACTGGACTGAACTTACATAATGGCCATCAATGCCACACTGGTAGGAAGGACAACTTCAATACCCATCTTCTGAAGATCTGCAAACAACTCTGGTTGCGCTGTTAGGTAATAAACTCTAGCTCTCCTGCTTAATGCATCTGCTACTACATTGGCCTTCCCTGGGTGATACTACAGGTTGATATCATAATCCACAAGTAGCTCTAGTCATCTCCTCTGACGCATATTAAGATCCTTCTGGATGAAAACATACTTCAGGCTCTTGTGGTCGGTGAAAATCTTCATTCTGTCTCCATACAAGTAGTGCCTCCACAACTTAAGTGCAAATACTATCGCTGCCAGCTCCAAGTTATGGGTCGGATAATTCCTCTCATGATCACGAAGTTGGCATGACGCATAAGCTATTACCTTTCCATGCTGCATCAGAACACATCCTAAACCCCTTTCTAAAGCATCACAATACACTGAGAATCCTTCGGTTCCATCCGGAAGCGTGAGAATAGGAGCCGTCATCAAACCTCGCTTCAACTTCTCAAAAAAATCCTGGCATTCTGCTGTCCAAGCAAACTGTACATCCTTGCGGGTCAACTGGGTCAATGGCGCTGAAATTCGAACAAAGTCTGAAACAAATCGTCGGTAGTAGCCGGCGAAGCCAAGGAAACTATGGACTTCTGTAACTGTGCTAGGTACTGGCTATGTCTCAATGGCTACTATCTTCTGGGGATCCACTTTTACTCCTCCTCTGGTGATGATATGACCCAAGTATGAAATGCGATCGAGCCAGAACTCGCATTTACTGAACTTGGCATACAACTGGTGCTCCCTGAGAATCTGAAGAACTATACGGAGATGCTGCTCATGCTCTGGCTCGCACTTGCTGTAGACCAGGATGTCGTCTATGAACACAATTACGAACTGATCCAAATAAGGCATGAAGATGCGATTCATGAGGTCCATAAATACAGTCGACACATTGGTTGCTCCAAATAAAATCACAAGGAACTCCCAATCCTTATACCGGGATCTGAATGCTGTCTTCGGGATGTCCTACTCTCTGACTCTGATCTGATGGTATCCTGACCGCAAGTCAATATTCGAGAATACTGCTGTCCCTTGAGTTGATCAAACAATTCATCTATCATCGGGAGAGGGTATCAGTTCTTGATTGTCACTGAATTCAAGGTATGATAATCTACACATAATCTGGACGTACCATCCTTCTTTTTCACAAGGAGCATGGGGGCTCCCCAAGGCGATCCACTAGCTCGAATAAATTCTTTGGTTCTAAGTTCTTCAATCATCTTGTACAATATCTCTAACTCTGACGGCGCCATCCTGTAGACTCTCTCCGACATTGGGGCTGTCCCGGGGATCAAGTCTATAGTGAACTCATTCTCTCGCTCTGGCGGCATTCCTGAAAGCTCTTCTGGAAAAATATCTAGAAACTCTTCGACTATCCGGGGTAACTGTACTGCTGCTACCGCCATCCGTAATACTGGAGGAGAAGGCTCAACTTCGTCTCGAGAAAAGAAAAACTCTGGCTCGCCTGGCATGATAAAAACAATCCTGCCAATATGGCAGTCTATCCTAGCATACTGGTCTCTCAACCAATCCATTCCAAAGACCACATCATAATCGGCCATCAGAAACTCTATCAATCTAGCGGAGAATTCTCTACCGCTAACAACGATCCGACATGAGAAAAATACTCTATCTACTCCCACAAGTCCGTTACCATTAAGTATATTGAGCCTTACTGATAATGACTCAGGCTCCAGTTCTATTTGTGTCACAAATCATGCAGACATAAATTAATGCGATGTACGAGAGTCAAATAATACTGAAGCCGGAAAGGTGTTGACAAGAATAGTACCTGCCACTACCTCACCTGGTGCTAATCACTCTTCTCTCATGGTCAAAGCCAGCACTTGACCATGTCCTCTGGATGCGGGTCCCCTCTGCTAAAAACTTCTCTGCCTGCTCTAGATCAGGGCTTGGGCTTGGGCATACTGTTGCGATCTCTGCTGCTGGAATGCATGGGCCGGCGGCGGAAATGGCCTCGGAAACGGGTACTACTGCTGCTGCTGGACTAGTGCTGGTCCTCTAACCGAAGGGCTAGAGAAGGCTGATGAAGATGAACTCCCCCTGTTCATGCAGTTCCCAACCCTGTGGTCTGGGATACCACAAACCAAGCACAAACTCTGAGCTCTGCGACACTCTGATACCACATGTCCTGGCTTCCCGCAGTGTGAACATCCTACTACGGAAGAATGCTTCTACTTCTGCTGCTGAGGGTACGTCGGGGTTGAATGTTGAACCGACGTCACTGAGGCCGCCCGTTTCGGAGCTCCAATGGTCAAGGCCCTAGCTGTCGGGACTAGTACTGAAGACTGATTCATCTGGCTGTGGAATCGCTTCCGATCCCCGGTCCTGTCTATGATCCTCTAGATGGTATACTCATGCCTCCTAGCTGCCCTCAATACTGCATCGATGGTCTGATACTCGAACTGCTCTACGGCCAATAAAATCTCTAGATGGAGCCCCTGCTGGAACCGCTGGGCTCTATCGAACTCGGTTGCTACCAAGGTGGGAGCAAACCGACTAAGCCTCGAAAACTCGGCCGCATATCCATCGACCGTCCTGCCTATCTGCTTCAGATTGGTGAACCTCGTTTGTAGGTCGTACCGAGCTACAGCATCGAAATACTTGGTCTGGAATCTAATCTCTGAATACTGCCCAAGCAATGGGTGCCACTAATCTACCGGTCTGCGTCGCCCACCAGCTGCGGGCAAGATCCAATAACTGCAGGCGCACCACGGCCACCTTCTCGATGTCTGGAGTCCTGGCTGCTTCTAGAATAACCTCTGTGTCCTAAAGCCACACATCTGTGGCAACAATATCTTCACTACCATCAAATAATAGAGGGTTCAAGCGCTTCAAGCTGTTGGTTGCGCTGTTACCCTGATGACCTCCTTCGATCAAAGCATCTGCCACTGCCTGGTACAAGGCATCTCCTCGACGATCCTGAGAAGCTAACAATATCCTGATGAGACCCACCAAGGTGCCATCATCAGGCTCTGCAGGTTGGACGGGCTGAACTGGTGGCTCACCTCCAGTAGGCATGACTCTGAAGGCTACTCCTGAATGCTGAACTTGATCGCCAGGTTACTGCTGGTCCACGGGAGGTGCTCCGTCCTGCTGATCGGTAGGACCAGGAACAATGCCGCTGAAGAAGATGACATAAAAAACAATAAGGAAGGACCAAGACAGACCAAAGATACAAGCATGTGATCAGGTCAAAAATCCAGGGATTTAAAGAATACGAGCAGAGATCAAGGGCGAGTACTGATTGAGACATCTATTTGGTAAACCTTCACTGTCACCCCCATTTTTCGTTCTACGTATTTCTAGTATACGTATACGGAATCCTGACATGTATTTTTATTTTTCCTGCCTGGCTAGCTAATTTCAGTTTAATCTTGATTAGGTTCATCATAGCATGTAATGGTTTAACTTGGTTTATTTTGGGATGGCTCGGTTTTAATTGGTTTGGGTTGGTTTGGTTTGGTTTAATGTGTATTGGAACACCTTAGCCTATGCTCCACCCTCAACACACCATATCCCACCCTCATAAAAACTCTACCAACACTCTCTCTCTTCATTACTTCCTCCATTAATTTCTTCTTCTTCTTCCTCCACCCAACTCTCCACACCCATAGGAAAGTGCAACTTGCTTCTACAAGAGAGCCTATTTTATTGTTCCATTAGCTCCTCCTCATGTTTCTATGACACATTAGAACTTGTCATTTTCCATTTTGAGGCTTTAAATCTTGTAGATCTTGAAATTTGTTATTTTTGGATTTGGTGGTTTTGATCTATCAAACTTCTTTGTTTTCAAGTTTTGATGGTTCCATGTGGTGGGAAATTTTCTTCTACCCAATTTTGACCTTTGAAAAGTTGGAATTGGACTTGTTTTGACCAAGTTATGAACTTTTGAAGCTTTGGGTTTAACCATGGAGTTCTTGCTGGTTTGGAGAAGACAGTGAGCAGTGTGCAGAACTTTTTAGCTTATGCCACTGAGCTGCGCGCGATCTTTAGCACAGCGTACGCAGACTTGAGTACGCTTCCTGTTGGAAGCGTGTCTCTTGCGTACGCAGACTTGAGTACGCTTCCTGTTGGAAGCGTGTCTCTTGCGTACGTAGACTTGGGTACGCTTCCTGTTGGAAGCGTGTCTCTTGCGTACGCAGACTTGAGCGTGCCCTGGCTTGAGCGTACGTAGACTTGAGCGTGCCCTGGCTTGAGCGTACGCAGACTTGAGCGTGCCCTGGCCTGAGCGTACGCTGTCTTGAGCGTGCCCTGGCTTGAGCGTACGCAGACTTGAGCGTGCCCTGGCTTGAGCGTATGCAGACTTGAGCATGCTCTGGCTTGAGCGTACGCAGACTTGAGCGTGCCCTGGCCTGAGCGTACGCGGTCTTGAGCGTACACTATCTTGAGCGTACGCATGACCCTTGCGTACGCTGTCCTGAGCATACGCTACCTCTTGCTCCCCCCTTGAGTGCTTTATGTCCCCATATTACCCTTTTATGAATTTATATCCATTTTATATCCTTATGCCTTTGAAGTAATCTTGACATGAACCCGATATGATCATGACAGTATTTATGAATGTTAATCGGAACAAGGCTTACTGATGGAATTGCATGATTAGTGACCCGCCGTGGTGCACTCTTGACAAGTAATTTGACATGATAATTCTTGATGGTGGTCCATCGTGACGCACCCTTGCCTTGATAAGTAATCTTGATAAGTAACATGACATGATGGCGACCCACCGTGGCGCACCCTTGACAAGTAATCTTGACATGATAACCTTGATACGCTGTTGCGACGGCTAACCTGATATGCTAAGTGAATTCTTGACACCGTGGGTGATTGTATTGAGTATGCCTGTATAAGCAACCAGTCTTGTCTCGCATCATGTCTAGGACATGTATCCCTGGTTACCACGGTCAGGGATTCATACCGAATCTGACTAGGTTAATGACTAGATTGATCAAGTAGAGCATATAGAGAGGTATTTCGGCTACAAGCAATCCCGTTATCTGGGCGCCTTCCTTGATGGACTTGTAGCCTGCCGACGAGTAGGGCACATTTCCAGCTCACTGTTATGTGGAGCACTACATGAAACGATTACTATGCACACTTTTATGTGTTGCATCCAAGTCACCTTACAAGGCATGATAACTCTAAAGCTTGAACCTTGCGTCTGGATAACCTGAATAGTCTGCAGGGCTTGTTGCCGTAGGCGTACATCATTGTATCTTGCTAGTAACTATGCTTGTGATAACCCTAGTTAGTTAAGTATCAAGTCGTACTCTTGCTTGGCCGTGAATGATGGATGGAGTCCTATCTTGTCTAGTCTTGCCCAGATCCGATACATGGATATCTTCGGACATGCTTGTTTATGCTTTACTTTATCGATAATTGGTTCGAGGCTAAGTTCTGTTCAGGTGAAGGGTTACAACCCCGGTCCTTTTTTGGTTTACGGGTTGTAACTTGGTTACCGGAACAATCCTTTAGTTATCTTATCGTTTATCATCATGTTTTCTTTAACTCATGTCTTATGTTATTTCATCTATGATTTATGTGCTGACATGCTAGTTTTAGTTCTTAAGTGAAGCCTCCTTTGTGGCACTTGCTCTTTCTGGGGTCTGACCCAGCTGGTTTTGTATGGCCAGATTTCGGAGCAGCTACCGAGGATCTCCCAACCTTCCTGCCAGATGGTGAACACTAAAAGGAATCCCGACAACGAGTGGGTTTTTATTTTGCTCTCCCACTCCCTTGTAAAAATATTCTTTTAAGGCGTTTAGCCGCCGAACAAGTGTTAGCTCGTTTGCAACTTTATTTACTGTCTGCCTATGGACTGTAGCATGATTGACAAATCCTAGGGTTGATCATGTATGACTTAAACTCTTGCTAGTCTTCGTAATTTGTATGACTAGCTTCATGATCATCTGAATATGTAATGTATGGGACACCTTAATTTGTATGTCTGATGATCTACCATCTTGTTATATCTACTTGTTGCTTGAGATTGAGACACTAGGCTTGTTATTGACCTTAAGAGACTGATGGCTTGTAGTAAACCCTCATGCATCTAGACAGCCGTGACCATATTGCGATATGAGATTCACTTCAATGTACGTAGCTGGCTGTGCCTGTCCCCCGCTCTCTAGTATTCTGGTTCTAGGGCGTGACACGGTTTAAGTGGTGGCCCATACAGGTCTTGTAGATCAAGATGTGTGAGGGTTTTACCGGATAGATGTCTCAATCAGCACTCGCCTTTGATCTATACTCGTGCCTTCTGATCTTTCAGAATCCTTGACCTGATCACATGTTTATATCCTCGATCTATCATGGTCCTTTCTTATTGTTCTCTATGTCGTTTTCTTCAGCGGCATTGTTCCTGGTCCTACCGATCAGCAAGGCGGAGCACCTCCAGTGGACCAGCAGCAACCTGGAGACCAAGCCCAGCACTCTGGAGTGGCCTCCCGAGTCATGCATTCCGGGGACCCCGAGCCCCCAGTTCAGCCAGTCCAGCCTGCAGAGCCTGACGATTGCACCTTGGTGGGTCTCATCAGGACATTGCTTGCATCTTAAGATCGTCGGGACGATGCCCTGCACCAGGCAGTACAGGATGCCATAGGCCGTGTTGGTTATCAAGGGAACAGTGCGGCTAGCAGTTTCAAGCGCCTCAACCCTCCCTTCTTTGATGGAAGTGGAGACGCTATTACAGCCGATGCGTGGCTCCAGGACATTGAGATTATCTTAGATACAGCCAAGACTCCAGAAGGAGAGAAGGTAGCTGAGGTACGTCTACAGTTATTGGACCTAGCCCGCACCTGGTGGGTGATGATAACAGTTGGTTTGGCAACGTCTGTTCCGTGGGCGGTATTCAGTGACAAGTTTCAGATCAAGTACTTCGATGCTGTGGCTCGGCATGACCTACAGACGAAGTTCACCAATCTCAGGCAGATGAGCAGGACGGTCGATGGATATGCGGCTGAGTTTTCAAGGCTGAGTCGGTTTGCTCCCACTTTGGTGGCAACCGAGTTTGATCGAGCGCAGCGGTTCCAGCAGGGACTCCACCTAGAGATCATTCTAGCAGTGGAGCAGTTTGAGCATCAGACCTTCGATGCTGTTTTGCGGGCAGCTAAGAGGCATGCGTATACCTCGCAGAGAATTATAGACAGAACTGGAGGACGAAAGCGGTCCCATGGTCAGATGATCTAGTCTTCAGCCACAGCCCCGGCAGCTAGGGCCTTGACCATTGGGGCTCCGAGGAGGGCAGCATCAGTTACGTCGGTTCAGCATTCGACTCCGACGTATCCTCAGCAGCAGAAGCGGAGGCAGTCTTCCACAATGGGCTGCACTCATTGTAGGAAGCCAGGGCATGTAGTATCAGAATGTCGCCGAGCACAAGGATTGTGTTTGGCTTATGGGGCACCGGATCACATGATAGGGTCCTGCCCACAGAGAGACGGTTCATCCTCAGTAACCATTAAGAACAGATATCATTTACCAAGGATAGATGATTTATTTGATCAGCTCAGGGGAGCGACAGTATTCTCGAAGATTGACTTGCGGTCAGGGTACCATCAGATCAGAGTCAGAGAGCAGGACATCTCGAAGACAGTATTCAGATCTAGGTATGGACATTGGGAGTTCCTTGTTATGCCATTTGGAGCGACTAATGCGCCGGCCGTATTCATGGACCTCATGAATCGTATCTTCATGCCCTATTTGGACCAGTTCGTGATAGTGTTCATAGACGACATCTTAGTCTATAGCAAGAACGAGGCAGAGCATGAGCAGCATCTTCGTGTAGTTCTTCAGATTCTCAGGGAGCACCAGTTGTACGCGAAGTTCAGTAAGTGCGAGTTTTGGTTGGATCATATCTCGTACTTGGGTCATATCATCACCAGAGGTGGAGTGGAAGTTGATCCCCAGAAGATAGTGGCTATAGAGACATGGTCAATACCTAGCACCGTTGCAGAAGTTCGGAGTTTCCTCGGATTGGCCGACTATTACCGACGCTTTGTGTCAGACTTTGCTCGGATTTCAGCACCACTGACGCAGTTGACACGTAAGGATGTACAGTTTGCTTGGACTGCAGATTGTCAGAGTTCATTTGAGAAGCTGAAGCAGAGATTGATGACGGCCCCCATTCTCACTCTTTCCGACGGAACGAAAGGATTTTCAGTTTATTGTGACGCATCCGGCAAGGGATTAGGATGTGTCTTGATGCAGCATGGTAAGGTAGTCGCTTATGCATCACGTCAACTTCGTGACAATGAGAGAAATTACCCAACCCATGATCTGGAGTTAGCAGCCGTAGTTTTTGCATTAAAACTTTGGAGACATTATTTGTATGGTGATCGGGTGGAGATTTTTACCGACCACAAGAGTCTGAAGTATGTGTTTACCCAGAAGGATCTTAATATGCGTCAGAGGAGATGGTTAGAGCTACTTATGGATTATGACATCAGCTTGCAGTATCATCCTGGGAAGGCCAACGTGGTAGCAGATGCATTGAGCAGGAGAGCCGGAGTTTATTTTCTAACAGCGCAGCCAGAGTTGTTAGCAGATCTTCAGAAGATGGGTATTGAAGTTATTTTTCCTTCCAGTGTGGTATTGATGGCCAGTATGCAAGTTCAGTCTAACATAGTTGAGAGGATCAAGTTAGCTCAGTCCGCGGACTCTAAGCTTCAGCGGTTTAGGACAGAATATGTGGCAGGACAGAGACCAGAGTTATGCATTCATGAAGATGGTACACTCAAATATGGGAGGCATCTTTGTGTACCCAGTGGTGATATCAGACAGGAGATCATGGCAGCAGCCTACAGTTCTCAGTATGCCATTCATCCCGGCGGTACGAAGATGTATCATGATATTCGGCAGCATTTTTGGTGGAATGGCATGAAGAGGGAGATAGCCCGGTTTGTCTCTCGTTGTTTAGTTTGTCAATAAGTTAAGGCTGAACATCAGAGACCAGCTGGACTTCCTCAACCTTTACCGATCCTAGAATGGAAATGGGAGCACATTACCATAGATTTTGTAACTGGATTACCTAGATCCCCAGCTGGGAGGGATGCCATCTGGGTTATAGTTGATCATCTCACGAAGGTAGCTCATTTTCTTCCTTTTAGAATTGGTCAGTCGACGAATCAGCTTGCAGAGATGTACCTCAGACAGATAGTCAGATTACATGGAGTGCCAGTCAGTATTGTTTCCGACAGAGATTCAAGATTCACCTCGCACTTTTGGCGAAGTCTTCAAGAGACATGCTGCGGTCATGTACACTCGAAGACATGTCCGACAGAGATTCAAGATTCAGTCAGAACGCACGATCCAGACTCTTGAAGACATGCTGCGGTCATGTACACTCGACTTCGATGGTTCATGGGAAGATCACCTGTATCTCGTAGAGTTTTCGTACAATAACAGTTTCCAGACTAGTATCCAGATGGCACCTTTCGAGGCCTTGTACGGCAGGAAGTGCAGATCTCCTTTAGCTTGGGACGATATCAGTGAGTGGCAAATGCTTGGACCAAAGATGGTGATGCGGACTATTGAGGTGGTCAGACGAGTCAGAGATCATCTACGAGTTGCCCAAGATCGCCAACGTTATTGGGCCGATTCTCATCGGCGTCCCCTTGAATTTTCTGTCGGCGACCACGTATTCCTTAGGATCTCGCCTACCCGTGGTGTCATTCGATTCGGCGTACGGGGAAAGCTCAGTCCTAGGTATATAGGGCCGTTTGATATTCTAGAGCGAGTAGGTGATGTATCCTATCGTCCCGCTCTTCCGCCGTCGTTACGTGAGGTACATGATGTCTTTCATATATCCCAATTACGACGGTATATTCCGGATCCGAGTCATGTCCTTGATCATTCAGAATTGGTTGTTGGTACCAACCTTTCGTATGAGGAGAGACCCGTATCCATATTGGACCGGAGGGAGAAGATACTCAAGAACAAGACTATCAAGTTAGTCCGTGTTGCTTGGGGTCATCACTCTTTGGGTGAGTCAACATGGGAGCGTGAGGATGATATTCGATCGCGATATCCCGACCTGTTTGACTCGTAAGGTATAATGTCTTCTTATGCCTTATGCTTAAGTTCCTTGCTTGTATGAATGATTGCTTGATTGACTACTAGTTCTGTATTGTCTGCGATTGATATAGCTTGCTCGACATCTCTAGCCTCTTGATTAAATTCCGAGGACGGAATTCTTTTCAGGTGGGTAGAGTTGTCACCCCCGTTTTTTGTTCTACGTATTTCCAGTATACGTATACGGAATCCTGACATGTATTTTTATTTTTCCTGCCTGGCTAGCTAATTTTAGTTTAATCTTGATTAGGTTCATCATAGCATGTAATGGTTTAACTTGGTTTATTTTGGGATGGCTCGGTTTTAATTAGTTTGGGTTGGTTTGGTTTGGTTTAATGTGTATTAGAGCACCTTAGCCTATGCTCTACCCTCAACACACCACATCCTACCCTCATAAAAACTCTACCAACACTCTCTCTCTCTTCATTACTTCCTCCATTAATTTCTTCTTCTTCTTCCTCCACCCAACTCTCCACACCCATAGGCAAGTGCAACTTGCTTCTACAAGAGAGCCCATTTTATTGTTCCATTAGCTCCTCCTCATGTTTCTATGATACATTAGAACTTGTCATTTTCCATTTTGAGGCTTTAAATCTTGTAGATCTAGAAATTTATTATTTTCGGATTTGGTGGTTTTGATCTATCAAACTTCTTTGTTTTCAAGTTTTGATGGTTCCATGTGGTGGGAAATTTTCTTCTACCCAATTTTGACCTTTGAAAAGTTGGAATTGGACTTGTTTTGACCAAGTTATGAACTTTTAAAGCTTTGGGTTTAACCATGGAGTTCTTGCTGGTTTGGAGAAGACAGTGAGCAGTGTGCAGAACTTTTTAGCTTACGCCACTGAGCTGTGCGCGCTCTTTAGCGCAGCGTACGCAGACTTGAGTACGCTTCCTGTTGGAAGCGTGTCTCTTGCGTACGCAGACTTGAGTACGCTTCCTGTTGGAAGCGTGTCTCTTGCGTACGCAGACTTGGGTTTAGCAGTGGGTTTTTATTTTGCTCTCCCACTCCCTTGTAAAAATATTCTTTTGAGGCGTTTAGCCGCCGAGCAAGTGTTAGCTCGTTTGCAACTTTATTTACTGTCTGCCTTTGGGCTGTAGCATGATTGACAAATCCTAGGGTTGATCATGTATGACTTAAACTCTTGCTAGTCTTCGTAATTTGTATGACTAGCTTCATGATCATCTGAATATGTAATGTATGGGACGCCTTACTTTGTATGTCTGATGATCTACCATCTTGTTATATCTACTTGTTGCTTGAGATTGAGACACTAGGCTTGTTATTGACCTTAAGAGACTGATGGCTTGTAGTAAACCCTCATGCATTTAGACAGCCGTGATCGTATTGCGATGTGAGATTCACTTTAATGTACGTAGCTGGCTGTGTCTGTCCCCCGCTCTCCAGTATTCTGGTTCTGGGGCGTGACATTCACATATCTTGATTCACAAGACCTGCATGGGCCACCACTTAAACCATGTAGCGCCCCAGAACCAGAATACTGGAGAGCGAGGGCGTACATAGCCAGCTACGTATATTGAAGTGCAACCCATCTCGCTATACAGTCACGGCTGTCTAGATACATGAAGGTTTAACTACAAGCCATCAGTCTCCTATGGTCATGAACAAGCCTATTGTCTCAATCTTAAGCAAGTAATAACAGTTACAAGATGTCAGAGCACCAAATATATAATAGCAAGGCGTCCCATATATTACATATTTGGATGATCATGAAGCTAGTCGTACAAAATGTCAGGACTAGCAAGAGTTTCAGTCATACATGATCAACCCTAGGATTTGTCAATCATGTTACAGCCCATAGACAGACAGTAAATAAAGGAGCAATCGAGCTAAACAAGTGCTCGCCGGCTAAACGTCTCAAAAGAATAATTTTATAATAGAGGCAAAAAATAAATCCATTCGTTGCCAGGGTTACGCCTGGTGGTTACCATCTAGCTGGAAGGTAGGTAAATCCTCTGGAGCTGCTCCGATATCAGGCCATACAAAACCAGCTGGGTCAGACCCCAGAAAGAGCAAGTGCCACAAAGGAGGCTTCACTTAGGAACTAAAACCAGCATATCATAAATGAGTAATAAAGTTAATTATGAAGATACTGATAAATAACAGGGACAACAATAATAAATTGAGTACGAAAAAACTATTCAAGTAGCCAGGTCGCAACCCTTAAACCAAACAATGACCGGGGTTGCAACCCTTTACCTAAATAGAAACCCGTCTCAAATACTGCTGGTAAAGTAAAACATGATGAGCTTGAAATAGGGTGAAATAAGACCATAAACGAAGTGAGGATAAAGAACTGCTTCGGGAGCTAGGTTACAACCCTTAAACCAAACAAGAACCGAGGTTGTAACCCTTCGCCTGAACAGAACCTTGTCCCCGATCATTATTGTTAAGACAAGCATAGGTAATCATGTAATCATGTCATGTCACAATCTTGTAAAATGTGACAAGCATGACATAGAGTGCAATAGGAAAATAAACGAGGAGAGGACACAGAACTGCTCCGAGGTTGTAACCCTTAAACCAAACAAGGACCGAGGTTGTAACCCTTCGCCTGAACAGAACTGGTCCCCTGATCATTATTGTTAAGACAAGCATAAGCAATCATGACGATATATGATAAGATAGCCATGGAACTATTCAGATAACCAAGTTACAACCCTTAAACCAAACAAGGACCGGGGTCGTAACTCTTCATCTGAACGGAACTTGGTTTCTCATCATTTATCGGTAAGTAAGGCACATGAAATCAGGTCATGCCACAATCTTGTACAGGATCAGGACAAGACTAAATTGTGCTAGACTACATCCAAACAATCACGGCCACGCAATAAGTACGGCTAGATACTTTAACTAACTAGGGTTATCACAGGCCTAGTTACTAGTAAGATACAATAAGATTATTCCAACAGCCACAAGCCCTGCAGACCATCCAGGTTATCCAGACGCAATTAGGGGATTGAATTCATGTGGGTACACTGTCCAAGAAATGTGTGTACCCTTAAGTAGTTTAGTGGTTGCAACACATGACAGTGTGCTGGAAATGTGCCCTACTCGACGGTAGGCTATAAGTCCCATGATAGGGCGCCCAGATAACGGGATTGCCTGTAGCTGGGAAATCTCTCCATAACTACTGGATTTTCTAGTTATTAGCCTTAGTCAATTTCAGTAGGTACCCCTGACCGTAGTATTCAGGGGTCCCTGTCCTAGACATGATACAAGACAACACTGGTTCATTTGTACAAACACAATCGTCCACAGTGTCCAGGTCATTCATTATAGTCATGTTGTGCGAGCCGTCGCAACAACTTTCAATAGTTACCATCGTTCGTACTTGTCATATCTTGTTATGTCATGTTATGTCAGCTACTTGCCATACCATGCCATGTACAATTATTAGCCCGGTCATATCAATCAATCTGTGCTTGTCAATTCATGAATAGTGCAAGGCATAAAAGATAATCGGGTACAAAAGGGCTCAAGGCTTTACGCGAGTGAGCCTCTACGCTAGGCAGAGGGCCTCAAGCGTAAAACGGCTCTACGCTAGTGAGAACAAGGGAGAGATAGCTCTACATGAGCAAAGATGCGCGTGGGTAGGGTTCTACGCTAGCCAGGCTACACGCAAGCGTAATTACACGCGCGTAAGAATTCTACGCAAGTAGAACACTACGCGCACGAAAACACCCGAGCGAGATTCTACGCACGCGAGAATCTACTCGAGCCAAGTCTACGCGAGTGGAACTCTACGCGAGAGAAATACTCGAGCAAGACTTTACGCACGCGAGAGTCTGCTCGAGCTAGAGTTTTACGTGAGCAAGATTTTACGCGAGCGGGAAGGCCCCGAGCGTAAAATCGAATAAAACTCAGCGTAGAACGGAATACGCTGGCACGCAAATGCGTGTGCGTAAAAGGATGAAATAACACGCTGACACGTAAAACGTGGACGTAAAGGCTAATCACTATGCTAACATGTTAGAACGTATGCGTAAAACTTTTTTATCTCCCCATGGCCAAGACAAGTATGCGTAAAGCTCGGGAACTCGAGGAACTCCATCTCGGCCAAGACTTGGTGAAATCTGGCCATCCCAAAACTAAACTTCCGTAAAATCAGGAGGCCTACTACATGGAACTCTTAGTTTTCGAAAACAAGCCAGTTTGGAAGATCAAAACCAAGAGGATAAAATACTAAAAATTTAGATCTACATGAAATGAGCCATGAAATTCAAAAATACTAAGTACTAAAGTGACTTAGAATCTTATGGAGAAGAAAATGGAACAATAAAACTTGGTTTCCTCCATGTAGCAAGTTGCACTTGCTTAAACCTCCTGTTAGGTGGAAGAGAGTAATAGTGAGGAAGAAAAAGAGTAAATAAAAAGAAGTAATGAGGAGAGAGAGAAAGAGTGGGCGGCTAATAAAGGAAGAATGGAGGTAGGTGGGGTTGGTCCACATGAAAAACAAATCCAAACCGAACAAAGCCAATCCAAGCCGAACCATGCAATGAGATACCTCAATAACCATGCCATGAAACAGGTAAAAATATGTACACGTATACCAAAATACGTAATACGAACCATGGTCGTTACAGGGGCACGCCGGGGAGGCGCTGGCCGGGCGGGCATGGGGCCGAGTGGGGCACGGGTCCGGCGAAAAAGACGGCATAGCCGCGGGATCGGGGCCCGAGCGGCGGCAGAGGCCGCTGGGAGGTCGGCCGGGCAAGGGAGGCGGGTCGACTCCGGCGCGGGACAGAGCTCGGCGGCTCGGCGTGGCTCGCAGAGGCCGCACGGGCTAGCCGGAAGGGAGCAGCGGACAGGTCGACCGCGACTGGGGTCGCAGAGGGTCGGACGCCTGTGGCCATAGCCAAGGCGGAGGGGTCCGCGGAGTCGGGGGTCCGGCGGTCGCGGGGACCGCAGATAGCTTCGGCGGCTGGCCGCACGGGGTGGTGGTTTGGAGTTGAGGGGAGATGAGAGGGAAATAAATAGGGTTGTTCTTTAGAGAAAAAATTGATGGAGATGGTGGTGGTGGTTTCTCTTGGCTTGGAGAGAAATAGGGGAAGCTGGTAGAGAATTTTAGGGAGAGTGCATCGTGAGAGAGAAAAAGGGGGGTGTTGAACATGTATGGGGGAGTGGTGAACGGGTGGGGTTCCCATTTGTGTCTTTTTATTGGAAGAGGGTTTTACAACCTTCTCTCCTTAAAAAATTTTGTCCTCGAAATTTTAAAGATAAGGGCCGGGGTACAATCAAAATCACTTTACCTTGATCAAACATGGAATTTAAATCATCAGGCACGATCGGATTCTAGTCATGATCACTAGGTACAATGATAAAATATCGGCACGATCAGAATTATCATGATATGATCTGAGATAGGGTTGGATTGTTATTATGATCAAAAATTATTTTAGGCACGAGAAAATCTAGGTACAATTATGATCATAAAATAGGAGAAAATCAAATAAGGTCTCGTGAAACAGAAAATGCAAGAAAGAAGCAAATGTCAACAGCTTATTGAGAAGGCAAAAAGTAATAGAATCTTTTGAGATGAGGGACTAAAATGCCAAATCAAATTAGAATGGGTACAAGGATTTATGACTCAGGAAAGATAAAAAGTTGTATGATGGTAGGATAGCAAAGATGATTAGAATAATATAACTATAATTGGAAAGTAATCGAGTAAGATATTTCCATTGAGGGCCGAGTGATGATCAAAGGAAATAGAAAGAATATCGTTTCACTATTTCAACGGTCAGATGATAAGATATGCAGGAAAAAGACTTACAAGATAACTATCTTATTAATACCATGCAAAACCAATCTCTAACTAGCTGAACTTTCGGTATCTACATAAAACTAAGATATCTGTCAAGGTATTAAAACTAAATATATATATGGAATCATAAATCATCTAAATCAAATTTCTAATTGTCAGTCATTCTTCCAAAACTGGCTACATTAAAGTCACAATCTTCACTTGTCATAGCAAATCCTTAGAAAATTCTTTAAGGTTGATCCATGATCTATATTAGAGAATTTCCAACTCTTGAAATCAATTGACCAAATTATAATTACTAATCAAATTTTAATCTTTAACTATGCACCTATCAATCGTTCTCATCTAAACACATTAGCAAATATCACAAAAATCTCAATCATTCTTACCATAACTAATATGAGTCTCCAATGTTTGATAAAAATTGCAAGCCCAATTGCTCCTTTCCAAAGTTGCATGCCAATGGTCTTATCTCAATTCCTTACTGCTTATCTCTTCTCTAGAACCAATCATTTCATTGCTGGTGATATTCCTTCCATAGTTATATCTGTCCTTTCTGGGTACAGTAGTCATCTAATCATAAAAGTTGATCCCCGTCAAGTGTTCCTTTAGTTGATCATCATATTCACATGTTTATATATATATATTATACAAATTCACTTCCTCCATAGGAGAACATTACCATATTCTATACTTTCCTCGCTAACTCTACCTACGTCTTCCTTTATCTTCAATAACTCTTCCTTTAAGCATAAAATTCAAAATCGTCAAATACCATCATTTTTGAATGAGGTTTAGACGTTAGCGAGCACAACTAACGTTTCTATTCCAAATAAGTCACAAGCTACCACTCCCTCAAGGCTAGCTTACTCAAGGTATTCTTCTACCTTTTCTACCCTTTAGCTATCTAATATGAATCCCAAAGATCCCTTACAAGGAATGAGATAAGTAACAATCTATGTTTCCCCCGCATATAGCTATCAACTATATACATATGGTCATCCACAAGATGTATATCAACTATTTAATATAAAAAGCTAACCACAACTATCTACAGCTTCCAAAATATGTAACTAAAAAAATAAATAATAATAAATATATATATGAATACAAAAATATATATATGCAACGTACTAAGGTTGAAACAGGAAAGAGATTGAGCCAATAGAGATTGATATAGTCCTAATAAGTTCTAGAAAAAAAATCAAGTATAATTTTATAGAAAATCTATCCTTTCTGGCTATGATAAGAGATTTCTGAAAATGGAAAGCTGCTAGAAATACAAATCCTCTAATCGGACAACAGTCAGAATAATTTGATGGTGCAGAAAAGACAACCATATTATGGATATAGTCTTAATAATATTCGGAAACCCAAATGTATCCGAAGTCACTTTGCCTCAAATTTATGTCTCGCCAGAGTACAACTGACTGCAGTAAAAGTTTTGGCTCCATAACTTGAATAGTAATAGGTTTTCGAGTAATCTATCAATTTTATCCATTTTCTGGCTGAACAACATAGGAGACAAATTTGATGCATTTAGGACGTAGTCTCAATAATATCCAAAAACCTATCAACACCTAAATTACTTCAACTTAGAGTCTATGTCCCGCCAGTGCGCAACTGGCTGCAGTATACTCGCAGTTTCTATAATTCAAATAGATGGTTGCGACGCATATGTGCGAAACAATATTAGGTCACTGAATATTTTCTTAACTTTGTCCATGGAAATTTTAAAGGGATAATTCAACAATTAAAAAAGTTTTTCAATGACTAAAGAAAATTCAATATTAGGATGGAATCAATTCTCTGACCGTTCGTGCTTCATGATACTCAAGCATTGAGTTTAAAAGCTTCTTAGGCCTTGAATTGATCAAGAAGTTGCCTAGGGAGAGTAAGGTTTCAAGTTGAGTGGGGAAAATCAACAAATAAAAATATTTTCGGTACTTGGAATAACTTAGAAAACATCAATCCATATTAGAATTATTTTTCGGAAAATAGTTCCCTTGGGAGATATGTGAACCAGCTAAGTTGAACCAATTCTTTGGTAAAAATTAACCTTGGGGCTTTATGGTTCCAAAAGAATTCGGTTCGAAATTGGTTCTGAGAAAGTCAATTGGTAATAAGGTCAAGAGAAATGGTTGGATACACTTGTCGTAGAAATACTTTGGGTAGATAAGAGTTTATTAGGTTTGCTATTGAAGAATTTGAAACTCTAATAGCGAATGGATCTAGATTCCAAATAAAGATAGAGGAGTAAGATTTGATCAACAAATGGAGAAGTTGGAAATAGGTTTGCTAAAGACGAGATTAAAAAAAAAATCTAATCTTAATCCAAAAATGCTGAAAGAGTATGGATCCTAAAGTATGCTAGAATCTGATAAAGATATAGAAGAAAATAATCCCGAAAGCCATGGGACACTAAAATATACCAAAAATCTAGAAAATAAAATAGGCAGTAAAACATACCATCATACAATCGGCCTAATCTAGATAAGGTTTAGGTTCGAACGTAAGCAAGGTAACCTATAAAACTATAAGCAAGCCAAAATAAATATCTTAAAATAAATAATTTCGGCTCTATATTGTAACATGGTGAATATAGTAGACTCTACGTTCACCATATATATATATATATATATATATATATATATATATATATATATATATATATATATATATATATATATATATATAAAATATCTAGGTATTCTAAAATTCTATTCTTCCAATTCTTAATCACCAATATATCCTTGATAAATACCGCCTTACATACATTCTCATTGAGATTACAATTTTCAGAAATTGTATCGTAGGAAAAACATGAATTTGCAAAAGATATTGGCCAGAAAAAGTGTAATCAAGGATAATATGTTATGCTTCGGTAGGGTATCATCTAGTGCTAATCAATAATTCTAGGTATCATTAGCTCTTCTGGTCCTGGTCTGGTTCGAGCAGCCTCCCGCTGTTCAATCTACTACTACGATTCTCTTGTCAAATTTTTTTGCGTCACGCATAGAAAACAAGATCTTGCTAGTACCGACTGATAGGCATAGGTCAGATTGTCTTAAAAGTCTGGCAAGTTTAGGGACAAGCATAAACAAGGTAACCTACCGTTCTATAAGCAAGCAAAAATAGTTACTTATATATAGATAATTCGGTCCTATGTTGTGACAACTCAATATTCTAGTGTTATAGTTGTTTCTAGGTATGTTCACTTAAGTTGTTCAGACTTGCATGGGCCACCACTAAAAATATGTCACGACCCGATCCCAAATTATTGGGTCGAATCGGATCATGTCCAGCCTGCACCGTTGTGAGACGGCGGCAGTAAGCTGTTTCTATTTGCAGGTAATCTCAACAACATCTATACATTTGTCACAACACGAATTTACGAATATTTAAAACTTTTATTCAACTAAGAGAAATACAACTGGAAAGAAAAATACTGAAATAAATATTGAAACCAAAAGTCTACAATCTCCAACATATTGTAACTAGAAAATAAGGAAATAACAACTAGCTAAACGGTCGGCTCTTCGGCCTCAGGATCCGCGTCCTCCAAGGGAGACTTTGGTAACACCGCAGGGTATACCACAGGATCATAATAGCTATTGTACAATAGCTTAGCGTCATCAATATCACCTATTTGGGGGGGATCCAGTCAGAAAAGGAGCAAGTATGATTATGTACCTCACATTTCAAATAATAATGGAAAAGTGCAAGCTAAGCAGTTGAAACAATATTTTTCAGCAATTTAACAATTCAATATTTGAAACAATGTGATTTGAATATGTAACGTCTATGACCGGCTTGGGTTGTATAATAGCATCCTAGCGACGCGATACGGCTTATCCCCGTGTGTAAGAGGGGTAAGCTCGCACAATAACAATATACAATATGAGGGGTATTGGGCATAAACGCTACACTATTCCTCCAATATCCCCACAATCAATATCAATCAATATTTGAACCCTAGGAGAGGGTTCCGTGTAGTAATGTGGTTTAAGCATGCAATATGACAATTACTAAATAAAATGCAAGAAAACATAACCGTAACTTTCCTTTGTTTAATGACTGGAATAGGATGTCGGTACCGGTAAGAAGTCAAATACGTCCTCGAAACCCTACAGTTGAGAACCCTGACTTAGAAACATAATGAGCCAAATCTAGTTGTGCTACTTGTAATTTCTAGAAGAAGATCCTAGTCAAATTTTAAGTTATTTAATTAAACTACCAAAATTCGTCTATCGTCGCGAGCTACAATCATTATCAATTAACAGAGTAAACCGATTTACTGATTAATTGGGAAAAATTGCATTTTTCGATTATTTAGCAAAACTTTGTATTTTTTATAATATAAATAAAACTAAGTGGTTTTTAAGTGAGAAAACATGAAAATTTTAAATTATTAGGAATCTTTATTCATTAACTTAATATAAGAAAATCTTATTAATTTTGTACAAAAATATTTAATACCCAATTATAATTTATTCGTCTAGCTACACAAATAATCAACTCAGAATAGAAAATCTAAGCTACACAATACAAGGCCACAGAAAAATAAAGGAAAACTGGACTTATGCCCTTACAACAAACTATTTAAATTAAATTAATAAGGCTGAGGCGAGCTCTGAGTGCCGTGGAGCGGTCGAAACAGAAGGCCGAGGCCCTGCACCCAAGATACTAAAACCAGTAACAAGTTCTAAAAATAAAACATAATATAATTTAAATATAGATTATAGAAAATGGGCGTCTCAGACTTGGTCATGCAATCTCACGTTGCTGGCTTACGCCTCAACGTACAGGAAATCCTGTAGCATTTACGTTTTGCCAAGGCTCATCCGACCGATATGGTCGTCGCCTAACAGGGGATACCAAACTCACAAAATCCACAAAACCAAACCAACAAAACCAATTTTGGAAATCACTTGCAAAGACCGGGTATGAAAACATGTTTTAATTTAATGAACTTATTTAATAGTAATAATTTGAAAGATTTTACTGAAAATTTGGGCAGTACCTCATTTGTAACTAGGACAACCTAGCCACGAGACGGTATCGATCCACAACACAAAATTAATGTCCCAACCCAGGGAACCAAACACACTAACTAAAATATGAATATCCAACATCCAACCCACGGATATAATCTGTATAACTTATAAACCACCAAACTAAAACCAAAAGTAAAGTAAAGCATAAGAAGAAGATAACCAACCATGAAAAATACACGCAGCAAGGGAAATAGCCAACTACGCAAGTACTCATAGCGAGAAAAAATAGCCAAACCGAAGAACTACGCCGCGGCGTAAAATAAATGTGCGTATCCCCCAAACAACCATACTCAAAACCGATCTCCGGGACGGGGTCAGGACCGCGTCATCACCGACTAACTACGGAAGGGACACAGGGACACGAAATTATACCAAATTTTGTCAGCTAGAGCTCTCAGATGCAAGAATAGGGAAAAGAAATAATTCGTGCGGACTTAGAACAGTCCAGGAACACGCGGACAACAAAAATTTGCTCGGAATAGTACACAGGAGGTGCGGACAGCAGATCGGGGGCCGGAGGTATGGGACAGGGGCGGCGCACGGCTTCGGCGCGGGGCGGAGTGCTGCGGAACTCGGGCAGCCGTTGGGGCGGAGCCGACAGGGCTCGGGGGCATGCCGGAGAGGCGTTGGCCGGGCGGGCACGGGGCCGAGTGGGGCTCGGGTCCGGCGGGGAAGGCGGCACAGCCGCGGGATCGAGGCTCGAGCGGCGGCTGAGGCCGCTGGGAGGTCGGCCGGGCAAGGGAGGCGGGTCGACTCCGTCGCGAGGCAGAGCTCGGCAGCTCGGCGTGGTTCGTGGAGGCCGTGCGGGCTGGCCAGAAGGGCACCACGGACAGGGCGGCCGCGACTGGGGTCGTCGAGGGTCGGACGCTAGTCGGCGTAGCCAAGGCGAAGGGGTTCGCGGAGTCGGGGGTCTGGCGGTCGCGGGGACCGCGGGCAGCGCCGACGATTGGCCGCGCGGGGTGGTGGTTTGGAGTTGAGGGGAGATGAGAGGGAAATAAATAGGGTTGTTCTTTAGAGAAAAATAAATGGAGATGGCAGTGGTGGTTTCTCTTGTCTTGGAGAGAAATAGGGGAAGCTGGTAGAGAATTTTATGTAGAGTGCATCGTGAGAGAGAGAAAAAGGGAGGTGTTGAACATATATGGAGGAGTGGTGAACGGGTGGGGTTCCCATTTGTGTGTTTTTTTGTTGTTTTTTGTTTTTTATTGGAAGAGGGTTTTATAGTCTCTTTCTTTCTTATCAACTTTGAGGATAGCCTCATGATAGTCAACTTTGAGTTTGTCTATCTCTTCCGTGTTACCGGTGGTAGATGTCTCTTTAATGTCTTCAATAAGACTGGACAGTCTAGCTATCTCGGTTGTGTATGCCTTAATCTCTTTTTGAGATTGCTTATACTTGTCAAGCACATTTTTGTGTTCTTTAAGTAGTTCGCTAAAGGCATTTTCTAATTCATCGAAAGTAAAGTCATCATACAAAGGGTTTGAGGATACCTTATCAAAAGCCATAAGACAGACATTTGCATTTTCGCAGGGTCTGTATTCTTCCTCTGTATCACTGGCATCACTTTCATGCCAGATACTTGTGTTTGCATACTTTCGGCTGGTTATTGCTTTTCTGCTTGATCTTGATCTATCGTATGGACTGCTTTTCTTCGAAGTTGGACAGTCCTTCTTTATATGCCCTGATTTCTTGCATCCAAAGCATATTATTTCATCTTTATTGCTTTTTTGGATATCTCTCTTCTTTCTGTTTGATTTCTCAAACTTTAGGAATTTTCTGAAGTTCTTCACTAGTAGGGCTTGTTCATCACTACTTGATGATTCTTCCTCAAAATCATTGCAGGTAGATTTTCTGGCTTGAGCTTTAAAAGCAATGGACTTTTCTTTTGGGGTTGTTTCTTCAAACTCTTGCAGATCAAGCTTATAGGTCATGAGCTTGCCCATCAGTGTTTTCAAAGACATGGTGGTGAGATCGTTTCCTTCAATGATTGCTGTTGCCTTTGGGTTCCAGTTCTTGGTTAGAGCCCGTAGCACTTTTCTGATCTTCTCATGATTACTGTAGTCATTACCAAGAGATTGCACAGGATTAGTAATATCAAAGAAACGTATGAACATTTGTGTAATTGACTTACCGGATTTTATCTTAAAAGATTCATACTAATGTATTAGTCTATTGATTTTGGATTCCTTCACTTGGGAAGTACCTTCATGAGTTACCTTAAGAAGTTTCCAAATCTCGTGAGACGTCTTACAGGTTGAAACTCTGTTGAATTCCGTTTTGTCAATTATACAGAATAGTGCGTTGATGGCACGAGCATCTAGACTAGTCTTTGCTTTTTCAGCCGCTGTATATTTATCATTAGGCTTGTCTACAAGCAGGCCATCAACTACTGTAGGTGCCGGTTTCTTATAACTGTCAACAACTATAGACCAAAGATTAAAGTTAAGAGACTTTAAGAAGAAAGTCATCCATGTTTTTCAGTAGGTATAATTAGTACCATAAAATAGTGGAGGTCTATTTGTGGATTGCCCTTCACCATTGAATATTGATTTCACGGCTGCCATATATACTCTCTGAGGCTTGTTATATTAGAATATAACATGCTCTGATACCAATTGTAGGACCGTTGAGCACCTCTAGAGGGGGTGAATAGTGTGAGTACAAATGCAGCAAAAAATAATCACCAATTTTAAAATTATAAACAGATAACTATGGCAGTAAATAAGAGACAGAAAATAAATGTAGCAAGAGATAGAAAGATCAAACTCAGTGACACAGCGATGTATACTGGTATCCCTTTGAGAGGACTAATCTAGTCTCGAGTACTCTTGCTCGATGTTAATCAACTACGGCACAAGCTAATTGAGAGCTTGCAGTCTCTTACAACACCGTGCTTAGTGACAAGTGTACGACCAACTTTACAACACCGTGCTTGGTGACGAGCGCACGACCGGCTCCACAACAGAGATAGTTTTTGTACTTTGAACAACCTCTTTACAACTCTTGAGAACCAAAAGACTCTAGATCGAAATAGATACTACTGGCTTTTGGATAAGAGGAGTGTAGGTGAGATATAAAAGATTTTGATAGGATGAAAACACTTATTGAATAGAAAAGAGAAGATGAAATTGAATGAGTGATTTGGAATGAGAAATTCTCTTCTATTTATAGGTGTTTTCTGGGACCGAACTCGAGCAGAGTTCTGATGCAAAGATTTCGTATATGAACGTTACATGCAGATTTGGAGGCAACAAATATTTAAATTTAAACTGACCGAACTCGGTCAGTGTTCGGACCGAACTCGGGTCGAACTCGGCTTGAGTTCTGTCTAGGTAAAAATGTTAAACATTTGTGAAATATTGTTGCAGAATGGAATTAAACTTTTTGGTGGATAGAATATGGATAGGTAGGCTGTATAGAAAAGTGGACTATGATTAACCTAAGCCAGTATTACCTAGTCGATCTTACAATTTATATCCTAGACTCAATAAAGATAAAATACATAATAAATTATAAAATGACTCGGACTAGATTTCAATGAAAGTAAGCTTCAGACTGATGATTTACGTGCTTGATGATGCAGTAGTACGCTTGTTGATATTGATTTCACAAGACCTGAAATGATTAGCAGCAGTTCGTATATTTTGTGTATTGACTTAAGTTTATGTCGATTATTAAAATCGGGTGTGACCATGGAATGGGCCAACATAGGTCTCAGAATTTCTGAATTCGTAATTTAGGAACTCATTTTGTAGAAGAGTAAGACTCAATTTCAGCCCCAATTTTTAGATTTTATATATTTTTTTGGGAAAAAAGAAGAAAGAAGAATGACTTGTTTCTATAACCATTTATCTCATTTGCATTTCAAGGTTTATAAGATTTATTTGTTTACTATTCTCATACAAACCAAACTTCTATTTTTTTTATTACAAACCTCAAGTGTATTTTTGAGCTCCATCTACTATTGATGATCTTAGGATTGAGCTTTAAATCTGAAATGTTGTTATCACAAAGAAACTATGTCATTGATCTATTGGAAAAACCAATATGTTGGCATATCAACATGTACATACGTCACTAGAAGAGGGACTGAAATTTAGTATTGACCTCAACCAACTACTATTTGACAAAATAAGATGTCAGTGATTGGTAGGTCAAATAATGTATTTATCGAATACTGGGCACGATCATGCTCATGCTTTGAGTTCGGTACGCCAATACATACATGATATAGAAGAACAATATATGAATACATATATAGGAGGACAAAGTATAATCAATGTACCGCCTATCAGAATAGATGATCAAGTGGCAAATATCCTCACCAAAGTCATCTCGAGTCGAAAAAATTTCAAGTTCTCAAACAAGTTGGACATGTGCAATATCGATGCACCAACTTGAGAGGGTATGTTGATTTGTAACCTTTGTTACTATAATTGTATAACACACTTTAGTCCCACCTCGTATGGACTAAAGGATGATACAACGACTTGTTCCTATGAATATATGGTGGCTTCACAGGTTTTAAATTATTAATAAAATTATAGTTCTTTATGGATTTTCTACACTCATCGATATAAGTACAAACAAAAGTTGAAAAACTTAGGCCGTGTCCCCTCCTAGTCCCCTCTTTGATTCGACTCGGTTTGAGTCCGATTATATTCATTTCGGATTTTCATCAAATTTGGATTTAATTAGTTGAGTCGTGTCCGATTTTGGTTCGATTATGATTGTGTTCGTGTTAACTTTTCTTCGGTTTTAGTTCAAGTTGAGCCTGAACAGTGTCGAGTTTTCATTTTGAAGATGGTCATTTTTATTTTCGGTTCAATCTTGGCTGATTTTGGCTGTTGATCTGAGGTTAATCTCAACAATATCGCTATTCATGTTAGACATGCTAAAGAATGCCATCTTTCATCATGGTAATTTTCTCATTTAAGCTGTATTTGATTGGGTTTTTTCTATTAAAATATTTCCATTACAAATTATTCCTTAATGTAGTGTTGGATTGCTTATATTTTCCATATAATTATTTTTCAAAAAATTATCATTTTCATCTCTCTTCAGAAAAGTGGAACATGAAGCTGCTCAAACTCATAAGAAAATATTATTTTTTATGAAAAATAAATATCTTTCATGGAAAATAATGATAATTAAACACTCAAATTAAGTTTTTCATAAAAAATTTAAATTTTCATGGAACTTTTTTCTAGTAAAATAATTTTGTGGAATTAATTTATTTTTCACATATTTTCCACTTTTTATTGAGCTTATGTCAAACTAATTTAGTTCAACGCTAATACCTTGTCTGCGTTTTTGCCTCGTAATTTAGTTCATCGACCCCGTGTCGACGGGGATTTTTGGAAGTGAGCCCGGGAACTTGCACGGAGGAAGGGGCAGAGAGAATAGAGTATGGACTCGCTGGCTGCGGTCACACCCACTGTCACCCTCACGGTCAGAAAAGAGTTTTGATTAAAATTTTGCTTTAAAAACAAATGTGGCAGCAGAAGAAAAAAATTCCCCGTGCCTGACCATAGCTTCATAAACATTTGTTTCCATTTCGTCGTATTTTCGTCAGAATTGTTGCCAACTGTGAGTTTCTATTAGTATTAGTAATATATATAAGCAGAGACCTGCATCGGGCCTTAAACCCGCGTAAGCTGAACAATAAGTCATTTGGCTCGACCCGACCTTGGAACCTACTCATATTTGGTTCGGACCAGATGTTAGAACCAATTAGCGTTTGGATTAGCGTTTGGATTCTAGATTATTCATCAGAGTATAGTTTGATTTTTATTGGGGAGAAGATTTAAAGATTTATGTTGGGGTAAGAGTTCCATTCATTCGGTTTCAATCGAAATAGTCAAAATCAAACAAACATATTCCTAAAAATTGAAAATCAAATCAAACAAAATTAGCAGATTACTAAGTCAAAATCAAACGGAACACAAATTCATAGAAACACATGAGATTAAAGACGAAAATATTACAAAAACAATACCGCAAATTTACAACAACTAAGCTGAATCTACTACTTAGCAACAACTAAAATTTGGAAATGTGTTTTCCTTGGATTTAACTTACTCAAAGAAGAGACTTGAGAAAACGAGCTTTTATAGGCTTCCCACCCCTCTTCTTCCTATGAAATTTTTCCTTATTATTATCAACATTGCCAACAGGATTTTTGTCGTCGTCGTCGGTGTCGTCGTCTAGATCGCCACCAGCTATCGGAGCATCGGACACGTCTCCAGACCTGGACACATTGTGTCCTTCCTTTTCGGCCGATGCTTCTTCTTCCACCAATTCCAGCATGACTTTAACATCTTCTTTTCTACCATTGCTCCTGCTCTTCCCCCGCGACAGGTCGAACCCGGAATAGTAATAGTTAGTCGTCCCCATCCGAATTATCGGAAGTAGCAGTAGTGGTCGCCGCTGCGGCCTTCGTCTTCCGCCTGCAGTGCTTGACCGGAGGAGGAGCATGACCGGGCTTGTTATGGTTCTTGACTACTCGAGCAACATTGGTTTCTGACTCAACAACTTCTCCTCCTCTAAGAGGAATGTTGCTGCTGCTGTTGCTGCTGTTGTTATTGTACCTGGTGGCGCTGTAGGACTTGAGCTGGGTGAGGTGGTGGTCGCAGAGGGTGTGGTGCGGGTTGGAAGTGTAACACCCAGTTTTCCAAATGAGGGTAATTTTTGAAATTTTATAATTATAATTATATTGATGATATTTATTTCATATTATGATTTTTTAGTGATTTTTAATTATTTTTAAATTATTTAAATTCAAGACTTGTGATTTTTAGTATTTTGCTAGTGAACAGTAGAGACTGCCTACCCTAGAGTCTAGCCATGTGATTAGGGTATTTTTGATATTCTTAGGGTTATTTGGATTTATTATAATTTATTTGAATTTATAGGAATTTTTAGAATTTATTTTGGAATAGTTTGAATGAGGGTTGACTAGTGTTGACTAGGAGACTAACCTAGTGACTAACCTAGGTTAAGACCACTTGGTTAGGTTAAGTAAACTTGATTTGACCTAATTTAATGAGGTTTAAGTCATTAGAACTTGTTTGGAGAGTTTTGGAGTTGATTAGGCTAAAATGGCCTATGACTTCATAAGTCATGATTAATGACTTGACTTAAAGCCCATAGGCCCACACTATGAACCAACCCTAACCCTAATCAGCCCATGGCAGCCACCTAGGGCTATTTTTCCCCTATAAATAATCTCTTCATTTAGGGTTCTTGCCTCTTTATTGAGTTTCAACATTTTGAAGAAGGAAAGGTATAGGAATCTTCCTCAAGCCCTAGTTTCTTTGTTTTAATTCTTTTTTCCCTCTAGTCTTTTGCATTAATTCCTAATCCAGCTCTATTTCATGTCCATGGAGAGAAATCTCAGGTTTGGACCAATTTGGAGCACTTGGCCATCAAGAAAAAAACCCCCCTTTTGAAGCTTTTACATGCAAATTGCACATATAGGTAACTTTCTATTCCTTCCATAGATTTTCATTTTCTTTGC
This sequence comes from Iris pallida, assembly GCA_029216955.1. Classification (NCBI taxonomy): domain Eukaryota; kingdom Viridiplantae; phylum Streptophyta; class Magnoliopsida; order Asparagales; family Iridaceae; genus Iris; species Iris pallida. The sequence continues at coordinate 16,417,836 of JANAVB010043419.1, forward strand.
ATGGATAGGAAGCCCTAGGTGTCCTCTCTCTGTAGGAATAGGTTTTGCTAGGTTTCGTGTCCTTTACGTGTCCCTATCGGACACGTATCATGACACGTGTGCATGTGTTTGATGAAATGTCACTTAGGAATTTATTTTCGATTTTTGAAATTGTAATTACATGAATTGGTAGATCTAAGGATGTACATTAATTGTTGTGAAGGATGTTAGGTATTTTAGTGTCGTTTTGTGTCACTTTTTGGTGTTGGACACGCGTGCACGACACGAGTGCACTGTCCTGCTAGTCGGGCACGATATCTCACTGTATAGGATACGTTGGGACACGAAATTTTGTGGGAATGTTGGGGCAATCACTGACACTATGCTCCCAACATTTGGGAGCATATGGTTCACTACACGCGGAGAAATTGCACGCGCACGAATTTGACACTGTGTGCACACGCGCGAAAATTGCGTCTGATATGCACGATTAAATCGGACACGACACGGTCTAGACCCAATTCAGGGTATTTATTCCCTAGCCCTAGACCCACTCTAATACTAGACACGAACACGACCCTTCTCGTGTTGTGTGTCGAGTCCTATTGGACTCGACATGGCTGCACGAGGCAGCCCAATGCACAGTTTTGACACTAGCTAAATTACATGCTTGGACACCTCATGTCCACTTGTGGGGACACGAGAGCACTCATCTAGATACGTACACATGTACATGATCGATACCAACCCTTTTGAATTAATTATTATTTGTTGTTTTGATTTCGAAATCAGGAATTTCCCTAATATTCTGATACCAGACTGATACTGGTTTCCTGAGAATTTTTGATGTAGGTTAAACTATTTTTTTTGTTTTTGTGATTAATTTGTGATGTTTCCTATACACATCAGGGATTAGCCTACATATTGGGGTTTTGTTTTGGCATGATAATTGGTCTTCGAAATTGTTTTTGACTTTAGATTTCACATTTTTCTGAAACTGCATACACTGTGTGTTCACTGACTGAAAACTGAGATTTGCCACCCTCCTTCACACATTGCAACCTGTTCGACACTTCACATTTGACACCATGAGGACACAAGACACCCACCCCTTGTGACACATTGTTCACACTCTTCCTTTTTCAATTTCAGGTTGTTAAGTCTATGGACTTAATTTGAATGTATACTTGAGAGTCCATTATGTCAACTGAGACTGAATATATCATGGGTTCACTGATTGGCTAATTGTTTTTTTGATGTTTATTTAATGATTCTTTATGATAATTTCAATTGTTTATAATTTCAATTGTTTATAATTTCAATTGTTCACTGATATAATTTCAACTCTTTATGGTAATGTCAAATACCTGACACATGATTCATTGCCCTTCTAAAACAATTTTTCCTGAGAAGCACTGTTTCCCTATTTAATTCAAACACACATGACAATGCACATGTTCATATCACACATTCCTCATTAAATCTGAGTTCCCCATACAATGTTAACTGGGGTTTTGATTTTTGGATTTCTGTAAACTGTTGGGTCCATATTGGACTGTTTGATTAATATGAATCTGAACTGATTTTCTTTCCTTAAGCATTGTAAGTTAACTCCCATTCAATTTAATTGGTTCTTTGAGTTATACTAAAACTTGAGCATAAAAGCCCTGTTTTCCTGAACACACCAAAGCTGAGATTCAAACTGAGAGATGTAGACACTTTTGCACAAATGAGAAAAACCTGAGACACATTCCAGTACACAGGAAAATTCCCACACACATTCCCTTAGCCCATATATCATTCACACACAACTACACTATGAAACTGGTTTCTAAATTAAGTTTGACACCCTATAGGTATAGCTACACACAATTTTCACACTGATTTCTTTTTAACCTGGGATTTGATGAAGGTTTATCATAACACTGTTCTCCTTTAACTGAGAATCTAGAATTAGCTATATGAATGAAAACTGAGATTGAACTTTGGGTGTTTCCCATGAACCTGGGTTCGAATTTTGTGAAGACTGAAACTGTTTCAGTTTGCTTATCTGTTTTTGTTCACTGTTTTCCCCTTGCTGATTTCTTTGGCTGTGCACACGCATGCCTCATGGGTATCAATGACACACACCCTCACATTCCCTCATTACTCACACACATACACATTATGAATTCAGATTTTCCTCTCATCACACACAAACATTACACCACACATCTCTCTTCACTTTTCATCTGACACACACTAGCTACTGTTTCCAGATTTTATACAGGTATGCACTTGCCACTGTTTTGTTCCAGATTTCAGTTTCATTTAACTATCACACTTGCCTCTCTTTAACACACACACTATTACACTTTAGCGTACACAGTTTTCTATACACACACTCTTACATGTTTCACTCACCCACATAGGTTTTATACGCACACACACTCTTGCCCCCCCTCTCTGTGTGTCCTATTTTCCTATGTGATTATATGCTAATAGATTGTATATATAGGTAATGTGTGTATATATATATGGTAGTTGAAAAAAAAATAATATATATATATATATATATATATATATATATATATATATATATATATATGGTAGTTGAGTATATTTGGGTATCTATTATTGATACCTACATGGGATATATGAATTACACAAGTATATATATATATATCATATATATATACAACTTGTATAGTTATTATATATAGGTAATATATACATGTGTTAAGATATAGGGCCTAGTGTTGAATTCTCTCTTTATGTACACATCCATGTTCACACACACACATAGCTTTACATGCTAGCTTTCCTTCTCTTATGTGTAATGATTGAATGTGTGGTTTGAGTTGGCTTGTATATCCTTGTGATTGGTGTGTGATTGCTAGATTAGACTTGGTTAGGCCTAGTGAGACTTGTTAGACTTGTTTGGGCTAGGACTTGACCTAGTTGACCTAGCCTTGACTAGTATAGTTGACTGGAGTTGACCAAGGGTTGACTTTAGTCTAGTTTGACCTAGACAGCATGCAGATGTATTGTAGATTTCATTTATCATCCCCTGCATACATCTTGACTTGTGTTGCTCTAAATAGGAGTCAGGTGTCTCATCTCGGACAGTACATTTACTTCAGACATTCAGATACAAGGCGAGTATATTCTCTGACCGTTTTATACTTGTCTGGATTTATATTCTTGCTCTAGATTACTGTACTTGATGCTGACACGATCATTATCACGAATTGGTACTATACGGATCTTCTTCTGAGATGTTATCTCCTTATATTTACTAAATACATATTGTGATGTGTGTTTCACTTACATATTGTATTTATTGAATACCCTTATCATTGTACACTCATTGTGCATATTGTACTCTCATTATCACATTGAGCCATTGTACAAGCCATTGTACAAGCCATTGTACAAGCCATTGTATAAGGTAACATAACTGAATTGGATCCTTGTGTATTGATTGGGGAGGGAGAGTAGAAGTGGTTATGTGATCAATCCTATTGTATAAGAAATTGTATATGTCCATTGTACACTCACGTACAAAGGAGTCCTATTTTATTGTATAACCTAACCCGTTTACATAACCATATTGTACTCTAAATCACAGTAGGCTTACAGTTCTTACTTATCATATTTAGATATTTCCTGTTATCAAATCTCTACTGTTTTTTATATACTTCTTTCTTTCAGTGTTTCTTGTATCTTACTCTATTGCATGCTTTATATTTCCTAACATGATATGAACTGCGTGAGATGTTTTGTGCTCGCTCCCGTCCTGACTGGACCTGTTGAAAATTTTACAGAGGATGATGAGGAACCCTGCACCCCTTACTTGGAGCTTGCCTAGTTGACACTTGTGACCTGGACCCCAGGGGAGGTTCAGACAGCTACTGAAGATGATACCTTGCTTAGTATAGATAGTTTAGACTGTTTTCCTTTTTATGTTTAGTTGTTGTTCTTGATTCAGAGTTTGTATATTTTTAGAGATGATAAGACTTGTATCTCTTTTATGTTGTACCTCAGTTGAGGATTTCTTATCTATTTCATCGTGCTATATTCTACCTTAGATTGTGATTGGATTGTACCTCTGTGTTGGCCTCCTTATGGAAAGTATTCATATTATGCTAGTTATAGTTCATGACCTAGAACAGCGTTCTACCGCCGACATTACGGCGTAGGCTGGGCGTTGTTACGTTCTCGTACCCTCACAGTGGGTGCGGGTCGTGACACGTTTTTAGTGGTGTCCCATGCAGGTCGAGTTTATATAGTGGTATTCGAACTAGAGTATCACTACAGCCTGCAGTAGGATTAGGATTATTTTTGGAGGTACTCAATCATATTAGAAAAAACTCCTTATCAGATCCCTTTTATCTAAATTTGCTGCTTGTTGTTTATCTTGAATATAAACTGATCTCCTTTGAATTTTTGTTTCATTCTCAGAAATTGTTTCTTGTTTTGATCTGTCTTCATGATGGTTATGAAGACATGATCTCATCACTTCAGTTCGGGGGATACTATCGAGAGGCTGGCCACCTCTCGTCCTGTTCATCAGGGCCTCGAGACCGCAGCTCTTGTTGTGCCGACTCAGGTTGGCGTTCTGCTACATTGGAGGTGCACCTCTATCTGTACAGAGATTTTCTTCCATTATTTCTGATTTCTCTCAGCAGCGGTGCTTCATGCAGCATCAGCAGCAGACCAGGGGGAAACCCGCAGGGCGAGCTATCGTCATGACAGTCGAGGATGCACAGACCGTTGGAGATCTTGCTGCAAGTTTCGTTCTTCTCAATTCCAATTTTGAAATTGTCTTTATAACTCCCTTGAAATCCGATTCCATCTGTTCCTTGCTGATTAATTTATTTTGTCATGTTGTTCTTTTGTTATGTTGTTTTTCTTCAAAAATCATATGGGCTAGGTCACCTAAATCATAGGATCTAGAATCTTCGATAGTCGTGATAGTTGGCATAGTGAGGACACGTAGTCAGACTTTGGATGTATTTCTCTGGTAAGGGAATTTAAGGTTTTCGTCGTCGCATGCGACAATACGAAAATTTTAAATACCATGAACCTAGAGGTACGTACTTTAGTCAAGGACTCTGCGATTATCGTAGCCTTGCTCACTAGCATGATGAAGACTCTGGACAACATGATTTTGGACAGACGCATATGATTAGCAGATTGTATCTTGAGAAGGTTTAAAACATCATACCCCTTTTTGTTGTTATAAATGACTTAGGAGTAGGAATATTTAGATTGTAGAGCTTATTCATAGTTAGTTCCTTCATAATATATAGATATGGTGACTTGTAGAGTGTCTGTACCCTAGAGGTGATAGTTAGCATTGGTGCTAGAATAGTAACCCATTGCAGATAATTCCCTGTTATTATGATACCAACCAGTTACGTATAGGATGTTAGTATGCCATACAACCTTGATGATTATTTTTTTTTTCTTTACCCTTCCAGTAAGGCACCCAGTAACCAGAGCCTGCCCTTGAGCATAGTTGCAGTTTCACCTAGGACTAAGAGGTCTATGTATATAGATGATATACTTAGGATATATGTGATGGGTTGTTGTTCTTGAGCATATATATATGTGGTATTTGGGATTGGTGTGCTTAGCTTGTAGGTAATTAGTTATGGGTGACTTGATAGGATTTGGGAAGTTAAGAGCTAGTCTATTATAGAGTTTTCTTTGCTAATCCCTAGTTGCCAACACTAGGTAGCTAGCATAGGTAAAAGTCCTAAGAAGTTGACCCGCTGATGACCAAGTACTAGGATGTTGAGGAAATTGACTAGTGATTGACCCTTGTCTATGTGTGACCTAGAAGGGGTGCGATCATCTTAATTTCGAGGACGAAATTTTTATAAGGTGGGTAGGATTGTAACACCCAGTTTTCCAAATGAGGGTAATTTTTGAAATTTTGTAATTATAATTATATTGATGATATTTATTTCATATTATGATTTTTTTAGTAATTTTTAATTATTTTTAAACTATTTAAATTCATGACTTGTGATTTTTAGTGTTTTGCTAGTGAACAGTAGAGACTGCCTACCCTAGAGCCTAGTCATGTGATTAGGGTATTTTTTTGATATTCTTAGGGATATTTGGATTTATTATAATTTATTTGAATTTATGGAAATTTTTAGAATTTATTTTGGAATAGTTTGAATGAGGGTTGACTAGTGTTGACTAGGAGACTAACCTAGTGACTAACCTAGGTTAAGACTACTTGGTTAGGTTAAGTAAACTTGGTTTGACCTAATTTAATGAGGTTTAAGTCATTAGAACTTGTTTGGAGAGTTTTGGAGTTGATTAGGCTAAAATGGCCTATGACTTCATAAGTCATGATTAATGACTTGACTTAGAGCCCATAGGCCCACACCATGAACCAACCCTAACCCTAATCAGCCCATGGCAGCCACCTAGGGCTATTTTTCCCCTATAAATAATCTCTTCATTTAGGGTTCTTGCCTCTTTATTGAGTTTCAACATTTTGAAGAAGGAAAGGTATAGGAATCTTCCTCAAGCCCTAGTTTCTTTGTTTTAATTCCTTTTTCCCTCTAGTCTTTTGCATTAGTTCCTAATCCAGCTCTATTTCATGTCCATGGAGAGAAATCTCAGGTTTGGACCAATTTGGAGCACTTGGCCATCAAGAAGAAAACCCCCCTGTTGAAGCTTTTACATGCAAATTGCACATATAGGTAACTTCCTATTCCTTCCATAGATTTTCGTTTCCTTTGCATGGATAGGTAGCCCTAGGTGTCCTCTCTCTGTAGGAATAGGTTTTGCTAGGTTTCGTGTCCTTTACGTGTCCGTATCGGACACGTATCATGACACGTGTGCATGTGTTTGATGAAATGTCACTTAGGAATTTATTTTCGATTTTTGAAATTGTAATTACATGAATTGGTAGATCTAAGGATGTACATTAATTGTTGTGAAGGATGTTAGGTATTTTAGTGTCGTTTTGTGTCACTTTTTGGTGTTGGACACGCGTGCACGACACGAGTGCACTGTCCTGCTACTCGGGCACGATATCTCACTGTATAGGATACGTCAGGACATGAAAATTTGTGGGAATGTTGGAGCAATCACTGATACTATGCTCCCAAAATTTGGGAGCATATGCTTCACTACACGCGGAGAAATCGCACGCGCACGGATTTGATACTGTGTGCACACGCGCGAAAATCGCGTCTGATACGCACGATTAAATCGGACACGACACGGTCTAGACCCGATTCAGGGTATCTATTCCCTAGCCCTAGACCCACTCTAACACTAGACACGAACACGACCCTTCTCGTGTTGTGTGTCGAGTCCTATTGGACTCGACATGGCTGCACGAGGCAGCCCAATACACAGTTTTGACACTAGCTAAATTACATGCTTGGACACCTCGTGTCCACTTGTGGGGACACGAGAGCACTCATCTAGACACATACACATGTACACGATCAATACCAACCCTTTTGAATTAATTATTAGTTGTTGTTTTGATTTCGAAATCAGGAATTTCCCCAATATTCTGATACCAGACTGATATTGGTTTCCTGAGAATTTTTGATGTAGGTTAAACTGTTTTTTTTTTTGTTTTTGTGATTAATTTGTGATGTTTCCTATACACATCAGGGATTAGCCTACATATTGGGGTTTTGTTTTGGCATGAGAATTGGTCTTCGAAATTGTTTTTGACTTTAGATTTCACATTTTTCTGAAACTGCATGTACTGTGTGTTCACTGACTGAAAACTGAGATTTGCCACCCTCCTTCACACATTGCAACTTGTTCGACACTTCACATTTGACACCATGAGGACACAAGACACCCACCCCTTGTGACACATTGTTCACACTCTTCCTTTTTCAATTTCAGGTTGTTGAGTCTATGGACTTAATTTGAATGTATACTTGAGAGTCCATTATGTTAACTGAGACTGAATATATCATGGGTTCACTGATTGGCTAATTGTTTTTTTTTATGTTTATTTAATGATTCTTTATGATAATTTCAATTGTTTATAATTTTAATTGTTCACTGATATAATTTCAACTCTTTATGGTAATGTCAAATACCTGACACATGATTCATTGCCCTTCTAAAATAATTTTTCCTGAGAAGCACTGTTTCCCTATTTAATTCAAACACACATGACAATGCACATGTTCATATCACACATTCCTCATTAAATCTGAGTTCCCCATACAATGTTAACTGGGGTTTTGATTTTTGGATTTCTATAAACTGTTGGGTCCATATTGGACTGTTTGATTAATATGAATCTGAACTGATTTTCTTTCCTTAAGCATTGTAAGTTAACTCCCATTCAATTTAATTGGTTCTTTGAGTTATACTAAAACCTGAGCATAGAAGCCCTGTTTTCCTGAATACACCAAAGCTGAGATTCAAACTGAGAGATGTAGACACTTTTGCACACATGAGAAAAACCTGAGACACATTCCAGTACACAGGAAAATTCCCACACACATTTCCTTAGCCCATATATCATTCACACACAACTACACTATGAAACTGGTTTCTAAATTAAGTTTGACACCCTATAGGTATAGCTACACACAATTTTCACACTGATTTCTTTTTAACCTGGGATTTGATGAAGGTTTATCATAACACTGTTCTCCTTTAACTGAGAATCTAGAATTAGCTATATGAATGAAAACTGAGATTGAACTTTGGGTGTTTCCCATGAACCTGGGTTCGAATTTGTGAAGACTGAAACTGTTTCAGTTTGCTTATCTGTTTTTGTTCACTATTTTCCCCTTGCTGATTTCTTTGGCTGTGCACACACATGCCTCATGGGTATCAATGACACACACCCTCACATTCCCTCATTACTCACACACATACACATTATGAATTCAGATTTTCCTCTCATCACACACAAACATTACACCACACATCTCTCTTCACTTTTCATCTCACACACACTAGCCACTGTTTCCAGATTTTATACAGGTATGCACTTGCCACTGTTTTGTTCCAGATTTTAGTTTCATTTAACTATCACACTTGCCTCTCTTTAACACACACACTATTACACTTTGGCACACACAGTTTTCTATACACACACTCTTACATGTTTCACTCACCCATATAGGTTTTATACACACACACACTCTTGTCCCCCCTCTCTATGTGTCCTATTTTCCTATGTGATTATATGCTAATAGATAGTATATATAGGTAATGTGTGTATATATATATATATATGGTAGTTGAGTATATTTGGGTATCTATTATTGATACCTACATGGGATATATGAATTACACAAGTATATATATATATATATATATATATACAACTTGTATAGTTATTATATATAGGTAATATATATACATGTGTTAAGATATAGGGCCTAGTGTTGAATTCTCTCTTTATGTACACATCCATGTTCACACACACATATAGCTTTACATGCTAGCTTTCCTTCTCTTATGTGTAATGATTGAATGTGTGGTTTGAGTTGGCTTGTATATCCTTGTGATTGGTGTGTGATTGCTAGATTAGACTTGGTTAGGCCTAGTGAGACTTGTTAGACTTGTTTGGGCTAGGACTTGACCTAGTTGACCTAGCCTTGACTAGTATAGTTGACTGGAGTTGACCAAGGGTTGACTTTAGTCTAGTTTGACCTAGACAGCATGCAGATGCATTGTAGATTTCATTTATCATCCCCTGCATACATCTTGACTTATGTTGCTCTAAATAGGAGTCAGGTATCTCATCTCGGACAGTACATTTACTTCAGACATTCAGATACGAGGCGAGTACATTCTCTGACCGTTTCATACTTGTCTGGATTTATATTCTTGCTCTAGATTACTGTACTTGATGCTGACACGATCATTATCACGGATTGGTACTATACGGATCTTCTTCTGAGATGTTATCTCCTTGTATTCACTAAATACATATTGTGATGTGCGTTTCACTTACATATTGTATTTATTGAATACCCTTATCATTGTACACTCATTGTGCATATTGTACTCTCATTATCACATTGAGCCATTGTACAAGCCATTGTACAAGTCATTGTACAAGCCATTGTACAAGCCATTGTATAAGGTAACGTAACTGAATTGGATCCTTGTGTATTGATTGGGGAGGGAGAGTAGAAGTGGTTATGTGATCAATCCTATTGTATAAAAAATTGTATATGTCCATTGTACACTCACGTACAAAGGAGTCCCATTTTATTGTATAACCTAACCCGTTTACATAACCATATTGTACTCTAAATCACAGTAGGCTTACAGTTCTTACTTATCATATTTAGATATTTCCTGTTATCAAATCTCTACTATTTTTCATATACTTCTTTCTTTCAGCGTTTCATGTACCTTACTCTATTGCATGCTTTATATTTTCTAACATGATATGAACTGCATGAGATGTTTTGTGCTTGCTCCCGTCTTGACTGGACCAGTTAAAAATTTTACAGAGGATGATGAGGAACCCTGTACCCCTTACTTGGAGCTTGCCTAGTTGACACTTGCGACCTGGACCCCAGGGGAGGTTCAGGCAGCTACTGAGGACGATACCTTGCTTAGTATAGATAGTTTAGACTGTTTTCCTTTTTATGTTTAGTTGTTGTTCTTGATTCAGAGTTTGTATATTTTTAGAGATGATAAGACTTGTATCTCTTTATGCTGTACCTCAGTTGAGGATTTCTTATCTATTTCATCGTGCTATATTCTACCTTAGATTGTGATTGGATTGTACCTCTATGTTGGCCTCCTTATGGAGAGTATTCATATTATGCTAGTTATAGTTCATGACCTAGAACAGCGTTCTACCGCCGACACTGCGGCGTAGGCTGGGAGTTGTTACGTTCTCGTACCCTCACAGTGGGTGCGAATCGTGACAGGAAGGCCTGTTGCAATGCCACCCCTTGCCGTCGTTCTTCTTACAGATTCCTGGCACTTGGGCGGTGGCGCTGCCGATGGCGGCACCGCCACCACTCTTAGCGATAACAGTAACAACACTACTAGTCTTCTCCTTGTCATTGTCGTCATCGTCATCATTCTCCTCCTCGTTCTTCTTCTTCCTCCTCCTCCTCTTCTTCTTCACCTTCTTCTTCTCATCGCCATCGTCTTCATCTCCTCAGTCGAAGTGTGGCTCAGCTACTACTACACTACTGCTGCCATATATATATATATATATATATATATATATATATATATATATATATATATATATATATATAAAATGACGACGACTACGTATATTATAACTAAGAGCTGCTATAATAAGCTACAACAAAGAAATGCGCCATGAAAAAAAGACCTAATTTTTTCGGATTCGGTTGCATAACATACCTATTCGTGATAGCTTCCGAAATTTCGAAAATGCCCTCTTCAATTCCGAACCCAAGTAGATTTCCCATAATGTCCTTCCCCTCATCTCCATCTGCTTCCTGGGGAAGCAAAATCGAACCGGCAAAGTAAAAAATATTGTTGACACAGAGCTACGGAGGAGAAGTAATAGGTGAAAGAAGAGTGATCCACAGCAGAGGGGCAGAAGCATCCAATTCGATTTCGTTCGAAATCGATCGAATTAGGAAGGAAGCCCTAAATTCAAGTACATGTAAACCCTAGAAAAGAAAAAAAAAGCAGGAAGGAGGGAAAACGACAATTAACAGTCTAAGCTGGTACTGCCATTTCGAATCCGAAAGAAAATAACATCAATTTTATTTGGGAGAAAAAATTGAAGAAATAGAACCCTAATTTTGGTATAATATTTGGTTAGGGATCTGACCTGTTGGTGCTGGAAGTAGAAGTGGTTGGAGTCGAGCTCGAGCACGTCCCATGGGGAGCAGTTGAGCTGGCATAGAAACAATGATCCATGGTCGACAACAGACTGCTGGTCGTACTCGTCGTCCATCGGCAGCTGTCACGACCCGATCCCAAATTATTAGGTCGAACCGGATCATGCCAGCCTGCACCGTTGTGAGACGGCGGCAGTAAGCTGTTCTATATGCCGGTATTCACAACAATATCTATATTTTTGTCACAACTCGAATATACAGAAATTTTAAAACTTTTATTCAACAACTGAAAAGTACAATTGGAAATGAAAGAACTGAAATAAAGTGCTGAATTCAAATTAACAAACTCCAATACAATAAAACTAGAAAATAGGAAACAACTAGCTAGACGGTCGGCTAATCGGCCTCAGGTTCTGCGTCCTCCAAGGGGGACTCTGGCAACACCACAGGATACAAAACCGGGTCAAAGTAGCTATTGTACAATAGCTCAGCATCCTCAATGATACCTAAAAATGTGGGTCTCCAGTCAGGAGGGAGCAAGTACAAAAAATGTATCTCACATTTCAAATAATAATTAAAAAGTGCAGGCTAAATAGTTGAAACAATATTTTTCAGCAATTTAACAATTTAAAACAATATGATTTGAATATGTAACATCTATGACCGGCTTGGGTTGTACAATAGCATCCTAGAGATGTGATACGGCTTATCTCCGTGTGTAAGAGGGGTAAGCTCGCACAATAACAATATGCAATATGAGAGGTATTGGTCATAAACGCTACACTATTCTCCCAATATCCCCATAATCAATATCAATCAATATCTGAACCCTAGGAGAGGGTTCCGTGTAGCAATGTGGTTTAAACATGCAACTTGATAATTACTAAATAAAATGCAAGGAAACATAACCGTAACATGCCTCTGTTGATTGACTGGATCGGAAAAGTCGGTACCGAGGAGAAAGTCAAGTACGTCTCCGAGATCCTACACTTGAGAACCTTGACTTAGAACTATAATGAAATCATTCTAGGTGTGCTAGTTGCAATCTCTAGAAGCAGACCCTAGTCAGATTTTAAGTTATTAATTAATCTACCGAAAATTGTCTAACGTCGCAAACTACGTTCGTTATCATTTTAAACTAATAAGTCGGTTAGTGATTAATTGGAAAAAATAGCAATTATCGGTTAATTTGGCAAAACTTTGTATTTTAAATATATATATATATATATATATATATATATATATATATATAAATATATATATATATATATATATATATATATATATATATATATATATATATATATATATATATATATATATATATAACTAGGCTTTTTCTAAATGAGAAAATATGTGAATTGCTAAATTACTAGATTATTTATTATGATAAAACTTATTAATTTTCTTTATAAAATATATATCCATTTTATGTTCTACGTGTTTAACGGAGAAATCAACATTCCAAAAAAATAATAAAAAACTACGCCACACAATACATGGTCACAGAAAAATAAAAAAAAAACTGGGCATATGTCCTTACAAATTATTTACATAAATTAATCCAAAGGCGAGCTCGGAGTGCCGTGAACGGTCCAAACAGTAGGCCGAGGTCCTGCACCATAAATACTAAAAGCAGTACCAGTTCTAAAATAAATTATAATTAAATTAAAGAGTCTCAGACTTGGTCGTGCAATCTCATGTTGCTGGCTAACGCCTCAACGTACAGGTGACCCAGTATCGTTTGCATTTCGCCGAGGCTCATTCGACTGATACGGTCGTCGCCTAACGGGAATACGAAACTCACAAAATCCGCATTTAAAGCCGACAAAACCAATTTTGTAAATCGTTTGCAAAGACCGGATTTGAAAATAAATTTTTATTTACCAATTTACAAAATTTAATTAAATACTTTTATTTTGAAAACTTTTTCGAAAATTTTGGCAGCACCTCCCCTGTAACTGGGATAACCCAATCCTTGGAGGATGCCATTCCTCAACACAAATAAATATCCCAAACCAGGGATCACTAATTTCCAGCCCAAAAATGAATATCAAACCCAAAATAATAATCCACGGCCAAAAATAGAGTATACTAATTAAGTTAGAAAACAACCACAGAACCAATCCGAAAATAATCACCAACCCACAGGATATAAACATTAGCCAAGCAAGCTAATTAGAACTAACCCACAGAACCAATTCCGAGCCGAACTCGGAAAAAGTATCCCCTAGCGCAACTAGTGAAACCGATCCCCGCGTCGGGGTCGGGACCGCGTCATCACAGACTATCTATGGGGGGACACGAAGTTATTCCTCAATTGCTCGGCTAGAGCTCTCAGATAAAAATATTAGAAGAAAGAATCCGCGGACCGCGGAAAACTGGCTCGGGGAAGCGCTGCGGAACTCGGGGCAGTGCTGGGGCGGTGCCGACAGGGCTCGGGGTCACGTCGGGAAGGCGCTGGCCAGCGATACGGGGACTTGGGGTCGCCGGAGAGATGCTGGTCGGCGGGACATCACGCAGGGGGGTTTGCCGGGGGCGGATCTGGCCGAAACGGCACCGGGCCGCACGGAACATCGCGCAGGGGGTTGTCGGAGGAAGATGCGGCGAGGCGCGGCATCGGGACAGAGGCGGGCAGAGGCCGGCAGGTTCTGACCGGACGGGAACAGAAACTCGAGGTCGGCCGGAGTTGGCCGAGGCTAGGGCACGGCCTCAGGAGGGTCGCTGGGGGCGCTGGAAAGCTCGAGTAGAGGCAGGCGGAGGCGCCGGGTTAGCCGGAGCTGGCCGGGAGTTGGGCGCGGCCACCGACGGAGGGATCTGGCACGGGCGGAGCTCGACGGAGGCGGGCGCGGGCTTGGATGGTCAGCCGGGAAGGCGCCATCGGGAGGCTCGGGTTGGAGGGTTCTGGAGTATTGGGTGTTTGAGAATGAGTGAGAGAGGATGGGAATGAGGGGAAAAGAGCAGGGGTGGGTTTATATGGAGTTGTAGAGAGAAAGATGTGGAAGAGAGGGAGTTGTGGAGGAGAAGGAAATGTGGAGAAATAAGGGGTGTGTGGATCTGGTCGTAGGAGACCAGATCGGGGGGGGGAGAAAAAATAGTTTTTTTCTTTTTTTTCTTCTCTCTTAATCCAAAAATAAAAATAGGTTTACATATATCTAAGGCCAAAATTAAATTAAAATATTTTAAGGACGGATTCGGGACTGGAAACGAAATTGGGTTTGGGAAAACGGAAGTCGGGTTCGAGTTCGGGGTCGGACCCCGGACTCGGGATCGAACTCCGGGCACGGGACCGGGGACAGGGCCACAATCAAAATCCAATGATTAATTTAAAAATAATATTTTTCTAATCCGACTAATAATAATAATAATAATAATAATAATAATAATAATAATAATAATAATAATAATAGGAATAAGCCAAACAATAGATCCTAAAATTCCTAATTTAATTAATCTATTTAGAAATAGGGTTTTACAACCTTCCCTCCTTAGAAAATTTTGTCCTCGAAATTTTAAAGATAAGGGCCGGGATGCGATCAAAATCACTTAACTTTGATCAAAAATAGAATTTAAATCATCAGGCACGATCGGATTCTAGGCATGATCACTAGGTACAATGATAAAATATCGGCACGATCAGAATTATTTAGATATGATCTGAGATAGGGTTGGAATGTTGTTGTGATCAAAATTATTTTAGGCACGAGAAAAATTTAGGTACAATTATGATCAAAAATAGGAGAAAATGAGGTCTCGTGAAACAGAAAAGGCAAGAAAGAAACGAACGTCAACAGTTTATTGAGAATGCAAAAATGATAAAATCTTCTGAGTTAATGGACTAAAAATTTCAGATCATATTGGAATGGGATATAAGGGTTTATGACTTAAGGAGAACTCAACAAGTTGTATGATGGGAGGGTAGGAAGGATGATTAGAATAATATATCTATGATTAGAATGTACTCGGATAAAATAGTTCCATTGAGGACTGAGTGATAATCAAAGGGGATAGAAAAATATCGTATCACTATTTCAAGGATCAAAGATAGGATATGCGGAAAAAATAACTTACATAATAATGCGAAAAAAATAACTTACATAATAACAATTTTATTAATACCTCATGCAAAAATCTAATTTCTAACTTGCTAAACTAGTTGAACTCTAAGTATCTACAGAAAACTAAGGCAGCCGCCAAGGTATTAGAACTACTCTATTTAGAATCGTAAATCACCTAAATCAAATTTTCTTCCATCGTTGTATGTAACTCGAATGCCAAAACGTATTTCAATTTCAAGTATGCCTCTCGATCAAAATATTTTACAGACATCAACTTCCAATTGTCAGCCATTCTTCCAAAACTGACTACATCAAAATTACAATCTTCCTTTGTCATAGTAAATCCATAAAAAATTCTCTAAGTTGATCCATGAACTATATTCGAGAATTTTTAATTCTTGAAATCAATTGACAGATTTACAATCATTAATCAATTTTAATCTTTAACTATGCACCTATCAATCGTTCTCATCCAAACACATTAGCAAAATACCACAGAATCCCAATCGTTCTTACCATAACCCATATGAGCCTCCAATGTTTAGTAGAAATTGCAAATTCAATTGCTCCTTTCCAAAGTTGTATGCCAATGGTCTTATCTCAATTTCTCTCTGTTTATTCCTTCTATAGAACCTATCATTTCATTGCTCGTGTTATTCCTTTCATGGTTATATCCGTCCCTTCTAGGTATAGTAGTCATCTAATCATAAAAGTTGATCCTCGTCAAGTATTTTTTTACTTGATCATTATATTCACATGTTTATATATATATCCAAATTCACTTCCTCCATGGGAGAACATTACCAAATCCTAAACTCTACCTACGTTTCGTCTATCTTTCGATAACTCTTCCTTTAATCATAAAACTTAAAACCGCCAAATACCTTCATTTGTTTGAATGAGGTTTAGGCACTGGTGAGAACTACCAACAGTTATAACCGGAATAAGTCACAAGTTAAGACATGCCACTCTCGCAAGACTAGCTTTCTCAAGGTATTCTTCTACCTTTCCTACCCTTTAGCTAACTAATAATGATCCCAAATATGCCCTTACTAGAAATGAGATAGGTAACAATCTATGTTTCTCCCGCATATAGCTATCAACCATTAACATATAGTCATCTACAAGATGTATATCAACTATTTAATATATAAAGCTAACCACAACTATCCACAGCTTCCAGAATATGTAACTAAAAAAATAATAACAATAAATAAATAAATAAATAAATCAATCAATCAATATAAAAAAATATATATACAACGTACTAAGGTTGAAACAGGAAAGAGATTGAGTCAATAGAGATTGATATGGTCCTAAATAGTTCTAGGAAAAATCAAGTACAATTTTTATAGAAAATCGATCCTTTCTGGCTGTGATAAGAGATTACTGAAAATGGAAAGCCATTAAAAATACAAATTCTTTAATCAGACAACAGTCAGAATAATTTGATGGTGCAGAAAAGGCAACCATATTATGGATATAGTTTTAATAATACTCGAAAACCCAAATATATCCGAAGTCACTTTGCCTCAAATTTATGCCTCGCCAGAGTGCACCTGACTGCAGTAAAATCTGGCTCCATAACTTGGATAGTAATGGGTTTTCGAGTAGTCTATCAACTTTATCTATTTCCTGGCTGAACAACATAGGAGACAAATTTGATGCATTTATGACGTAGTCTCAATAATATCCAAAAACCTATCAACACCTGAATCACTTCAACTTAGAGTCTATGCCCCGTCAGTGCGCAACTGGCTGCAGTATACTCGCAGTTTCTATAATTCAAATAGATGGTAGCGATGCATATGTGCGAAGCCATATTAGGTCACTGAATATTTTCTTAACTTTGTCCATAGAAATTTCAAAGGGATAATTCAACAATTCAAAAAGTTTTCCAATGACTAAAGAAAATTCAATATTATGATGGAATCAATTCTCTGACCGTTCGTGCTTCATGATACTCAAGCATTGAATTTAAAAGCTCTCTAGGCCTTGAATTGATCAAGAAGTTCTTAGAGAGAGTAAGGTTTCAAGTTGAGTGGGGAAAGTCAACAAATAAAAATATTCTTGGTCTTAGAATAACTTAGAAAATATCAATCAATATTGGAATTATTTTTGGAAAATAATTCCCTTGGAAGATTCGTGAACAAGCTAAGTTGAACCAATTATTTTGGTAATAATTAACCTGGGGGCTTTATGGTTCCAGAAGAATTTGGTTCGGGATTGGTCCCAAGAAAGTTAATTGAAAATAATGTCAAGATAAATGGTTGGATACACTAGTCGTAAAAATACTATAGATAGATAAAAGTTTACCAAGTTTCCTAAAGGAGAATTTGAAACTCTAAATAGTGAAATAGATCTAGATTCTAAATAAAGATAGAGAAGTATGATTTGATCAACTAATTAAAAATTTTGAAATAGGTTTGTTGAAGAAGGAGATTGGGAAGAATCTAATCCTAATCCATAAATAACAAAAGAGTATGGATGCTAAGGAATGCTGGAGTATGATAAGGATATGGAGGAAAATAACCTCAGAAAGCCAAGGGACACTAAAAGAAATATAAAATCTAGAAACTAAAGTAGATAGTAAAATAGATCACCATACAATCGGTCTATGCTGGAATAGGTTTAGGATGCAAAACATAAGCAAGGTAGCCTACCAGTCTATAACAATCAAAAATATTTATTTATAATATATTTCGGTCCTATGTTGTGATAAATAATGTTCTAGTGTTCTAATTGTTTCTAGATATGTTCTCCTAAGTTGTTGATCTGACCTGCATGGGCCACCACTAAAAATATGTCACGACTCGATCCCAAATTATTGGGTCAAACCGGATCATGTCCAGCCTGCACCGTTGTGAGACGACGACAGTAAGCTGTTCTATATGCAGGTATTGACAACAACATCTATATTTTTGTCACAACTCGAATATACGGAAATTTTAAAACTTTTATTCAACAATTGAAAGTACAATTGGAAATAAAAGAACTGAAATAAAGTGCTGAATTCAAATTAACAAACTCTAATACAATAAAACTAGAAAATAGGAAACAACTAGCTAGACGGTCGGTTCATCGGCCTCAGGTTCTGCGTCCTCCAAGGGAGACTCTGGCAACACCACAGGATACAAAACCGGGTCATAGTAGCTATTGTACAATAGCTCAGCATCCTCAATGACACCTAAAAATATGGGTCTCTAGTCAGGAGGGAGCAAGTACAAAAATGTATCTCACATTTCAAATAATAATGAAAAAGTGCAGGCTAAACAGTTGAAACAATATTTTCCAGCAATTTAACAATTTAAAATAATGTGGTTTGAATATGTAACGTCTATGACCGGCTTGGGTTGTACAATAGCATCCTAGTGACGCGAAACGGCTTATATCCCCTTGTGTAAGAAGGGTAAGCTCGCACAATAACAATATGCCTTGTGTAAGAAGGGTAAGCTCGCACAATAACAATATGCAATATGAGGGGTATTGGTCATAAACGCTAAATTATTCCTCCAATATCCCCACAATCAATATCAATCAATATCTGAACCCTAGGAGAGGGTTCCGTGTAGCAATGTGGTTTAAACATGCAACTTGACAATTACTAAATAAAATGCAAGGAAATATAACCGTAACTTGCCTCTGTTGATTGAATGGATCGAAAAAGTCGGTACCGAGAAGAAAGTCAAGTACGTCTCCGAGATCCTACAGTTGAGAGCCTTGACTTAGAACTATAATAAAACCATTCTAGGTGTGCTAGTTACAATCTCTAGAAGCAGACCCTAGTCAGGTTTTAAGTAATTAATTAATCTACCGAAAATTGTCTAACGTCGCAAACTACGTTCGTTATCATTTTAATTAAATAAGTCGGTCACTGATTAATTGGAAAAAATAGCAATTATCGGTTAATTTGGCAAAACTTTGTATTTTAAATATATATATAAAACTAGGCTTTTTCTAAATGAGAAAATATGTCAATTGCTAAATTACTAGATTATTTATTATGAGAAAACTTATTAATTTTTTTTATAAAATATATATCCATTTTATGTTCTACGCGTTTAACGGCAAAATCAACATTCTAGAAAAATAATAAAAAACTACGCTACACAATACATGGTCACAGAGAAATAAAGAAAAAACTGGGCTTATGACCTTACAAATTATTTACATAAATTAATCCTAAGGCAAGCTCGGAGTGCCGCGAACGGTCCAAACAGTAGGCCGAGGCCCTACACCATCAATACTAAAAGCAAGTACCAGTTATAAAATAAATTATAATTAAATTAAAAAATTAAAGAGTCTCAGACTTGGTCGTGCAATCTCATGTTGCTGGCTAACGCCACAACGTACAGGTGACCCTATATCGTTTGCGTTTCGCCGAGGCTCATTCGACCGATACGGTCGTCGCCTAACGGGGATACGAAACTCACAAAATCCGCATTTAAAGCCGACAAAACCAATTTTGTAAATCGTTTGCAAAGACCGAATTTGAAAATAGATTTTTATTTACTAATTTACTAAATTTAATTAAATACTTTTATTTTGAAAACTTTTCCAAAAATTTCGGCAGCACCTCCTCTGTAAATGGGATAACCCAATCCTGGGAGGATGCCATTCCGTAACACAAATAAATATCCCAAACCAGGGATCACTAATTTCCAGCCCAAAAATGAATATCAAACCCAAAATAATAATCCACGGCCAAAAATAGAGTATACTAATTAAGTTAGAAAACAACCACAGAACCAATCCGAAAATAATCACTAACCCACAGGATATAAACATTAGCCAAACAAGCTAATTAGAACTAACCCACAGAACCAATTTCGAGCCGAACTCGGAAGAAGTACCCCCTAGCGCAACTAGTGAAACCGATCCCCACGTCGGGATCGGGACCGCGCCATCACAGACTATCTATGGAAGGGACACGGGGACACGAAGTTATACCTCAATTGCTCGGCTAGAGCTCTCAGATGAAAATATTAGAAGAAAGAATCCGCGGACAGCGGGAAACCGGCTCGGGGAAGCGCTGCGGAACTCGGGACAGTGCTGGGGCGGATCTGGCCGACGGGACAGCACGCAGGGGGTTCGAGGGGGCGGATCTGGCCGAAACGGCACGGGGCCGCGCGGAATAGCGCGCAGGGGGTTGCCTGGGGAAAACGCGGCAAGGCGCAGCCCCGGGAGAGAGGTGGGCGGAGGCCGGCGGGGTCTGGCCGTACGGGAACAGAAACTCGGGGTCGGCCGGAGTTGGCCGAAGCTAGGGCACGACCTCGGAAGGGTAGCTGTGGGCGCTGGAAATCTCGGGTGGAGGCAGGCGGAGGCGCCGGGTTGGCCGGAGCTGGCCGGGAGTTGGGCACGGCCACGGGCGGAGGGATCTGGCGCGGGCGGAGCTCGACGGAGGCGGGCGCGGGCTTGGGCGGTCAGTCGGGAAGGCGCCGGCGGGAGGCTCGGATTGGAGGGTTCTGGAGAATTTGGTGTTTGAGAATGAGTGAGAGATGATGGAAATGAGGGAAAAAGAGCAGAGGTGGGTTTATATGGAGTTGTGGAGAGAAAGATGTGGAAGAGAGGGAGTTGTGGAGGAGAGGGAAAGGAGGAGAAATAAGGGGTGTGTGGATCTGGTCGTAGGAGACCAGATCGGGGGGGGGGAGAAAAAATAGTTTCTTTGTTCTTTTTTTTTCTTCTTTCTTGATCCAAAAATAAAAATAGGTTTACATATATCTAAGGCCAAAATTAAATTAAAAAATTTTAAGGACGGATTCGGGACTGGAAACGAAATTGGGTTCGGGAAAACGGAAGTCGGGTTCGAGTTCGGGGTCGGACCCCGGACTCGAGATCGGACTCCGGGCACGGGATCGAGGACAAGGCCACAATCAAAATCCAATAATTAATTTAAAAATAATATTTTCCTAATAATAATAATAATAATAATAATAATAGGAATAAGCCAAATAATAGATCCTGAAATTCATAATTTAATTAATCTATTTAGAAACAGAGTTTTACAGCGGCGGTGGCGGCGGAGAATATTGTTGCAGTGGACGAGCAGAGCCTAACAGCAGCTTCGTCGCGTGCTTTCGAATCCTCATCGGAAAAGAAGAAGTGGTTCGTGAAGTGTAGTGGAGAAGAATGCTGCTGCAGCTGCAGATCTTGTGATGAAAGAGCCCTTCACTTCGCTTGACTGCTGCTCTCCTCTCTTCCTTTGTGTGGCTATATTTTTTTACACTTTATATCAGCTATGGCTCTTTTAGGGTTTGACCCCGCTGTTTTCTAACTAATTACGGAACTGGAAATTGCTGAGAAACCCAATTTCGGGGTGGGCTTTTATGAAATGCCCACCCGCTGGATAAGTTTTATGAAATATCCAGAATTAAGTATTTTCACGTTAAATATTCCAAGATTCCCTTTTAGATGCCACCCGCTAGAAACTGCTATTTTTATAATACCGAAACTACCCCTCCGCTCGAATTGGTCATCTATATGTATTTGAATTCAAAAAACTCAGATCTGGATTGCGATTTTCGTCTTCTTCTTCTTCACGGGAAATCTGAATTCTATTGCTCTCATATTCAGCAGAGATCGCAAAGATCGTTCGTAGTTCGGTGTGTTTTTCTTCAGTCGAACTCAGATCATCGCTCGTCATCATCATCACCATCATCATCATCTTCATCGTGGAGACATTTGAACTCAGATCTTCAATTGTGGAGAGAAGATCTTTCTTCTTCTTTTCCATAAGAATTATCATCGCTTTGAAAGAAGAACGAAACTCTTTATTCCTGAAAAAACTAAATTACACGTTTTAACACTGGAAATGACCATTCTCCGTCTTAATTAAGACGGAGAATGGCATTCTCCGTCTTAATTAGGACGGAGAATGCCATTCTCCGTCCTAATTAACACGGAGAATGACATTCTCCGTTTCCGTCTTAATTAGGGCCGAGAATGTCATTCTCCGTCTTAATTAGGACGGAGAATGGCATTCTCCGTTTTATTTAAAACGGAGAATGGCATTCTCCGTCCTAATTAACACGGAGAATGACATTCTCCGTGTTTCTAACACGGAGAATGGTCATTCTCCTGCGTTTTAACACTAGAATGACCATTCTCCGTGATAAATTACACGGAGAATGGTCATTCTCCTGCGTTTTAACACTAGAATGACCATTCTCCGTGATAAATTACACGGAGAATGGCATTCTCCGTCCTAATTAAGACGGAGAATGGTCATTCTCCGTTTAATTTAGCACGGAGAATGGCCATTCTCCGTCTTAATTAGGACGGAGAATGCCATTCTCCGTTTCATTTAACACGGAGAATGGCATTCTCCGTGTTTCTAACACGGAGAATGGTCATTCTCCTGCGTTTTAACACTGGAATGACCATTCTCCGTGTAAATTAAGACGGAGAATGTCATTCTCCGTCCTAATTAAGACGGAGAATGGTCATTCTCCGTGTAAATTAAGACGGAGAATGCCATTCTCCTGCATTTTATGGTTAGCTGAAACTTTGGAGGGCCATAACTTTTGACTGGGAGGTCGAAACGAGGTCCCGTTTGTCGCAAAATGAGCGTATCGTCGAGGAGACTGAAATTAACAGCTTCATAGTTAGACGGTCTTCCGAAATTTTAGATTCGCAAAAAAATGATGTTTGGACCTCCGTTTTAGCACTTTTGTCGTTCGTCCCGGTCTTTCCGAAATTTTTCGACGAATTTTTGAAGATTTTTGAGGAGAAAACCTAGATTCGAAAGTGAGCAGCGTATGGAAGAAGATGGAGTATTGAAACGTTTTTTTAAGAGCAGTTTTGTGGGTGTTTCCAATAAATTAAAAGGAAGGGCAAAAGGGTCATTTGGAACCCGCTTTGGATAAGTTTCTCTAATTCTGGGCACGCGATGAAAATTTTTTTAGCGGTGGATTTTACATAAAACTTTTTTAGTTTTTGGGCATTTCATAAATCTTCCCATTACGGAATCACCCTTCCATGTTTATGCGGTCACTCTCACCTGCTGGTTTCCGGAACATTTTAATTTACTCTCACCTGCTGGTTTCCGGAACATTTTAATTTTAATTCTTTATAGAGAGAGAGAGAGAGAGAGAGAGAGAGCGCTTTTGTTTTAATCAAAAACATCAATTTTAACGCACTTCATTTGTTAAGTATATTCTATCTATGGTTTGTGTCCTTGTATATTAAGCTTGGGTCTGGGGTTGCTTCTACTTATCGGAATCTTTACCATGAAATAGTTTCTCGCAGCAGTCTCTCTTAAATTGAATATTTATTTTACAAAATTTAGATGAGTTTTTTTTATCAAACAATTGTGGATTATTTGCAAAGAAAAAAGAAAAAAAAACATAGCAGGTCGTTTGACTTTGTTAAATTGACATGCTGAAATACTAATTTAATTTTTTAAAAAATAAAATTTAACTAATTATTTAACTACCTAATAATATAGTTAGAGGGGGAGCATTCTCCTTGGCTGGATGGGTTCAATTCCACGTGATAACATTTCTTATATAAATTTTAATTTTTTTTCAATAATTTTTTTTTACCCCGTGTGTGTGTGTGTTCGGTGTGCGCAAATTGATCATGTTTGTATGTTCTTAAACGAACTCCAAATAAATTGTGTGCGTGTGTTTTCTTCAACAAACTCCAAATAAATTTGACAAAAGTCATTGTGTGATGATTTGTTATAAGAATTTGACCAACGTGTATACTCCGATATTTTAGATAGATTTTATGATATCAATTTTTTTATGTGGATGACATTTATATATGGGATATCTTCAGATACAATAAATTATATTAAATTATATTTGTCAAAAAAAATTGATACGAAGGATCTAGGAAAAGCAGATACAATTATAGCCAAAACAAATAAACAAGGCTTAATAACAATAAAAGCGTCAGCGCCTACATATAGACTATTGTAGCCAACCAAGCATCCTCATTTTATTTTCATACTCTATAATGTAAGGAACAAAAATAATACACAAAAATAAAATGTCCATCTATGCAAACATAGACATGAACAAATTCAATTGAATTTGTCTTAAACACCAGTAAGACGTAGTGGCAACATGAAATAACTAGTTGTTTCAAATTTATCTGTGAATTTTCTTCACAAAATTTCTAAACTGAAGCCACACAGAGTATTTCAAACTGGGCCCGAACTGAAACAAACTTGCACCGAGCCCAGAAACCCATAACCCTAGTATATGTTAAGAAGAAAAAAATTGCAACAATCGAGTCCAAATAATATATGTTGGATTTTTTGAACCTCGACCAAACCACGGAACCGACTCACGTTTGGTCAGCAACAGGTGACAGACCCCGGTTTGAGGGGTTTTTTTTTGTGTGTGTAAAAATGTTTAGTTGTACCCAATTAATGGCAAGTTAAAATACTGACAATCCCGAATCAAACATGTTACGACATCAGACGAAGGAAATAACGTTACAACACCATATATAAAGTCGTCGAACATAATGTTACAAGAAAGATAAACTGACTCGCCAACAGCGCTAGACAGCAATATATTAATTTGCGATTTCACGGTTCACATGAGCGACTTGAGAGAACGAGCTTTTATAGGCTTCCTCCCTCTCTTGTTCCTTCTAATTCTCCCCTTGTTATTAACCACATTGCCAACAATTTTGACGTTCTCGTCGTCCTCGACAGTGTCGTTGTCTAGATCGTCAACGGCTATCGGAGCATCGGACCCCCCATCACCGGATTCCGACTCTAATTCTTTGGCTTCCACGTCTTCTTCTTTCCTGCCACCATCGCTCCTACTCTTCCCACCTTGTAGGCCGAACCCAGAATAGTAATAGTAACAGTCTCCGGCCGACTTGGAACCAGCAACGGCCGCCGGCGCCTTCGTCTTTGGTCTACGGGTGGTCTTGACCCGGGAAACATCATCCTTCTTCTGGTTCTTGACGGGGTCGCGGTTGTCGACGGCTTCTTCTCTAGCAATGTTGTTGCTGCTGCTGCTGTTGTATCTGGTAGAGCTGTAGGACTTGAGCTGGGTGAGGTGGTGGTCGCAGAGGGTGTGGTGCGGGTTGGCCGGCCTGTTGCAATGCCACCCCTTGCCGTCGTTCTTCTTACAGATTCTCGATACTTTGTCGACACCGAGACCGACACCGACGCTCTTAGCTATAATAGTTACAACATTACTAGTCTTCTCCTTGCCATCTTCATCATCATCATTCTCCTCCTCCTTCTTCCTTCTCCTCCTCTTCTTCACTTTCTTCTGATTGCTATCGTTTTCGTCCTCAGCTACTACTACACTGTTGCCATATATGTATATATATATAGAACAAAATCAAAGTTTGTATCGAGAACGAACCCTAATGCATTTGAGCAGACATGACCAATTTTGAAACGCTAACCTCCTCATGGAAGCTTCTGATATTCCCAAAATACCCTGATCATCTCCGAATCCAAACACATTTCCCATAATGTCCTCCATCCCCTTTTCTCCTCCCTCCTTGGAAAAAAGAAGAAATTTTCACCAATCGAGAATCGAGACATGGAGCCAGCGGGAAAGAGGAGGTAGGAAAGAAGGAATAGGCAGGAGAAGAGCAATTACTTGCATATAAGAACGTACCTTCGCTTTCGCTTCGATCTCGTTCGAAATCGATCAATTTAGGAAGCCCTAATTTATTTGCTTTTTCATTCATTTCGAATCACATTACAAAACCCTAAAAATAGCAGCTTTTGGTACAAAGAGGGAAAGGAACAGCAGATGAATGGAAAAGTAGCTACTCAACTATGTATAGCCATCATTTTTTATTTGATTTGGGCGGAAGAGAGGGAAGAAGGAAAGAAACCCTAATTTTATATTTTGGTAGGGATGGATGGCTGACCTGCTGGAAGTAGAAGAAATTGGAGTAGTCCATGACGTCCCATGGAGAGCAGTTGAGCTGACAAAAAAAGGGTCCATCGCCGGCAGCGGCGGACTGATCGACGGCTGGAGGAGGCGGTGGAGTCGGCGGTCGCGGTGGAGAATGGCGTGGCAGACAAGCAGAGCCAAGCAGCAGCTTCGCAGCGTGCTTTCGAATCCTCATCTCTCGATTTAGTAATTAACAACTGATGTAGTAGAAGAAGAAGAAGAAGGGAAAAAAAATTTTTGGGAGATCGCTGCTGCAGATCTTGAGTTGTGGAACTCTTCACTCACTCAGTTACTGCTGCCCTCCCCTTCTCCCTCTTATTTTTTTTCGAGGCTATATATTTTTACACTTTATATTAGCTTTTTTTTTAGAGTGTTAGGGCACCTTTGACATTTGACCCTCTTGTTTTCTTGTTAATTACGGAAACACCCTTCTTGCTACTACAATGCAGAATAACCCTTCCATTCCCCATCACAATTTTTGGAAAGCAAATTAAAATTTGGGAGCAGCAAATAGAAATTAAGGTTAATTAGTCTTTGTGTTCCAAAAATATTCAGAAAATTAGGATAATTTTTGTATGCAAGGTTGACTGGCATTGACATTGAAAGTCTACTAATAAATATTTTAGGATTAATTAGAGTTAGAAATCCATAAATATTTTTTTTAACTTTTTGGATTTTGATTCAATTTATTTAATAACGGATTTTGGATGGTAGGTATGGTCTAAAGACCCAGATCTTAAACTGGACATTTTAAGATCAGAGTATTAGTTTTCGAATGTTTATCAAATCCAAAGTCTAATTATTGTTAAAAAAAAATTTATTGTCTTTTTTTTTTTCTTTAAAGCAGGAACAATTTCAAATAAGGTCCTAGTAGAGGCTTGGTTTTGACAGCCCTAGCAGCTGTTTTCTTAAAAGTGGCAGTGGAACTGATTATTATTATTTTTTTCAAAATTCTATTATTTTTATAAACAGTTTTCGGAGAGGTTTCTCAAAATGTAAGCATGGAAATGACGAATCTCATTCCAAATTGGTCTCTGACCGGAAATTGGTAAGCAAAAATTTTAGTTTCCACTAATAGAATGTTGCCACGTGTCCACATTAAAAATGGATCGAACTTTAATGTGCATAATAAATTACAAATATATAATCCTTCTCTACTTATATATGAATTAATACAACCTAATTTCATTCTGCCCTTGGTATCTCTCATGGTGCAGTCCGAGTTTCAACTGGACCGGTGCGGTCCGAGTTTGAACGGTTCGATCCGGGTTGAAATAGTCGATCAAAATATCTGATCGAAACTGAATCGAGCTTTTGTCGAAATAAAAAAATTTAGTATGAGCCTACGGTCCGAGTAGGACCAATTCGAGCTTGGTGGCAGTTGGCCCGGGAGTCTATTCATTTGGTAAAATATAATTAATAATTATAGAGATTTCTTTTACTTTCGATTTACTTATTACCAAAATCTTATATTTATATCTCACATTGTGTGCTTGTTAGACTTATATTTTATTTTTTATCACAATATTTGTTTTGTCGTAAAAAATAGTCGTCGAATATTTTTCGTGATAAAAAGTGGATTGTAAGTCTAGTACACACAAAAAAGAGAATATAAGTAAACATTCATATTCGTAAATGGTTGGGGTGAGCAACAGTTCGATTCGATTCAAACCGAATCGAATATATAAAAATAAAATAACCCTAAATCGTATTTTTCAAAACCGAAAAACGGATCGTTTTCATAAAAATGAACCTAATAATTCGGTTCGATCTTCGGTCGGTTCGATTTCATGTGCCAATGGGTCGAACTTTCACATTCTAGCAAATGAGCTAATTTACGTAGTAAATCTTAAAAAAAAATCTGACATTGTTGTATTTATGAATTATTACAATTACATAGAGTGAAAAAAATATTATTATATATAGATAAAGGGAAGGAAAGAGAGTGTACTTAAATAGGGTTAGTAAAAATACTAATATGTATAAATTGAGATAGTTTGTTAAATTATTGAATATTAAATTTGTTTTTAGTTCGATTCGGTTACTCGGATCAAGAACCGAAAGTCAAACTTATATTTTAAAAATTTAAATCTCAAAACCGAAAATCGATCATATAACTGAAAAGACGAACCAATTGCCATGTTTCGAGTTGATTCGATTTTTAATTTCTAACCGTTATATGCTAACCCTTAATAAATGGGACTAAATTTAAAAATTCCCATAATTAAAACATATGATAAGCTATGTCAGACCAATGGAGCCTTCACGTGATTTTGTTGGTGTGTGGACGTCTAAGCCACACACCATAATCTGTTCCACCAAACATATGGTCCAAGATACGGTTCGTGTTGGCATCGCCATTATTATTTTATTCGGAATCTGTTGCACACCTCCTCCTGGGGTCTGTTTATATTTAAATTAAGGCTGTGTTTGATTGGACTTTTTTTTTCCATGAAAAATTTTTCTATCACAAATTTTCCACCAATTGTAGTGTTTGATAGCTTATATTTTTTATAGAATTATTTTCCAAAAAACTATCATTTTTCATATTTTCATCTAAAGTTGTGGAAAATGAAACTTGTCCAACCCATACGAAAAATATGTTTTTCCATGGAAAATAATGGCAATCAAACACTCAAATTAATTTTTCCATGGAAATTTTTTAAAATTCCATGGAATTTTTTTCCTAGAAAAATAATTCCATGAAATTAATTTCTTTTCCACATATTTTCCACCTTGCAATCAAACGCACCCTTATAGGTTTTTCTATAGGAAAACTTTATTTTGTCCGTCCATGGAATTGACCTATGTCCACGTGGTGTGCAACCATTGACCCCTCTGCTAACTTAGGTCCACCCAGACGGGAAATCAATGGGCGTCTGCCACATGGAAACGAACAGTGACGGAGCATAAGCTAAATTGTCCCGAGCTGTAGTCCGGACTTGAATTTAAATAAATACTAGGAGGCACCTATACATTATTACATGTCAGTCTTGGTGGAGTTGGTTGAGTCATTGGATTTTTACACTGAAGGTTCGATTCCTATATGTGTCAGCTGTGTAATTTTTGTATACTTTTTTTTTTAGTTATCAGATGATTTTTTTTTACATAGCCCCATCTGAAATTGTTTCCTGGCTCCGCCCTTGGAGGCGGGCCAGCGCGGGCCAGCGCGGGCCATTCATTGTTTTCTATAGTTCGACTGTTTGGTTGATTTTGGAGGTGAAGGACAGAACTAGTTTGGTTGATCCATCATGAAGCAAGTTACACTTGCCTAAGCTCTCTAGGTTGGTGGGAGAGTAATAGAGGAAGAAGAAGAAGTAAATGAGAGTAATGAAGAGAGAGAGAGAAAAGTTGACTTATATATCAACCCCTTTTCATCTCAAACCCAAAATAAACTACTACAAAAATTTGTCAGATTAGTGACGTTCCACAACGTCGCTAAACTCGGTGAAAACGTCGCTAAGTGAAATTAGCGATGTTTTGGAAACGACGGAAAAAACGTGTCGCTAAACGAGAAAACGTCGCAACACTCCTTCGGTTTGTTGTCGCTTGTGCAAACTCATATTTTTGGCAGTCTTTTTCACCATGAACAACCTCTGCAACCGCGGCATCAACGGCAAGTAGTGTATTGAAGCAGTCGGTCTTCTAGACTTGCCTGCAGCAGTTGGCTTGTAGCGATCAGCACCACAGAATTCGCACACTTCTGCATCCTTGTGATCTTTGTAGTAAAGCATGCATCCGTTCTGACAGCAATCGATCTTGTCGTATCCCATCCAGAGGGATCTCACCATCCTCTTAGAGCGGTAGAAGTCTTTCGGTAACTTGGCACCCTCCGACAAGATATCGGTAATCAACTCGAGCACTCTATTGTAGCATTCTTGCGACATGTTAAAGTCAGACTTTATGCTCAAGAGCCGAGTGATCACCTCTAACGGTGAATGGTCCTCACAGCCAGGGTACAAAGGAGTCCTTGCATTCTCCAGCAACTCCATGAACTTCGCGGCATCGGCATTCGGTGCCTCCTCAGCTGCGTCACGATTGTATGGATCGAAACTAGGCCTCGCAGCGTCGAAGACCATGTTCACGTACTCGTTGTCGACACCAGTTCGGTTGTGGACATTCACATAAGGCTCCACATAAGGCTCCGCTTGGAATACTAAAGGTACAAGTTCTCCGTGTGCGGTCCATTGGTAGTAATTCGGAAGGAAATCCTTTGTGTATAAGTGATACGTCACATCCAATTCTGGTTGAAACTTCATGTTCCTACATTTTGCACACGGGCACTTAATGTCCATGCTGTCCATGGATTGAGGAAACGCCTTCGCGAATTGGAGGAATTGTTTTACTTCGACGATGTATTCATCTAGCACACCGTACCTGTCATCTCGAATGCGGTTGTACATCCACGAATGGTCTAGCAGATACATGGATATAGCCATTTCTAGATATCTGCAAATATGAATAAACTTCAAAACTAAAACGAATATACTACATACTACATACTACGACCGTGACTCGGAACCATTCCTATGAGTCGGGACCATTCCTACTACATAGTACATACTAAAACGAATAAACTTCAAAACTAAAACTGCAAAACTAAAACGAATATACTACAAACTAAAACGAATATACTACATACTACGACCGTGACTCGGGACCATTCCTATGAGTATCGGGATCAAGGAAAATAGACGAGGGCATTAACCAACCAACAAAACTACGTGTTACAAATATCGGCACTATCGGTACGTAGTTTCGAATCGGAGTATCAGATTTTTTGGTGTCGAAAAATAAATAATTATTACTAAATTATTAGATTTTTTGGCACTATCGGTGCCCCTGACCCAGCTCCCCCCGCACCCCTCCCCCCTAACACCACCCCTAACCCTAACCCGAACCCTATCCCTAACCCATCCCCCACCAGCCCCCCTCCCCTCCCCAGCCCCCCTCACTCCCCTGCTCCCCTCCCCCCAAACCCCTCCCCCGCCCCTCCCCCCCACACACCCACCCCTAACCCGAACCCTAACCCTCCCCTCCCTCCAGCACCCCCTCCTCACCCCCCTGCCCCACCCCCCCCAGCCACCCCCAACCATTCCTCACCCCCAACCAGCCGCACCTCCTGCCCCTCCTCCCGAGCCACCAGCACCCCCCCAACCACCAACACCAAAAATAGAGAGAGAGAGAGAATCACGTACCGGAGGAGAGTCGCCGAAGAGAGTGAGAGTCGCCGGAGAGAGTGAGAGCGCCGGAGAAAGTGAGAGTGAGAGCGCCGGAGGGAGAGAGTGAGATAGTAAAATGGATGGGGGAAAATGAATCGGGGGGGAGGATTTAATTTAATTAGAATTTAGCGACGTTCTTACGAATGTCGCTAAATTAGTCACTATTAGGGACTAATAGCGACGTTTCGCGACGGCTAGCTCATGTAACTAATATACGTCGTTGTCATGTCACTATTTGCGTCGCTAGTAGCGACGGTTAGCGACGTTTCAGTTATACGTCACTAATGTCAGCAATTTAGCGACGTTATGTGAACGTCGCTAAATTTACGTCGCCAATTAAGCATATTTTAGTAGTGAACCAAACCAAGCCAAGCTAACATGCCATGATGAACCAAACCAAATTAAAACAAGACAAAATAAACCGAATCAAGATTAAGCTAA
Source organism: Iris pallida (assembly GCA_029216955.1). Taxonomy (NCBI): domain Eukaryota; kingdom Viridiplantae; phylum Streptophyta; class Magnoliopsida; order Asparagales; family Iridaceae; genus Iris; species Iris pallida. The sequence goes on from JANAVB010043419.1 coordinate 16,450,214, forward strand.
GCAAGACAAGTCTAATTATGGGTCGAGATTCCGTACACGTATACTGGAAATACGTATAACGAATAACGGAAGTGACAACTCTACCCACCTTAAAAGAATTCCGTCCTCGAAATTTAATCAAGAGACTAGAGATGTCGGGGCAGGCTATATTAATCATAAGCAAGCTATGAAAATGCAGTCAATCAAGCAATCATTCATGCAAGCAAGGAATTAAGGCATAAGGCATAAGGAAGACATTCTACCTTATGAGTCAAACATGTATGGATATCGCGAGCGGATATAATCCTCACGCTCCCACGTTAACTCACCCAAATAGTGGTGTCCCCAAGCAACACGGACTAAACTAATAGTCTTATTCTTGAGTACCTTCTCTCTTCGGTCCAATATGGATACGAGCCTTTCTTTATACGAAAGGTTGGTACCAACAACCAATTTCGAATGATCAAGGACATGGCTCGGATCCGAGATATACCGACGCAATTGGGATACATGGAATACGTCATGTACCTCACATAACGACGGCGGAAGAGCGAGACGATAGGACACATCACCTACTCGCTCAAGGATATCGAATGGCCCTATATACCTAGGACTAAGCTTTCCCCGTACGCCGAATCGAATGACGCCACGGGTAGGCGAGATCCTAAGGAACACGTGGTCGCCGACTGAAAACTCAAGGAGATGCCGATGAGAATCGGCCTAATGGCGCTGGCGATCTTGGGCAACTCGAAGATGATCTCTAACTTGTCTGACCACCTCGATTGTCTGCGTTGCCATCTCTGGACCAAGCATCTGTCTCTCGCCGACATTATCCTATGCTAACGGAGATCTGCACTTTCTGCCGTACAATGCCTCAAAGGGTGCCATCTGGATACTGGCCTGGAAACTATTGTTATAGAAGAACTCCATTAGGTGCAGGTGATCTTCCCACGAACCACGGAAGTCCCACGTACAAGATCACAACATATCTTCAAGAGTTTGAATCGTGCATTCTGACTGACCATCTGTCTGCGGATGATATGCTGAACTGAACTTGAGACGAGTCCCCAAACTCTCTTGAAGACTCCGCCAAAAGTACGATGTAAATCTTGAATCTCTGTCTGATATGATACTAACTGGCACTCCATGCAATCTGACAATCTGTCTGAGGTACATCTCTGCTAGCTGATCCGTCGACTGACCAACTCTGAAGGGAAAAAAATGAGCTATCTTCGTGAGACGATCAACGATAACCCATATAGCATCACTACCAGCCGGGGATTTAGGTAACCCAGTTACAAAATCTATGATAATGTGCTCCTATTTCCATTCTGGGATCGGTAAAGGTTGAAGAAGTCCAGCTGGCCTCTGATGTTCAGTTTTAACTTGTTGGCAAACTCAACATCGGAAGACAAACTGGGCTATCTCCCTCTTCATGCCATTCCACTAGAAATGCTGACGGATGTCTCGGTACATCTTTGTGCAACCAAAATGAATTGAATACTGAGAACTGTGAGCCTCTTCCATGATCTCATGTCTGATATTACCACTGGGTACACAAAGATGCCTCCCATATCGGAGAGTACCATCTTCGTGAATACATAACTCTGCTCCCCGTCGTGCTTCACACTCTGCTCTGAGCTGCTGAAGCTTGGAATATACTGATTGTGCCATCTTGATCCTCTCAACTATGCTGGACTGAACTTTCATGCTGGCCATCAATGCCACATTGGTAGGGAGAACTATCTCTATCCCCATCTTCTGAAGATCGGCTAACAATTTTGGTTGCGCTGTTAGGAAATAAACTCCAGCTCTTCTGCTCAATGCATCTGCTACTACGTTGGCCTTCTCGGGATGATACTATAGGTTGATTTCATAATCCACCAGTAGCTCTCGCCATCTTCGCTGACACATATTAAGATCCTTGTGAGTAAACACATACTTAAGACTCTTGTGGTCGGTGAAAATCTCTACCCGATTTCCATATAAATAATGCCTCCAAAGCTTCAACGCAAAAAACTACTGCTGCTAACTCCAAGTCATGGGTAGGATAATTTCTCTCATGGTCACAAAGCTGGCATGACGCATAAGCTACTACCTTACCATGTTGCATCAATACGCATCCCAATCCTCTGCATGAAGCGTCACAATAAACTGAAAATCCTCCAGTCCCATCTGAAAGAGTAAGAATGGGGGCCGTCATTAATCTTCGCTTCAACTTCTCAAATGAACTCTGACACTCTGCTGTCCAAGCAAACTGCACATCCCAGTTGGTCAACTGAGTCAAGGGTGCTGAAATCCTAGCAAAGTCTGATATAAATCGTCGATAATAGCCCGCCAATCCTAGAAAACTGTGAACCTTTGCGACGGTGCTGGGAACTGGCCATGTCTCTATAGCCACTATCTTCTGGGGGTCAACTTTCACTCCACCTCTGGTGATGATATAACCTAAGTACGAAATACGATCAAGCCAAAACTCGTACTTACTGAACTTCGCGTACAACTGGTGTTCTCGGAGAATCTGAAGAACTACACGGAGATGTTGCTCATGTTCCGCCTCACTCTTGCTATAGACCAAGATGTCGTCTATAAATACTACCACGAACTGGTCCAAATAGGACATGAAGATACGATTCATGAGGTCCATGAATACGGCTGGCACATTGGTCGCTCCAAATGGCATAACAAGGAACTCCTAATATCCATATCTTGATCTGAACGCTGTCTTATGGATGTCTTGCTCTCTAACTCTGATCTGATGGTACCCTGATCGCAAGTCAATCTTCGAGAATACTGCCGCTCCCCTGAGCTGATCAAATAAGTCATCTATCCTTGGTAGAGGATATCTGTTCTTGATTGTTACATAATTCAAGATACGATAATCAACACATAATCTTGACGTACCATCCTTTTTTTAACAAGAAGCATCGGGGCTCCCCAAGGCGATCCGCTAGCACGAATGAATTCCTTGGTTCTGAGTTCTTCAATCATCTTGTACAAAATCTCCAACTTCGAAGGTGCCATCTTGTAGACTCTCTCTGATACCGGTGCCGTCCCTGGAAGCAAATCAATAGTGAACTCTATCTCTCTCTCTGGCGGCATGCTTGGAAGCTCTCCAGGGAACATGTTTGGGAACTCTTCAACGACTCTGGGAAACTGAACTGCCTCTGCTACTGCCATTTACAAGACTGGGGGAGAAGGTTCTACTTCGCCCCTAGAAAATAAAAACTCTGCCTTACCGGGAATACCAAAAATAATCCTGCCAATATGGCAGTCTATTCTTGCGTATTGCTCCTTCAACCAATCCATTTCTAGGACCACATCATAGTCGGCCATCGGGAATTTTATCAACCTAGCGGAAAACTCTCTACCGCTAACTACGATTTGACACGAGAAAAATACTCTATGTACTCCCACAAGACCGTTACCAGTAAGTATATTGGGCCTTACTGATAATGACTCGGGCTCCAATCATATCCGTGTAGCGAATCGTGCAGACATAAACGAATAAGATGCACCTGAATTAAATAATACTGATGCTGAAAAAGAGTTAACAAGAATGGTACTTGCCACCACCTCACCTGAAGCTAACTCTTCCTCCACGGTCAGAACCATAGCCTGACCATGCCCTCTGGGTGCTGGCCCCCTCTGTTGGAAACCTCTCTGCCGGTTCTGCATCTGAGCTTGGGTCTGGACATACTGCTGGGGTCTATACTGCTGGAAGGCTTGTGCCTGAGGCGACAATGGCCTCGGAGGCTGGTACTGCTGTTGCTGCTGTACTGGTGCTGGGGCTGGTCCCCTAACCGATGGACTAGTTAGGTTCGACGATGATGAATTGGCTCTATTCGGGCAGGACCCTATCATGTGGTCCGGTGCCCCACAAGCCAAGCACAACCCCTGTGCTCTGCGACACTCTGAAACAATATTTCCTGGCTTTTCATAATGAGTGCAGCCCATTGCAGAAGACTGCCTCCGCTTATGTTGCTGAGGGTACGTCGGTATTGAATGTTGAACAAACGTAACTGAATTTGCCCTTCGGGGAACTCCAATCGACAAAGCCCTAGCTGCCGGGGCTAGTGCTGCGGACAGACTTATCTGTCCTTGGGACCTCTTCCTGCTTCCGGTTCGGTCCACGATCCTCTGCGAGGTATACTCGTGCCTCCTAGCTGCCCTCAAGACAATATCAAAAGTCCGATGCTCGAACTGCTCCACAGCTAGAATAATTTCTAGGTGGAGTCCCTGCTGAAACCGCTGCGCTCGATCCAACTCGGTTGCCACCAAGGTGGGAGCAAACCGACTAAGCCTAGAAAACTCGGTCGCATATCCATCGACCGTCCTGCTCATCTGCTTTAAATTGGTGAATCTCGTCTGTAGATCATATCGAGCCACTGCATCGAAGTACTTGATCTGAAACTTGTCACTGAATGTTGCCCATGGGACAGGTGCCGCCAATCCAACTGCTAACATCGTCCACCAGGTGCGGGCTAAGTCTAATAACTGTAGGCGCACTACAACCACCTTCTCTTCCACTGGAGTCCTTGCTGCCTTAAGGATAACCTCTATGTCCTGAAGCCAAGCATCGGCAGCAATAGCATCTTCATTGCCATCAAAGAAGGAAGGGTTCAAGAGCTTGAAATTGTTGGCTGCACTGTTACCTTGGTCACCCACTCTGCCCATAGCATCTTGTACTGTCTGGTGTTAGGCATCGCCCCGACGATCTTGAGACGCGAGTAATTTTCGGATGAGTCCTACCAAGACTCCATTGTCAGGAGCTGCAGGCTGAGCTGACTGAACTGGTGGCTCTGGATCCCCGAAAGGCATATCTCGGGAGGCTACTCCTGAGAGCTGGGCTTAGTCTCCTTGTTGAGGCTGGTTCACTTCTGGTTCTCATTCCGGCTGATGGGCAGGACCAGGAGCAATGTCACTGAAGAAAATAACATAGGGAACATTAAGGAAGGACTAAGATAGATCAAGGATATAAGCACGTGACCAGGCCAAGATTTCAGGAAGATTAGAAGATACGAGTAGAGATCAAAGGCGAGTGCTGATTGAGACATCTATCCGATAAAACCCTCACACATCTTGATTTACAAGGCCTATATGGGCCACAATTTAAACCGTGTCATGCCCCAGAACCAGAATACTGGAGAGCGGGGGACAGACACAGTCAGCTACGTATATAGAAGTGTAATCCACCTCGATATACGGTCACGGTTGTCTTGATGTATGAGAGTTTATCTACAAGCCATAAGTCTCTTATGGTTAAGAACAAGCCTAGTGTCTCAATCTCAAGCAAATAATAATAGTTACAAGATGTTAGACCATCAGATATTCAATAGTAAGGTGTCCCATACATTTCATATACAGATGATCATGAAGCTAGTTGTATAAAATGCGAGGACTAGCAAGAGTTTCAATCATACATGATCAAACCTAGGATTTGTCAATCATGTTACAGCCCTTAGGCAGACAAGAAATATAAGTATTCAACATGAGCTAACACTTGCTCGACGGCTAAATGCCTCAAAAGAATAATTCACAATAGAGTGGGAGAGCAAAATAAAACCCACTCGTTGCCAGGATTACATCTACTGTTCACCATCTGACTAGAAGGTTGGGAGATCCACGGGTGTTGCTCCAAAATCTGGCCATACAAAACCAGCTGGATCAGACCCCAAAAAGAGGAAGTGCAACAAGGGAGGCTTCACTTAAGAACTAAAACCAGCATGTCAGAACATAAACAAGAATAATAATAGGAAAACATGAAATGTAAATAAGACAACAAATGACGAGAGGACGAGAAACTATTCCAATAACTAGGTTACAATCCTTAAACCAAACAAGGACCGGGGTTGTAACCCTTCGCCTGAACAAAACTGGGTCTCTAGACATTTATTGCTAAAAGTAAAGCGTAAGCAAGCACGTCCTGAGATAGCTATGTACTGGATCTAGACAAGACTAGACAGGATTGGACTCCATCCAATATTTACGGCCAAGCAAAGAGTACGGCTTGATACTTTAACTAACTAGGGTTATCACAAGCCTAGTTACTAGCAAGATGTAATGAGATGTTCCGATAGTCACAAGCCCTGCAGCTATACAGGTTATCCAGGCGAGGTTCATACAAAAGTTATCAAGAATTATTAGGTGACTTTGAGTGCAACACATGACAGTGTTCATATTACTTGTTTCAAGAAGTGCCCCACATGACAGTGGGCTGAAAATGTGCCCAACTCATCGGCAGGCTATAAGTCCATCAGGTGTGGCCGGTATAACGGGATCGCCTGTAACTGGAAACATCTCTCTATATGAGCTACTTTGATCAATCTAATAATTAACCTAGTCAGATTCAACATGAATCCCTGACCGTGGTAACCAAGGATGCAAGTCCTAGACATGATGCGAGACGAGACCAGTAGCTTATACAAGCACATTCAAGAACAATCACCCACGGTGTCAAGACGAGTTATTACTCAGCATGGTAAGATAGACGTCGCAACAGCATTCAAGATTACATATCAGGTTTACTTGTCAAGAGTGCGCAAGGATGGGCCACTATCATGTCATGTTACTCATTATTTGTTAAGAGTGTGCCTTAACAGGCCACTTGTCAAATCCTTAATTTATTTGAAACAGGTTGACTGTTTTTTTTGGGGAAATTTAAATTTGGGTATTATTAAAATTGTATTGATATTTTTGAGGGTGAATTTTTATTCATATTATTATCCTTGCTACTATTGTTACTATTATTTTTATTATCATTATCATTATTATTATTATTATTATTATTATTATTTTTCTTTCTCTTTTTTCTATATCTAACCCTCCCCCCTCACAGCTCATCTCTCTCTCTCTCTCTCCCGAAATCTCTATCCCTCTCTCGAAACTTCTCTCTCACTCTCGATCTCTCTCTCCCTCTCTCGCTCTCTCCCGAACACACTCTCCCTCTCTATATATCTCTTCATCTCTCTCTCTCTCTCCACTCGTCCTCTTCCCCTCCTTCCCTTTCCATACTAGTGCTATTGCTACTAGCTGCTACTGTTGCTGCGATAGCCGCCGCCGCCGCCCGCCTGCGCCGCCGCCGCCCGCCTGTGCCGCCGCCGCCTGCCTGCGCCGCCGCCGCCCGCCTGTGCCGTCGCCCGCCTGCCGTCGGCCACCACCACCACTTCCACCTTCACCGCCATCCCCCATCGCCACTTCCCACACCACCATCTTCATCTCCATCTCCACCACCATTAAACCTAAACCCAAACCCCCTTTTCTCCTAAGAAAAAGAAAGAAAGAAGAAATTGGAGAAGAAGATGAAGAAAGATGGAAGAGCCAGGCCCTAATCCCTAACTCCATCTTGGGTATAAATTTCCTTCTTCACTATTTCGTTCATCCTTGATAAATTTGGTTATAATTTTCTGTAATTACTTATTTGCTGAAATTATCAATATTAGGGGGTTAATCCTAGGTCCAACTCAAGAACCCAAGACAAGTCCTCATCCATTTTTCTCTCAATTTCGAATTCCATTCTACAAATGTTTTCTTTTGTCCAATTTGACAATTTCATTTTGATTTTAGAAATTTACATGGAACCTAGGACATATGAGTATGAAATTGGTGGTTTGGAATAAATATAATTTTATGAACATAAGGTTTATGTTGAATTGCTCAAATATTTAGAGATTTGAGGAACGGTTGTAACTACTAGCATGATCGGCTCAATTTCTTAGGTATAATCTTCATCTTATGAATGGAAGTACTACTTTAAATATGAAATCTTTTCTTATATATATATATGTATATAAGTATATGTATGTATACGTGTACATAATTATTGAACTAATTCTAGGTTGACAAACGTGTATAATTCGTATAAGAATAGGTATAATCTTCACCTTAAGAATGTTCTACTTTAAATATGAAATTCTTTAATATTCTGGTAAACAAAGAAAATCAGTACAAGAATTAAATATATAAATTATTCTTGTGGTTAATTTGAGTATCTATGGATACACGGATATTAGGGTAACTTAATTCCAAATTCTAAAGTTTAGCTATAGACTACATATTCCTAGAGATGGACTGTGATGCCTTCAATCTTGAATTTGTATACATTCTTAGTTGATTTTTTGAGTCTAATTCTTGGAATTATTACAAGTTACGTATATATATATATATATATATATATATATATATATATATATATATATATATATATATACTATTTCTTTTGCAAATGAGATTTTAAGTTTCTACCGGTTGAGGTAACCATACACTTGCAAAAATTTTCAATTTTTAAATTCTTATGCATACCCAAAGAGCTAAATATAAGAAATTCTAGCAATTAAGGATTTAGTTGGAATTTGATTATTTGGTATAATACCAATTTAGTCCACTTTGTAAAAATATTTCATTTTGACCTTTATTGACATGATGGATCAGTTAAATTGAGTATTTACAAGTTCTTATATATATAAGTAACTTTACATATATCATATTCCATTTTCTAAACTCTTTCGGTATACCAAGCCAATATTACTAGAAGTTTAATATTATTTTGCAAGCCATGATCCTTGGAAGCAGAATTTGATATCATGTATGCTACTAATGACACTATTTTGGATTTGTAAAATATTTAGCAAAACTGCAATAAGCAGGGGTTATGCTTACTCGTTTGAAATTGCTTGCCAAGGTAAGAAACTTCAAATTGCACTCTATATAATGTTGTGTGTGTTTTCGGTGTTGAGGGTTGCTCCACCGAAGGGGTCGGCAAACCCGATATATTATCTGCGTGGTTCTGGTGTTGAGAGTTGCTCCACCGAAGGGGTCGGCGAACCCGGATTCATATTTTTATGTATATATTGTCTCTTGTGAATTTTCGAAGTCACCCTATACAAAGGAGACTCTGTCGAAATTTTTGGAAATTTCAAGAGATAGTCAAATTTCTGACTTTCGAAAATTTTAGAAAGTTTCTTATCTAGGAAGCATTGAACGGGGAGAACAACTGAATATCCTTAGATATCCCGTAACATAATAAAAAAAGCTGATCAGTATTTAAAAAATCTCGTGAATCAGTACATCTATTTTCAAATAGAGGGTACTAGCCCAAGGGAGGCTCGGAAATCTCGGAAATCAATGCATCTATTTTGACAGTAACCTCAAATAGATGGTTTTAGCCCAAGGGAGGCTCGAAATTCACAGCCTGACCCCAGGTCAACGGGATTGTTCACGGGAAGTATTTAGAGGATTATTCAGAGTATTGTTCTTAAAACTGCATTGCATTAAATTCTATTTTACTCCAGAAATAACTCTGCCTATTATAGGTAGGCAGCTTTCCTGTTTGCTCAAGGAAAGCAAATCCTACTAAAAGCTCAAGGGAAGCTCGGAAATCTTACTATTCATGGAGTAGGACGATGTTTACATTCTTTGATTTACTAAAGCAAAGATATATATATATATATATATATATATATATATATATATATATATATATATATATATTTTATTATATATATATATATATATATATATATAGTGCAAGTTGGCATATCCCTGTCTTTTCTCAAAAGAAAAACTACATATTTCATTATTTTGCTTAACTTTCACCGTTCTTGGCCGAGGGCTTGCTTGTCGTTTTCTAAACGACCTAGTATTTGTTCACTAGGTGAAGAAGAAGAAGACGCCTCCGCCGAAGTATCGCCGCACTACAACGAGGAGTAAATTGTGCGGATTACCTACAGTTATGACCAACACTATCGTAGTTATCTTGCAAATTACTTTTGTAATAAACTTGTAAAAGCATTGTTGGAAAAGTTCTCTGTATAATAGCTACACTATATTTAATACCATGTAAACTCCTTGTATTTTCCATTTTGCTGATGACTACGGGCGACAATCGTAATTTCGGCACATAGCCTGGGGATATGTTTATGACGTCACCATTCCATCCGGGAAGCGGGACGTGACACGTCTTTAAGTGGTGGCCCATGCAGGTCAGCAAAGAATGGAAATTCTAGGATAAGATGCAGGTCAGACATTGCATAGAGGAAATATGATAGGATGCAGGTCTGACAACCCAAGGATAGGATATAGGCCAAGTTCTAAGGAAACCTATGCAAGCTAAGATATGATGTTGGTCAAGATTTTGGGAAGACCCTATAGGCTCAGGTATAAACCTTAAGATATGTTTTAGGAAATATCCAAGAGATACCAAATAGAATTGTCTATGTTAGACTGTATTTTATAGTGTCTAATAAAATTTCTATAGTAAGTATATATAATCAGGTGTCCTTACCTAGGTCATGGGTAGTATAAGGATAGACATAATCATTCTAGGCCTATTAAGTCAGGGAGAGTAGGACAAATATTCTCGTCTGAGCTGGTAAAAGACTCTTTAAGAATCTTGGACTTGGTATCTCTAGTAAACCCGGAGTCAAATATTTTTGATCCATTACATAGTTAGAAATGGTTAAGGGGTAAGTATGGATATGAATTTATTTTGAATGATTATTGGGTAGGAAAGAACTAGCAATAACCTGTCTAGGGTTTTGCCTAATAGTTATTGTATAGAGTATTATATACGTATTATATTAAGAAGCTAATTCCTTATTCCTTACTCCCTCTAAACTTCTATCGATGCCTAAGTCCTAAGTCCTGACTCGTTCTCCTTTATCTGTTGAATTTTCTGCGGTCTGGGTATTTCGCAAACCCAATCTACTTCAAAATTTTCAATTTTGTTGCTTCACTTAACATTCACTAAATAGAAATCTAGAATTGTATCCTCAATCTTTTCTTCCATTTACATCTTTTCTTAGCATCCCTATTTCAGGAATTGCCCTCTATCTAATATCCATTATAATTTACTCTTTTGATATATTTTTCTTTTCTGTGAAGTGAATGCTTTGATTGGATTTTGTGTAAATGATATTTATGTGAATGAATACTTGTTGTGTCTTGACACCTAAAATTTTCTAATGAATCGTGAAATGAGAAGTTGTTGCAGCCATTCGGACTGGCCATCCAAATTGGCGAGGCACATATTCTCGAAACATGATTCAGGAATGTAATAAATTTTCGGGGATCAAGACATAACTTTTCATAATGAATTTTTGAACTCGATATTCGAACTTTGATTTCATTTTACCTTGATTTGGAATTTGAAAAACGTCATTTAAAATGACATATAGTGCTTTTGATAATATAGATATATGAGTTTATTTTATGTTATAATATTATCTATTAGTTTGATACCATGATGAAATAACGTTGATGATATTTGGAGAACTTGAAAATAAGTATTGCTTCTTGAATATATTTTGGATTACTAAAAATATCATGATCTGTAAAGCTACTTTACAATCATGATTCCTACTCATTCTATGGATATCATTGGCGTGGTAGCAAAAGCTGCAGCCATAAATTTTGATAGTAAAACGGTATCTTGATTGCAGCCATATGCGCAATGGCGAGGCACAAGATTACTATATCACGCCAGAAAATAAGAATAAGAAATATAATTTTGAATTCATGGATCATACATGGTTATGGTTTGAAACAACGTGGTATCTGACCAATTCTAATTGGTTCTATGGAATTTCAAGAATCTTGATAATTTTTATTATTTTCAGATTGTTCTTATCTTCGTGAAGCTTTTGATAACTATATTTCAAGATATTTTGTTTAATAATTTAATAAATTACTACTTCACCTCTGTAAGGTGGGTAGAATATTTTTCTCTGTGATCGTTTTGGAAAAGCTTATCTTTAAATTTAAATTTCGAGGACAAAATTTTTGTAAGGTGGGTAGGATGTCAAATCCCTAATTTATTTGAAATAGGTTGACTGTTTTTTTTGGGGAAATTTAAATTTGGGTATTATTAAAATTTTATTGATATTTTTTAGGGTGAATTTTTATTCATATTATTATCCTTGCTACTATTGTTAATATTATTTTTATTATCATTATCATTATTATTATTATTATTATTATTATTATTATTATTATTATTTTTCTTTCTCTTTTTCCTATATCTAACCCTCCCCCCCTCACAGCTCATCTCTCTCTCTCTCTCTCCCGAAATCTCTCTCCCTCTCTCGAAACTTCTCTCTCTCTCTCGATCTCTCTCTCCCTCTCTCGCTCTCTCCCGAACACACTCTCCCTCTCTATATATCTCTTCATCTCTCTCTCTCTCCACTCTTCCTCTTCCCCTCCTTCCCTTCCCATACTAGTGCTATTGCTACTAGCTGTTGCAGTTGCTGCGATAGCCGTCGCCGCCGCCCGCCTGCGCCGTTGCCCGCCTGCTGCCGGCCACCACCACCACTTCCACCTTCACCGCCATCCTCCATCGCCACTTCCCATACCACCATCTTCATCTCCATCTCCACCACCATTAAACCTAAACCCAAACCTCCTTTTCTCCTAAGAAAAAGAAAGAAAGAAGAAATTGGAGAAGAAGATGAAGAAAGATGGAAGAGCCAGGCCCTAATCCCCAACTCTATCTTGGGTATAAATTTCCTTCTTCACTATTTCGTTCATCCTTGATAAATTTGGTTATAATTTTCTGTAATTACTTATTTACTGAAATTATCAATATTAGGGGGTTAATCCTAGGTCCAACTCAAGAACCCAAGGCAAGTCCTCATCTATTTTTCTCTCAATTTCGAATTCCATTCTACAAATGTTTTCTTTTGTCCAATTTGACAATTTCATTCTGATTTTAGAAATTTACATGGAACCTAGGACATATGAGTATGAAATTGGTGGTTTGGAATAAATATAATTTTATGAACATAAGGTGTATGTTGAATTGCTCAAATATTTAGAGATTTGAGGAACGGTTGTAACTACTAGCATGATCGGCTCAATTTCTTAGGTATAATCTTCATCTTATGAATGGAAGTACTACTTTAAATATGAAATCTTTTCTTATATATATACATGCGTATAAGTATATGTATGTATACGTGTACATAATTATTGAACTAATTCTAGGTTGACAAACGTGTATAATTCGTATAAGAATAGGTATAATCTTCACCTTAATAATGTTTTACTTTAAATATGAAATTCTTTAATATTCTGGTAAACAAAGAAAATCAGTCCAAGAATTAAATATATAAATTATTCTTGTGGTTAATTTGAGTATCTATGGATACACGGATATTAGGGTAACTTAATACCAAATTCTAAAGTTTAGCTATAGACTACATATTCCTAGAGATGGACTGTGATGCCTTCAATCTTGAATTTGTATACATTCTTAGTTGATTTTTTGAGTCTAATTCTTGGAATTATTACAAGTTACGTATATATATATATATATACTATTTCTTTTGCAAACGAGATTTTAAGTTTCTACCGGTTGAGGTAACCATACACTTGCAAAAATTTTCAATTTTTAAATTCTTATGCATACCCAAAGAGCTAAATATAAGAAATTCTAGCAATTAAGGGCTTAATTGGAATTTGATTATTTGGTATAATACCAATTCAGTCCACTTTGTAAAAATATTTCATTTTGACCTTTATTGACATGATGGATCAGTTAAATTGAGTATTTACAAGTTCTTATATATATAAGTAACTTTACATATATCATATTCCATTTTCTAAACTCTTTCGATATACCAAGCCAATATTACTAGGAGTTTAATATTATTTTGCAAGCCATGATCCTTGGAAGCAGAATTTGATATCATGTATGCTACTAATGACACTATTTTGGATTTGTAAAATATTTAGCAAAACTGCAATAAGCAGAGGTTATGCTTACTCGTTTGAAATTGCTTGCCAAGGTAAGAAACTTCAAATTGCACTCTACATAATGTTGTGTGTGTTTCCGGTGTTGAGGGTTGCTCCACCGAAGGGGTCGGCGAACCCGATATATTATCTGCGTGGTTCCGGTGTTGAGAGTTGCTCCACCGAAGGGGTCGGCGAACCCGGATTCATATTTTTATCTATATATTGTCTCTTGTGAATTTTCGGAGTCACCCTATACAAAGGAGACTCTGTCGAAATTTTTGGAAATTTCAAGAGATAGTCAAATTTTTGACTTTCGGAAATTTTAGAAAGTTTCTTATCTAGGAAGCATTGGGCGGGGAGAACAACTGAATATCCCTAGATATCCCGTAACATAATAAAAAAAGCTGATCACTATTTCGGAAATCTCGTGAATCAGTACATCTATTTTCAAATAGAGGGTACTTGCCCAAGGGAGGCTCGGAAATCTCGGAAATCAATGCATTTATTTTGACAGTAACATCAAATAGATGGTTTTAACCCAAGGGAGGCTCGGAATTCACAGCCTGATCCCAGGTCAACGGGATTGTTCACGGAAAGTATTTAGAGGATTATTCAGAGTATTGTTCTTAAAACTGCATTGCATTAAATTCCATTTTACTCCAGAAACAACTCTGTCTATTATAGGTAGGCAGCTTTCCTGTTTGCTCAAGGGAAACAAATCCTACTAAAAGCTCAAGGGAAGCTCGAAAATCTTACTATTCATGGAGTAGGACGATGTTTACATTCTTTGATTTACTAAAGAAAAGATATATATATATATATATATATATATATATATATATATATATATATATATATATATATATATATATATATATATATATTTAATATATATATATATATATATATATATATATATATATATATATATATATATATATATAGTAGTGCAAGTTGGCATATCCCTGTCTTTTCTCAAAAGAAAAACTACATATTTCATTATTTTGCTTAACTTTCACCGTTCTTGGCCTAGGACTTGCTTGTCGTTTTCTAAACGACCTAGTATTTGTTCACTAGGTGAAGAAGAAGAAGGAGAAGAAGTAAATGAGAGTAATGAAGAGATTGAGAGAGAAAAGTTGACTTATATATCAACCCCTTTTCATCTCAAATCCAAAATAAACCAAACCAAGCCAAGCTAACATGCCAAGATGAACCGAACCAAATTAAACCAAGACAAAATAAACCGAATCAAGATTAAGCAAAGCAAGACAAGTCTAATTATGGGTCAGGATCCCGTACACGTATACTGAAAATACGTATAACAAAAAATGGGAGTGACACAAGCTGAGGCAAGTTCACCGAAGCCACCCACCTGAGCGAGGGGTCGCCTCGACAGAGCGGGCATTCGAGCAGCCGTTGCAAGGCTAAGTCCAAATGCCGTTGGAATTTCGATTCCTTCGATTGACTGAGCGGGACGGGACACTACACCCGCTATGACATGGCCCAAAGCCGAGGCTATACCTCATCGTCGTGTCATGCAACTGTAGTATGAGGTCCCATCCTCTTTTTAGTGCCAAACTATCCAGCATGAGGCCTTGCGCTTCCTTGCGGTGTTACGTCGTTGTGACATGGCTCGCGTAGCTGAGGCTTTACCCACTCTAGGTACCTCTTGGTGGTGTCACACCACTGTAACATGAGGTCACCGGCCTCTTTGTAGTGCTGGCTACCACTCTTCATTCTACAATATTAGGCTACCTACCTATATGCGGTGCTACACCGCTGTGATATGGCTCGCAAAGCCGAGGCATTACCCTTACCGAGGAACCTCTTGGTGGTGTCACTCCACCGTAGCATGGAGACCTTACGCTCATTTGTAGTGTTGTGCTACCGTGCTTCCTGTAGAGCACACCAGACATTCAAAATGCCTGAGAACTCACTAAGGCATCTAAGACATCCTCCCACATGACTTATTCTTTTAAGAGAACAGATAGTAGACAACATTCGTTATGGGTCCGTAATCCCTCAGAGTCTCAAAGGACTATCCACTGTTCCAGATATTCTCTCCGTTAGTGGTCCTTCTTTGAACCAAAAGTTAGATGCCTAGTAGATTTCTCTTTGAACTAATAGCATAAAACTTTATGGTGGAATTACAAAAACAGAATATCACATCGTCTTCAAGCCCATCATAATTGTTGTGTCCTCGACCAGCTGGCGCTTAAGACCTTTGGTGAACGGATCGGCCAAATTTTTCTGACTCCGAACATCAATTACGGTAATGATTCCAGTCTTTATCAGATCATTCACCATCCTGTGCCTCAATCGTATAGTCCTCTTCTTACCATTGAAGAGATCATTTGATGCCACCGCTGCAGCTGTCTGGTTGTCGCAGTATATCGGTACCGTCAAAATCTGTACACCAACTACTGAAAGATCATACATAAGCCTCCGAAGCCATTCTGTTTCTTCTGCTGCAGCAGCCAGTGCAAAGAACTCAGATTCTATTGAGGAATGAGAGAGCATTGTCTGCTTCTTCAATTTTCATGATATAGCAGCTCCACCCATGGAGAAGATGTATCCTTCTGTGGACCTTTCGCTCTCTGCTTCTGAACACCAGCTTGCATCACTGAAGCCTTCCACTACTGTCGGATATCCTCTGTAGTATAGTGCATACTTCTGAGTCCTCTTGAGATATCTCATAACTCTCTTCACGGCCTTCCAGTGCTCCACACCTGAGTTGCTCATGAATCGACTCAGCATCCCCATGACGAAAGCTATGTCAGGCCTTGTGGTAGTAGTTGCATACATCAAACTCTCGATGACGCTTGAGTACTCCAGCTGTCTGACGCTTTTCTTAGGATTTGGCTTTAGCTTCTTGTCACACCTGTAAGGAGTATCGATCCCTGGAAGATCCTAATATCCATAGCATGTGAGCATCTTCTCAATGTAATGAGACCGTGACAATGCCACTCTAGTGTCTGTCCGGATGATCTTTATCCCTAGGATAACATCAGCTTCCCCTAAATCCTTCATACTGAACTTAGTTGAGAGGAACTTCTTTGTCTTAGTGACACGTGCTAGATCCGTACCCAGGATCAGCATATCGTCTACGTATAGACAAACGATAACTCCTCTCCCGTCAGCAAACTTTGTGTAAACACATTTGTCCGTCTCACTGACCATGTAGCCGTTTGATCTAATGAATTTTTCAAACTTCTCATGCCATATCTTGGGAGCTTGCTTTAGACCGTATAGAGATCTTACCAGCCTGTAGACTTTGTCTTCAAGGCCCTTGACGATGAATCCTTCTAGCTGTTGTATGTTGATCTCTTCGGTCAACACTCCATTCAGGAATGCTTTCACATCCATCTGATGTATGACGAGCTTGTAAATTGTACTCAGAGCAATCAACATCCTGATGGTTATCATCCGTGCTACTAGAGCATATGTGTCGAAGTAGTCGATCCACTGCTTCTGAGAAATTTTTTTGGCTACCAGCCTTGCTTTGAACTTGTTAATAGTTCTATCAGTCTTCATTTTCTTCTTGAAGATCTACTTGCATCTGATTGGTTTAGCTCCTTCAGGCAAATCGACCAACACCCACGTATTGTTAGAGGTTATAGAGTCATACTAATCATTGATAGCCTCCCTCCAGAAGACAGTGTCTCTGGTCTTCATCGCCTCATCATAGGTAAGCAGATCAGCTTCCACATGATAGGTGACGAACTCATCTCCGAAGCCCTTCTGTCTTCTCACTCGCTTAGATCTGGGTTCTGCGAGTTTTGGTTCAACAATTGTCTCTGGTATGACAATTTCTTTTTCTTGGATTGTATCTTCTTTGAAAGTGATAGCCGCCTGTGCACTCATATTATTCTCTGGAATGTCCGCGATAATAATGTTCTTGTGCCTCGCAAATTTATCTTCAAAGAATTCGGCGTCGCGAGATTCAATGATTTGATTGGTTTCAATATTAAAAAACCTCCGAACATTACTTTTCTCAGCATACTCCAAGAAGATCGACTTTGTAGTCCTTGTCCCAAGCTTCTGAATATTCAAGTCCGAAAGCTTCACATATGCCAGGCACCCCCACACTCGAATGACGTTCAAGTTGGGTCTGACTTTGAACCAGAGTTCATGAGGAGTGACTTCAGAACCTGCGTACGGCACTCTGTTCAGAATGAATGTAGCCGTTAACGCAGCTTCTCCCCAGAATCAGTTTGGAAGACCTGCAGTCAACAATATTGAGTTTATCATCTCTGTCAACGTCCTGTTCTTCTTTTCATCTTCTCCATTTGATTGAGGAGAATACGGAGCAGTTGTCTCATTGTCAATTCCATGTTCTTTACAGAACGATATGAATTCAATAGACCTGTACTCTCCACCTCGATCACTTCTGAGTCTCTTGAGTTGTTGTCTAGTTTGACGTTATGCCCCAGCCTCAGCCCTGAACTCCTTGAACTTCTCGAATGCTTCGTTTTTAAACTTGAGCAGATAGACGAACGCGTACCTCGAGTAGTCATCGATGAATGTAATAAAATACTTCATCTTGGCCTTTGTGGAGAACTGTCTGAAGTCACAGATATCTGAATGTACAAAC
The DNA here is from genome assembly GCA_029216955.1 of Iris pallida. Taxonomy (NCBI): domain Eukaryota; kingdom Viridiplantae; phylum Streptophyta; class Magnoliopsida; order Asparagales; family Iridaceae; genus Iris; species Iris pallida. The sequence goes on from JANAVB010043419.1 coordinate 16,468,515, forward strand.
TCCAGAAGATCTGTACTTCGATTCACCCATTTGAACGATTTTCTAGTGATCTTTGTCTGTGCACAAACCTCACACTTCTCCACCGCCTTACCCCCATATTTGGAGATAAGCCCTAGACTAGATATTTTGTTTATTCTTTTACAATGAACATGTCCTAGTCTATTATGCCATAACTCAAGAGAATAACCAGAAGAAGAAACTACATTAATCATTTTTGCAGGAGTTACAAGTTGAAGTTTGAACATCCCTTCGGTACATAAGCTTTTCCGAAGTATGTTCCTTTGTAGGACATCACTATCTATCCAGCATTAACGTCCATACTCAAGCCTGCATTACATAGCATAATTCTAGAGACCAGGTTCTTGGCTATCACCGGTACATACTTCACATCTTGAAGCGTCAACGACTTTCCCGAAGTCAGGTTCAGTACCACCGTTCCTGTCCCCAGTACTTCAGCTTGTGTCTGGTCCACCACCATAACCTTCTCAGATGTAGGGTTGTATGTGGTGAACAACTCAATATTAGAGCAAACATAGCAGGATACACCCGTGTCCACCCAGCAGTCGGTGTCAACAACAGCCGTAGCAACCTGCACAATTATGGCAACCTTGTTCGGCTCACCTTGCTCTATCTGTTTGGACTTTGATCTGCAGTCTCTATGATAGTGGCCCTTCTTTCCACATTTGAAACAAGTCACATCTGACTTGGGCTTTGGCTTTGACTTGAACGAAGCCGACTTCACCTTCAGATGGTTGAAGTCCTTCTTCTTCTGGTTGTGAGAAACCTTATGCTTCCCCTTGGAGTCCCCCGCATGCCCCAAGTTGGCCTCTGCCAACTGTTTGGACAACGTGTCCAATTTATTTTTAGCCATCAACTCATCTCTAACATTGATGTTGTGAAGTAGTTGATCCACAGGCTGATTTGCATCTTCTTCATGTGCATGTCCGAGATAAAACTTCTCCATCCTGACGGAAGCTTGGCAACTATACCCCTTACAACAAAAGTGTCGACAAGTGGCATGCTATCGTCCTCAAGTGTAACTTGATGAACTCCTTGACTTGAGGCAACATCGCCATGTCGTCCTCAAATCGCATGTTCCAGACCTTCTCAGTCACATGGATCTTGTTGCGGTTCTCATCTGCCTGATAATGCTTCTCTAGAGACTCCCAGATGACCTTAGCATGGTCTGTCTTGCTGTATGACTCCGCTAGGGTATCCTCCATGGAGTTTAAAATTATCAGCTTGCAGAGATTATTTTCTCTCCTCCATTTGTTCTGTTTTGCGGTTGCAATCGTAACTGCTCGAACAGTAGCATCATCCTCGTCTGGAATCTTCAGTTCTGGTTCTGTCAGAACGTAGTCCATCTCTGCCAGTTGCCGATTAATGTATACCTTCCTCTTCCAAGAGTTGTAATGATCCCCGTCGAACTTCTCAAGTTTGTTGAAACATGTATCGAGAAGTTTCGCACGGCTGTTCTCCATCTACAAAGATCTTGCTTTGAGATTGTTAGTCCCGGGTGTAACGCCCCAGTCCCAAAATATATAGGACTAGGTACGTATCCATGCCAGCTGTATACATACGAAGTATACTCCAATATATGGAACCATCGTATGTATGCATAAGCTGTGAAATGCAGTAATCCATGATACTAATCTCATCCACAATAAAAGAATCAATATAAAATAGGAATCAATACAAAATTGTAATTTGTACAAAAGTTGGGCGGAGACAAGGTCCACTACCAACTATCTCAAATTAAAATGTACAAAAAGGAATAAATGAAATAACGGAACGGGCCAAGTATGATCATCTTCGAAAGGATGGCGAAGATCATGGCCTCGGCTAGAACACCTGCAATATCACAGAAGCACACACCTGGAGAGATAACCAGGTCCTCGGAGGGACGTAACAAGATACAGGAAGAACATGCCATAAATACTGAATATAAAATATGCCACAAAAAATAAGTGACAAGACAACAATAAGGTAATCTAACCGTACTACTGTGTTCATGCAGTTAAGAACAAACCTCCAATGCATGGGCATCTGGCTCAGGAGCAGGAATCTCAGGTATGGTCCTATCAGGATACCAGGGACCTCAAAGCAAAACATTTAATCGAATGTCAGAGGCCAGCAGGAAATCAGGTATCAGGATCCAGGACCGTATCTCCACCAGAGATAACCGGCAATAGGGAAGTGCATAAGTGACCCATACATTAAGGAACTGTTCTTCCCACCCAATGCCTAACAGAGTCACATCCATGTCTCACATACCTCTACTAACTGCTAAGTCTTCTAACATGCCTATATTAGCAGTTAGCCCTAACGCATGCACATAGGGGATCAGCCCACACGCAAGGACCTCTACATGCTACTCGTCTCACACATCCTCTTGGTACAACTGTGTCAAGGCATATGCAATACACTACAAACAGTAGTCACTTAACTCTAGGTCCACATGCAATCAAAGGATAATAACAAATAAGCTAATATCACTAAACATGTAGTAAATCTAGGACTGTAAGAACTAAAAATAAAAGAACAATGATATATAAATAAAATGCAGACTAATTATAAACAGTATAATGGCAAGGTATCTTGCCTGAGGTTATGTGCAAAAGAGAATAATCCAGTAGCTCGAATAGACAAATAAACGAAGCAAGAAAAGCAAAATCTCGCATATGGCTCCGGATGCTGCAACAAACATCACGAACGAGTTTGGAATATAAGATATGCCAAGGAAATGCCTGTCAAAAAGTTAAATTCTGGAACAGGGGCAAAATCGTAATTTCGGGTCAAAACGATGTCCGCCGTTGGACCCACTTTGCACCGAAATATGCGTCAGAACCTACGGTCTCTAAAGTCGTCAAACTACATGTCTACGGATTTCTTTTGATGAGACGAACCCAACGGTATGTCCAATTTTGGATTCCGGTGGGCCATGCACAAAATCGTCCGTTAAGTGAAATTGTGGGCCTGCCAAAATGGCGTCCCAGTCAACGGTCTCAGAATTGGGCCAAACTTGGCTCACAGGACCAAAAATATATTTAGAGTCTAATGTCGCAAGTTTCGTCGCGATTTGATGAGTGTGCACAAAGTTGTGACTTTATTTGCAAAGGGTCGATACGGGGGTATCTCGACGGATACGCACTGATTTCGTCGCGTACATGCAACGAAATTGGGTTCCGTCTGTTCTCACACATCGACAACATCCATACGCGTCTTTCGATGTATATAGTGCGCGACCACATCGCCCGGTTTGTCAGGACGGACGCCGTATCGGAGTATTTTTCTAATTTTCGAAAACAGAATTTACAATTTTTCGTAAAAATTTAACAACGTGTAACTTTTTACATACTAGATGAAAAGTGATTCCAGAAGGTGCGTTACAATCTCGATTATGTTGTCGTTAACTGCCTTTAATTAGTCTCTACAAAATTCTATTGTACAGAAAGAAAAGTGGGTTTTCTCCAAGTTTGCCTCGATTTTTCGAGCAAGTTGGATGGACACGTCAAAATCCACCTAGGAGATCTCGAAGAGGGTCATGTGGGCTTTCTACACGAATTTACGGATCTAAAAATGGATTTAAATTGATGGAGAAATCGCATGGAGAAAGTAGGTACCTTGGTTTTGTTTTATGTTGAGGTTGTTGTCGTTTGTTGTTGGTGGTGGTGTTGCCGTGGCGACCGTGAGGCGAGGCTGCTGTGGCTGGGCACGGAGGTGCTCGCCGGGATGAGGGGTGAGCGGAGGAGAGAGGAGGAAGGAAGGAGAGAGGAAGAAGGAGGAGGAGATTAGGTTTTCAATATTATATATATAACTATATATATATGTGGAGGGAGGGGGTTCGGCCCCTTGCTTGGCCGCAAGGGATGCTGCTGCTGCTTAATTCCCTTCTTGTGGTCGGTTCCCACGTGGTGGGGCCGACAGCATATCTTTTTTTTTTCTTTTTCAATTCAAAATCTTTTATATCTTTCTATATATATATCCATATCCATATATATATATATATATATATATATATATATATATATATATATATATATATATATATATATATATATATATACCATAATCTATTTAAAAAACCAATTAACAAATTAAATATTATCTATCCAATTATTGAATATATTTAAACATATCTACATATATATATATATATATATATATATATATATATATATATATATATATATATATATATATATATATATATATATATATATATATAAATTCAACTCACAATAAATCAACTCAAAATATTAATAATATCTTAATAGAATAAACATGTTTAATAAATCTCCACAAAATAACTTTAATAATAATAAAATAATAAAATCGTTCCAATGGGTGAACTTATACCGCACACCCTTATCCGGGTCTAAAATTTGTACAAATATTGGGAACATTATTTTAATAATAAAATATAAGTTTTGTACCAATAATTTATAAATATTTATCAATTACTAAAATAATTTAAGAATATTTGCACACACATAAAATGTGCCTACATGGTCGTCATTGGTCACACCACATGCCTACTTGGCTTGGGTTCGGTCCGGGCCCAGTTCGGGCTGGTTTGGTCCAACCGGGTCATCTAAAAATTAATATATAAAATAATATCTTATTAAATTAATTTAAATAAGTCCATTCACAACTTGGCCTAGTTTTCCTAGTTTGGACATCACCATGGCTAGGCTTTCCCTAGCATGGTTAATATACTAGTCAAGGCACACTGCTACAACTTCCATGCTAAAACTTATGGTCGTCTAGTGCTCCAAAACTCAATAATGGCTAAGATCATTTTTAATAATTAAAAAAACATAAATTATATAAATTTATTTTTAAGTCTAATAAAATAATTTAAATAATAATAAAAAATTAGGAGTTTTACATCCTATCCAACTTACAAGAATTTTGTCATCGAAATTTAGGTTTAACAAGGTAGATATGGTTGAGGAATAGGAAGAGTTCGTCAATACCAAAATACAATTAAATTTTAGAGGAGGCGATGAAACGGCGTGCAACACAACTATGCATTTAGGAACTTGTTAATTCGACACACAAAATTCTTCATGGTTATGGGATTGATTGAGGGTCGCTAGTGAAGGTAACAAAATTTGATAACACGAATTAAAGAGTAGCACATAATTGGTAGTTCAAAGAGAATAATTTGACAATTGGAAGATGTGGTTCCCTGCGAGAAAATTGGATACTAATTGTCTTGGTTGAGAGTTGGATTTAAGTGAACGATTGGAATCATTCTCGAGTGCTCAAGAATAATTGGGAGGGCACGATAACAATTCTAGGGTTGAGGAATGAGGAGTAGTTAAAGACGAGGATATAGCCACATGAATCGGTCGATGGTTATCTAAATTTCGTGTATATATAACTGATAGGGCAACTAAAGGTGATACCTTGGATCGATCTATCAAGTACAATGCATTGTCTTTCTAAAATAAGTAAAAGACAAGAACAATAAAGGTTTCAAAGATGGTGCTATTGAATACGAATGCGGGGTTCATAGGCGACGGAAATAATTCCAAAAGAGGATTGTCAAGGCTGTCGCAGATGTGACTCTAGGACAAGTTTAACTATATCACCATCCACGTAGAATAATACATGAAAAGTGAACCAAAGTGCAATAGGTTGATCAGACCATCATGCACCGGTTCTGATTAGACAATATGTTAGTGGGTGCACCCAATAAAATATGTCATGATCAAGCTCGGAAAAGATAAGCTTGCAAAACTAAGGCTAAATTTGCGGCATAAGATTGTTGAATTATAAGTAAGGGAGGTAATGATGAAGGAATTTAATTAGTCCACGATCTTTTAAAATCAAGTCTTACCCGAAGTGTGGGCCTATACAGTTGTCCTAGGTTTCTCCACTTACGGTTTGGTTGTCTAGATAAGTTAAGGTTCTCTGAATTTCTAGTCTAAGTGAACTCATCAACATAGTTCATAAGGACAAAGGATTTTTTAGGTTGTGAGGTATTCTACCCAACTTACAAGAGTTAAACTAATAGTGTGATGGGACAACGGGTCAAGCAATCAAGATAAAGCACAAGGTTAAGCATTTAAGGAATTAAGTAGAACACAATCACATGCTGGGTCAAAAGAATTTAGTCAAGGTTGGATCTCTAATTAAGGTCAGAGAGTATTTTGGTATCATGGTAGAGGTTATAGTTTAGCCATTTGGACCGAAAAGTCATATCATAAAAACAAAGTATAAGGAGATGGGTTTTAGTGGGGCATGATATGTCTTCAGGAAGGTGGGCTCGTCTAGGCCTCGCATATAAAATTTCATGGAAGGTAACAACTAGTTTTACACTCCCAATATCAAAGTCATGGTATGGGACGCCAAAAGATCTAAAATAGAAAGTGGGAGTTCACGAGGTGATAATTAATGCACAAAAATAAAGAAGATCAAGTTAAAGCATGAGATAAAATTAATTAAGGAATCCAGTAAAATAATAATTTAAAGACACAGTTCTAGTGAGAAGATAGTCTCCTAAATGAATACAGTTAAGGAACATTTAAATTATTATTCAAATTGCAAATGGGTTAGAAGGTCGCAATTAAAAGATCTAAAATTGAGGGAAGGTCGAGTAAGTCAAGGTTGAGATACAGTCACATAGTTTGATAGATGAATAACAATGCTTGTTTATATACTATCATCATGGTCATGAGTGACATGGCATTTAACATGGAATACTTCTAACTTATTAGGGTTATCTTGGTGGCTTACCGTTAAAATTTTAACTCAGGTTTCCTCCAAAAGTTTCTTGATAAAATTTTCAAAAATAAACCACCAAAATTTGTATTCACTCCAAGCCGTTCAAATTTATCA